>CM062813.1:633685747-634285747 GCA_031772625.1 Pinus tabuliformis | reverse complement strand
CCTTTCACGCCCTGATTCCATCACATCCATTTACAGATTTAAAAAATTGTTCCTTGGACACTTATCTGGCTCTGTAGCATCACTGTTGTATCAACACAGACATATCAAGCAATTAAACATCACTGACTCCATGCCCAATGGCCTAGATCACCCTGTAAACATACATCTGTTTTGACTGAAATCATCATCCAGCAAAATTCAAAACAAAACCTTGAGCATCATAACTAGCCTAAGATATTATACAAACAAAGTTAAATCATAAAGAGAGAGCCCTCTCTGGTCATAGGTAGGCTAGAACCTGTGACCCAAAGATTGGTTGGTGGTTACCTCGGCCGTATTCCCTTGGGAGTCAAAGGGAACAACCTGAGTGTTAACATACCGCAAGACCAAGTCCTAGATTGATATTTTGAGGTTTAAGGTCAGTTCCAAGATTAACAGATTCAAATCTAAAAGTTGTACTTTGGATCTTTGAGTTAGTGGGTTTCTTGAACCTGTCCTTAAGATCATATAAGTCTTCCAGCTTAACCACAGATTTAGGCATGGAATTTGCAGTCATTTCTTACTTAAGCTGGCTGTCATGTTGATCTTCATCAATTATCTGGTTGCCATAAGAGTCTTCGGATTTTAGAAAACTTATGATATCTAGATCATTATTAAAGACTCGCCAATTGGTGATATTGTCGGGAATAGAAGGCCTAAAAATCAATTCAATAGAAAAGTGATCAGGGCTATAATATCCTGGTGGAATGAGCTTGGATGCAACATTAGCCATAAGATCGACACTTGCATTTTGGAGTCTTGGGATAGGGGAAATGTTAAATGTTGTAAAATGATAGGTGAGCTCTTGGACTAATGATTGATAATGTTGAAGATATTTGATATTAAGGTCGATATATTTATACAATCCTTGAACTAATGCTTGATATTCGGCAGTGTTATTTGTGCACTCAAATTCAAGTCTACATGCTAACATAGTTTTTTCCCCTTCTGGGCTAACTAATATGCATCCAGCTCCAGCTCCATCGCTAGATCTAGATCCATCAAAATATAATTTCAAAAATAGATTTCACTATAGGTTTATATACAAAATTTATACATTTAGAAGCATTTGTTTGAGAGCAATTTTCAACTTGTGATATAATATAATTTTCCAAGAAGGGTCAAATATTTGCATTAAAATTTCCTAGAAACGATTCAACTCAGTAATTTCCAATGATATTGCTGCTGTATGCAACTAGTTCATTTTCTCCCTCCAACTTTGTGATGATATAGTTTTGATGTTTCTCTTGGTCAACCCTTATTTGATTCGGCTTACCATTATAGGGAAGCCACCTGTGGGACCAGTCGGTCGTGAAATAGCCATTTTCTGTCCAGTCTCTGCTAAGGATTAAAATGTAGAATTCTGGGATATCAGCCACAAGGATGTCAATAACTTGACACACTTTTGAGTTTTCTGAGAGTTGAATAGTGACTTGATTGAGTTCCCCTATAACTTCGACTTGAGATCGATCTAACTGCATAATGCGAACAATAGAGTTTTGGAGCTCCACATTCAATTTCGCACAAATTGTTCTTGGTAGAATGTTGGATGAAGCTCCAGAATCAACTAAACAATTGTGTAGATTTCTATTGAAAACCTCAAAAGTCAAAAGACATGGAGGTGTATGTGATTTGGATCTTCCTCCTATTAGAGTGATATCAGTTGAACTGATTTTATCTAATGAGGTATTAGGAGGTCTTCCCATTTCTTGAGCAGCCTATGATATTACAGCAGCGGGCAAAGGAGAAGTAGGGACTACTTTTATTTCTTAGAGAAATATCTTCTGTTGATGTTTTAACTTGCTTAGCTCATGGAATGTAATATTTTCCTTGGTCTTTTTCATATATTCAACGATGTTGTATAACATTTCATCATAGACTAACAGGGTTTTAGCTGAAGGTGAAGAATTTGATTGAGGAGGAATGGTTTGAGTCAATTTGGGGGAAGATTTCTTACCTATTACTTTATCTTTAGGAGTCGAGTTGATGCTTTCTGTTTTGGATTTGTTTGTGGCAAATCAACAGTGCTTCTACTCCTGGTTGTGACATGTAATGCTTCTTATGCTTCTTCATTAGGAAGGATAAAATCCCACATTCCTTGTAATTCAACTACTTCTTCATTGTCATTTTGTTCTTCAACTGTTGAGATTTCCTCTTCCTCTACATTTGATTCAGCATTTGATATGGTACTTGGAGGCATGGGATCAAAGGAAGGGTTTCTTTTGTAAGCTCTATAAGCTTTCCTTGAGGAAGTCATTGCTACATGTTTTTTTATGTCAACCATTTTGTTGGACATGGTTTTTAGGACCTTTTGCAATCCTTCAAGATCAAAAGGATGGCTAGGTGAATTTTTCTTGGATTTGTCCCTAAAGGTTACCTTCCTTGATTTTCATTCGTATATTGCATTCTTTTTTTATAAAGCTAAAATGCGTTTTTATACAGTTATGGCTTCTTTCATGTTTTCTGCCAAGGTTGGTTTGGCAGTCCTATTGACAAAAATAGTTGCGTTTGAGGGAAGAGCAGAAATGTACCATTTATTTTAGACTTCATCACTGGGCTTGGATGCCGTTGGGATTTTATTGAATAAATTATGAAATCGTGAATTGAAGTCCTTAATTGGTTCTCTAGGTTCAAGTTTCAAGTTATAGAGATCATTGAGAAGAGCAGTTGTCGTTTGGTCATCTCCAAACTTGGTTAAGAACTGCTCCTGGAAGGCATCCTAACTATTAATGGAACCAGATGGTAATGAAAAATACCATGATCTTGATGATCCTTGTAAAGTATAAGGGAATAATCTTACAACTGCATCTTCTTCTACCACTGCATTCATATTTATGGACAACGTAAAATTGTTTATGTGTTCTTTAGCAGGCGGACCATCATCAGGGTTAAATTTTGGCAACCATTTCATTGGGTGCGACGGTAATGGATGTAATGGTCCTTCCATTCAAACAGCTCCAGCATTTGTCCATGGTCTTTAAGCCATAATGGGTATCTGTGCAAAGGAAGATGTTCTAGTAGTTGAAGGTGATGGGGTAGAGGAGGTTTGTGCTCCAGTACCAGTTTAAACCACGATCTGGAGTTTTGAGGTGGATGATTGATTTTGTGATGAAGTGGATGGAATGAACGAAGGTGTTTCGGGTGATGATGAGAGAACCTCACTATGAGCTTCAGATTGCATTTTCTTATTTTTCCTTTGGTTTGGTAGAGGGAATTCAAATGGGGGGATCCCAAAATTTTCGCTCTATGATTTAGTTAACCTTTGAGAGGAAGGAAATTGAGAAGTAACACTAGCTTGAGATAACTCATATTCTTCTTGAGATATTGAAATCCCCTACAGTTAATGGATTAAAGACTGTACTTCAGGAGTTTCAATAGAAGAATATTGATCTGACTTCTTTGGGACCTCAGTAGTGGATTCTAAGGATTTCTTTACAACTTCTCGCCTAGGATTTACAACTCTCTCCTGAACAACATGGTTTTCTCCAGGACAAGATTATTCATGAAGTTGTTGTTAATGCACAGGAGGGCATGCACACGATCCATACCAAGCATTTAAATACAACAAGTTTACAAGTTGACCTTTAGAAGGCATATGATTGTCTGGATTGGGGTTTCCTCAAACTTGTCCTCATCAAAATTGGATTACGGCGCAGATGTGTTGATTGGATCATGGCCTATGTTGACAATGTCAACTATTCAGTTATCATTAATGGATATCCATCAAAGTTCTTCCACGCTGGCTGGGGTCTTCATCAGGGATGCTCCGTCTCCCCACTACTTTTCATCTTGGGGATGGAAGGATTGAGCTTGCACCTAAAAAAGGGGGTTTAGTTGGATCAATTCCAGCCACTGAGGATGGGAAACAACATCAACGTTTCTAATAATTTGTTCGTCGATGATATTCTCATCATGGGTATGCTATGTCGATTTGCTTGGCTATGTCTTTTTCACATTTTCAGAAGATTTACAAATTCTATTGGCCTACATATGAATGTTAATAAATATGTTTTATATCATGGAAAATGTGACATGGATTCTATTGCATATATCAAAGGAATATTTGGCATTGAGGCAATGTTGATACAAAACGGTATGAAATACCTCGGCTACCATATCAAACCTTGTTGCTACAGAATTTCTGATTGGCAATGGCTTGCTGATTGTTTTTTCAAAAAAATATCTAGGTGGGAATTTAGGTGCCTGTCTCTAGGGGGTCGGGTCATACTCACCCAAGCGGTCCTATCTCAAATGGGGGTTTACTAGGCACATATTTTTTATATCCCTGCCTCTATTATAAACTGTCTAAATCGCTTAATGGCTAACTTCATCTCAGGGGAGCCATGATAAAAAATAAAATCACTTGGTCAAATTATCCAACATCACTTTTCCAAAGGGTATGGGGGAATTGGGCATCATGGACCTCCGTCAGTTTGGGGGGTCACTGCTGATCAAATCGCTTTGGAGGGCTATATTTGGATCTAGCACATGGAGTAAGATCATCCAGCACAAATATCTTAAGGATAAAGACTTATTATTTTGGTACCAATAAGGAACCATCGACATCAAACAGGGATCGGCTATCTGGATTAGTTTTCTGAAAATTGAAAAAAAAATATTCATCATCTTGCATGGAAGTTACAATGAGGTGACCACATCCTTATTGGTATAAACCCAATTCTCGGTGCTGGAATAAAATGTAATTTTTCTCAGAGGCTTATCCATTTCCTTAATGGTCGTGGCATTTATTTCTAGGGACAAGTCATTGAATGTTGGCAGGGACCGTCCCCATATGGAAAAATGCATAGCAGATTGGGTTGTATGGACAAAAGGAAATGGAATGGAACCGGATAATTTCTGGTATGGAACAACTCAACATCTTCTATTTGGAAACTTAGGATAAAATGATATGGACAGGAAATACAATAGCTGATAATATCATTATGGCTGACACATATTCAACCATCTACAACTTGGATGCTAGACCAGGGGAGCATCAAGTCTTATATGCATTCTGGAAAACAAAAATTCCATATAAAATTATCATCTTCACATGGCTGGTCTACCACAACAGAAATCTTATTTGGGAGAATTTAAAAAAAAAGGCAATGGCATGGTCCTAACATGTGCTCCATACACAAAAGTGATTCCAAAAATAATAATCATATTTTTCTTCATTGTCAGCATACTGTACAGGTATGGAAAAAACTATCTACTCTCATTTGTTTTCCTTATATACAACATGATTGCATTGTGGACTCTCTAAAATGGTGGAGTACTCAAAAGACTACTTGGAGAGCCATCCCACTTTTCCTATTCTAGGCGATCTGGAATTGGAGAAATAGGTATATTTTTCGAAATTATCCTAATGATTTCTATATGGTTGTTGATAGAATCATCACAAATATTTCCATTTACACCACACAAACCCCATGCTCTAATATCAGACTTCACAAGTAAATCAATATGCAGTTAATATATCTTATGGGATTTTTTGATGGGGCAGCATAAAGGAATACCTGTGGTTGTGGATTTTGGATTGCTATGTCTACTAAATTGTAATACATGGTCTATTGGAATGGCGGCTATGGCATCAACACCAGGGCAGAAGCTATGGCCATATGGAGACTCTTATGGTTCAACAATTTCCTTGATAATCCCCACATACATCTATATGGATATTCAAAGGTCATCATTGACCAGGTCATGGGGAAAGCATTCATAAACAACCCCATGTTACAGGGCTGGCTGTAGATGATTTATCTACTTTGGAAACATCTCAATGACTCCACCAATTAGCATATTAGCAGAGAAAAAAACAAGGAAGCAGATAGACTATCTAAAAAGGGATTTGAGGGTTTGAACGACAAATGGTACTTGGAGATTACATGGGAACATAATATTTTTGATATGGGGGATTCTCCATTTCCAGGATAATACTCTCTCTTCTCTATTTTCTTTTTTATAATTTTTGTGTTAATGCTTTTTTGCTTTAGCTCTTCAGATGGTCGACTATGTGATGGGAAGATATTGGTTAGATATTACCTGATATGAAAGTATGTTTTACATCCGGAACCATGTTTTGATATTTATCTTTGCATTCAGATATTTTGATCATCGATTCTAGGCACTTGGCTTGTGAATTTTATATAGTTTTATATGACCTATTTTATGGGATTGGGATGCATTTATGCTCTCATATATTCTTGGAATGATGATATGATATGAGCAATTTGATTTATATTTTATATGTGTTAAGATAATATCCTGCTTTTTTCTTCCTGAAAAATAAAAACAATAGTTCAATGCTAGAGAGCTCTTTCAATTGAATAATTTTAAGAAATTATTTTAAGTAAAGGATTTAGTGATGAGTTTATACAATTATCTGCAACTGTAATTAGGGTAAGATGGGAGAAACAACAGAAACAATGCATGAGAACATGGAATAGTTGAAGGTTGGAGAAGAAAACTCTTTGATCTCGTGGCTCAAGAAGTTCTCGTCATCATCGTCGGCATTGTAGTCGTGCAGGTTGATTCACAACGGGGGCTTGATCAATGTCGATGACTACGCCCTTGAGCTCTTTGAAGACACTTAGCATGCATGAGAGAACTGAGGGTAAGTAGTTGAGGGAAAAGAAGGGGATTTAGAGCGATAACTTCGTTTGAGTTGTAGGGGTTTGTCCTATGGAGCCGTAGCCCTGTTATTGTCTAGAAATTATGAAGGTCGAAAATGGATCTATTAAAATGGGGTCAACTATGATGGTTTTGTTGCTCATGTTGTCCAAGATGAAGTAAAATCGATGAATGGGTCTAGGTACAATGGTTTTGTCTCTTACGATGTCAACGGTGAAGGGAAATCATTAAAGGTAAATGCATCATAACATTCATTAATCAAGCACTTCGCTAATTACCCAAGCTTAGCAGCACTGACAAAACCCCTTTCCACATGTTGATTTTTTACTTGACCGAAGGACGAAAATGATGCTTGGAATTGGTTGGGATGAACAGTATTTGCCCAGCCAACTCCATAAATGGAACACCTTCGGTGTAACTAGACCTAGTATATGGTTTTTAATAATTTATTTTTCTTTGAATTCAATGTAATAAGTAATGGAGTTGTATTTCAGTGATATTTTTTGGAGTTTTTGTGGGTGAAAAAATTTGTGGTCAAATCTTGATTTGTGTTATTTAAACTGGTTTTTTGACTAGATATATGTATTAGCACACTAAAAGGCCATTGAGGCATTTCGATTATACAGAGTTCACCAATCAAACTTATGGTTTCAATGAATGTTTGTTATATTCTAGAAAAATTAGATTGGAAAATAAACCAAAAAACTTTTCAAAAAGTCTCACATATAAACAATAACATAAATAATTCACCTGTCATTTTCAAAGTTTGCATGGCTCATAAACCTCCGAAATCATTGTAACATTTTAGAAAAAAAGAGGATTGAATAATTTTTATCTAACCCTAAGAATATTCCCCACAACATGAGCGGGGAAACAAGGACAAACAACAAGGAAATATCCATCAACTTATCTTTGAAAACATATGTTTTGTCAATGGTTTTTTGTTCATGTTGTCTGGAGGTTTTATTTAGTTAGGCCCTAGGGATTTTTGTTTCGAGGCATCTACAGTCTGAATCTCTAGAACTTGTTGATTTCAAGGATTTGAAGCCATTTTTTAAGGCCATTTGATCTATGAGTTGATGCGATAATTTTGGTTAAAAATCCCTAATGAGAAGTAATTTCGGTTAAAATTTTCTAATAGTTGGACAATGTCTATATGATATTATTTCAATAAACAATGACATGTTTAGTAGTGCATTATATATATATATATATATATATATATATATATATATATATATATATATATCTATATATATATATCTATATATATATATATATATATATATATATATATATATATATATATATATATATGATTTAATAGTTTAAGAATTAGAAGAATTTGAGAAGGTGAAAGCATGTTTTTTATTTGCTTATTATTAATTACATGTGCTCTCCCATCGAGTATAGTAGGGATGTTGTAATGTAATGTAATGTCATGAAAACATTTTTTACTAGGTCAAAATAAAATAAAATATAATATAACATAATATATAATTAGTAATTATATTTTTAATTGTAATTGTAATTAATGATTAAACCAACCTAAATCTATCTTAATTCGAATTGTATCTAAGTGTGACTTTTTGAAAAAAAGTATGGTTTATTTTCTGATCTAATTTGTCTAGAATCCGAGAGTGATTCATTGAAATCACAAGTTTCACGAGTGAACTCTGCACAATCAAAGTTCCCCAAGGTTTTTTTGGGGTGTTGAATCGATATATGCAGTGAAAAAATCAGTTTAAACAACACAAATCAAGATGTCACCACAATTGTTCTCATCCGATTCTAATCAAAAATTCATCAAAAACTCCCATCTTAATTCTTGATCTATCATGCATCCAAAGGGATCAAATATCTTTTCACTTTAAAAGAAGTTTGTATCTCAAGGGATTTGATCCCTCTCAACCCGTGGATCTAAGCTGCTAGATAATTGTATGTGGTTTGCTTTCCTTAAATAACATTGATGAGTTAGTCGCTAATAATAAGATTCATGGATAACATTTAGTAATGTCTATCTCTATTACTAATTTGATGATAAATTTTCCAACTATTTAAGATATATATTAACTGGTATAACATTGAATATATTATTTAAATATATAATATATATCTTATCTTGTATAACTTTGAATAAATTACTAAAAAATATAATTGTTAGTATTTATTGCCAATTTACTATCTTATTTAAGGCTAGGACTACATTTATTATAAATTACTATCTCATAACTAAATTATAATAAAAAATCCCCACTATTTAATATATAACATATATATGACAGCTTATAGAACATTCAATACTTTATCAGTTTTTTTGTTAGCAAAAAACACTAAATACATTATTGAAATATACATATTATTACCAGTGTTCCACGGGTATGTGTCCCCCAAGGTGGGGTGCACACTCCTCACGCTTCCCACACACCCAGGACATGGAGTCCTCGAAAACATTTCCCCTCATTCCCCCTTTTGCGGAGAGGTGGGGAGACACAGGGGGAACATTTCACCAGTGTGGGGGATGCCTCTTCCAAAAAGGGGCGCTTCTAGGCGAACACCCTAAAAGGGGATGCCGAGAAGCAACCCATTTTGATGGGGGACACCCAAAAGCACCCCTTTTGAATTTCCAGAACTTTTATGTGGGGAAGCTTAATATTCAAGCCTGTGGCCCTAGTATTGTTATGCATTTGATGGTAATGTTAAATTCTTAAAGTAAAAATTACCTTATCCTTTATCTTTCATTTTTATCCTTTTACTTAAATTTTTAACATTACCATAAAATGACTCAGATGTTCAAGAGTGGTTACAATATCATTGGATCTCATATGGAGAAAGTAGAATTTTAGATCTCACTCAGAATCCAAGAGACTTAATAATTTTTCAATATGTTAGGATCGGGGGATTGCAAGATTTGCATCGAATTTTGTCATGTACTAGGGTATGGAACTATTATTTAATCAAGAGCGCCAAGCCCTCTATGTACCTCAATGTTAGTGGTATTGGTTTTCAAATTACTCTATCATAACTCTACTAAAAATGTACCCATCACTCGAATAAAATCTTGACTTAACATGTTATGTTTTTTCTATCTTATTTTAACGCTCGATCCTAATATATGTAATGGTTTTGATGATATGTAGGTATTTGTTGTAGCATGATTTTTTTGGATGCTAGAGATCATGTAGAGAATATGTTTTGATATATTTCCAATTCAAAGATGGATTGCACTTGGTACTATTTTGGTTATGTGGACCCTTACATGCTATATAAATGAGAAGTTTTGCTAATTTGTATATAAATTGCTTGAATTCATATGGATGCACATGAATACATATGTTTTTATTTGAGATTTTAATATTTTAGGCATTTTTTATTTATTGGGATTTTTGTCTGTTTTTTTTATGGATTTCCAATAGTTCTTGGTTCAAAGTGTTTTTCGGTTCTATCACTAGTTCAGTTATCTACTATACTCTATTTTGTTTAGTACTAATTAGATTCTAGAATGATAAATGCTAAATTTAAATTTTAAATCAATTTACATATTATAATAATGAATGATAAATTTATTTTTTAAATCAATGTAGATTCTAGAATGATGAATAATGAATATGGATCAATGTATTTTATTATTGAATCTCATGGTGTATGGACGAATGATGAGTATTAATGATGCATGTACCAATATAAATGATGAATATGGATAAGTGAATTTCATTATTTAATTCAATTATTTATGGAGAAATATATTCATGCTTTCATTATTCAATTTTAATTTAATTTATATCTATATATATACCTACCCAAAGTCTCCCAATCCCCCCCTAAATTTCCTTAAAATTTGAGGATACACCCACACTTTCGTCCTTCTCCCAATACCCACTTCACGTACTAAAATCTTGGTGTAGCATTGAGCATGATCAATTGTTCGGTGACACCTTATTTAACACTAATACAAAAACATTCTCTCCCTGATTTAGCAGTTGTTTCTCTGTACCAACGGAATTTGCTATCAGATTGCATCTCACTTTGTCTTGTAGGGTCTGCTTCTATTACGACACCGAGGGTGGTGTTCGTGGATGATTTATATGAGTTCGAAACATATGGTATCATTGCCAACACAAGTTACCAGATTCCTCATACCTCACGCCCCATGGGAAGAGGGTAGGATCGATTAGTATGGTGGTGCTCATCAGTCACTGCCCATGGGAAGAGGGTGGGCACGATTGGTATGGTGGTCCTCATGAATCACGACACATGGTCCAAACTAATACATGCAATGATTATGAACTTCCCAACAAAT
Source organism: Pinus tabuliformis (assembly GCA_031772625.1). Taxonomy (NCBI): domain Eukaryota; kingdom Viridiplantae; phylum Streptophyta; class Pinopsida; order Pinales; family Pinaceae; genus Pinus; species Pinus tabuliformis. The sequence goes on along the minus strand of CM062813.1, from coordinate 634,274,775 downwards.
CCATTTTCTTCCCTCAGTGTTTGACTCGACAATGTGACAGCAATGGGATTGTCCCAACTTGAGTTTGTGGGTCAAGACTCTAGTTTAAGTGCAAGCTGCAGTGCTTCAATATTTGGCTAGGGTTGTGTATGCCTTCCATACTGTCCAAATATACCTTTCCCACCTACCTTCATATGAATTCATTCGTTGTTGATTCAATGATATAACTAACACACATAGCATAACACTTTATTAAAAATTTGAATTTATTAACACATAACGCAGATACTGATCTACATGCAGATCTGAAGAGATTTAGAAAAGGAGAGATTAATACAAATGTTCTGGTAAACAATACCATCATATTATTATGAGGGAGAGATGAGCATTTTATAAACAATGGAAACATTCTCCCTATGAATTTTTACTTACAAAATATATAAGATAAAAATCAATTACATTATTAGATAAAACAATATATAGATGTTTTCATCTTTACTAGTTTTTTGATGTTTCCTTCTTTTTGAGTTTTAAATGTTTCCAAGAAATAACTTTGCTTTTTCCTTGTTTTTCAATCAGTTAGATGTTTCTGATTGGTGTGCCTTTCTTGGTTTCCGAATTCCTCCCTATTTAGAGTGGGAAGCATTCCGACTTTCTCCACCAAAGGAGGGACACTGTGCTTCAATGTTTCTATTGTCAGACAATGGGTACGAACTAGTGTGTGTCCCCTCCGACCAACAAGGTATGATAAGTCAGGAGCCACATTGGCACCCCTAATTGGTGTCATTCTTCTCAGTGAGAGTTTCCCTTGTGGAACAACAAAAGTTGTTACAAGCTTGCCCATCATAAGCGGTGAGTGGTGAGTTGTTGAAATTATTCCTGCATAGAAAGTAGCATGAATTTGAGAACAAGAAAAAAGTGTCTTATCTACCACGAAATCTTCCACAACATGGATCTTCAAAATTTTGACAACAAGGACCTTCATTTCCTACCATTCTTCAGTTGTTTTCCTGTTGTTGAATACAATATCCACACTCTGCCGAAACGTTGTTGACAATGGCTTTGCCCCAACTTGTGTGGCACTCTTGTGACTAGAATTTGAACTTTAGATTTCATCCATTGCTACCATTGATGGATTTCTTTGAAACCCATTATTACCATCATTAGATGTTGCATATATCTTTACAACCTGCATATTTTTGTGTCTAATCTAACATTTGACAACAACATGTTTCTTTGATGAATCATGTCCAATATATGGTTTTCCAATAAGGAAAAAGGATGGGGCATTGGATAATGAAGCACCAGGAGTAATATTGATTTGGTGTTCAATAGAGAATTGGGGATGTGTTGAAGACTTGAAAATCATTGTGACAACATGGGGAAAAACCACCCAGTCCGGACCTTGAAAGCAACTCCTTTTCTGTTTGATATAGCGGCTCTGACTGTGGATAATGGGACTAGTTTCCTAGAAAATATTTGATAGTGATGGTGGGATGATATATGATGTAACAGGAAATGATTAAGCTAAGTGTAATCTAATATAACTTCTAAACACATGCATATATTCTAATTTAAAACTATTTAACTATAAGTATACTTAGGAATCAAATACGATATGTGATCTACAATGATGTTTTATAGCAATTGGTGATAAAGATCATTCAACTGCAACAAGAAATTAAATTGTTTTGGATAAATCATTATACAAAATGATTGACAAAAATATATTGCATATAAAATTTTTCATGTATTCACAACAGAATCAGAGCTAACATCATACAAAAGTGAAAGAATGCTAGAACTATAATTTAGAGTTTCATACATAAAGCAATCGAAAAAATAAGTATTGCTTGATACATAAATAAAACATGATCATAAGATAAAAGTACCATATATGATAAGTCCCGCTCATGTGATTCAGCAATATTGACCCAATTTCAATCAATCCAACACATTCTAAGAGTACAAAAGTGCATTTCAGTAGAGAATGCTAGATATTTTAAAGAAAATTGATCATGTTCCATTCATTTCATCAAAACCTCCTCAAAGGTACAAAAGTGGAATGTTTTGAAAAGTGTTTTTGATAATATTTCTGGACACCTCTCTAAATTAATGAGAGGGGTTTAAATACTAAACTATATGTCTTAAAATAGATTATTAAAAAAATTAGCTAAGGAGGTTCAAACGACCTTCCATAGAATATGCAAAAATAAAACTAAAAGAAAAATAAATAAATGACTAACTCCTTTGAACTTGATCTCTAAGATCACAAATATCAACCATTGGCTTAAGCTGAGGTGGTTGGGCGATTGTAGATTTTAACTGCCCAACAAATAAAGCATCTATTAGTGCTCGCACCATCTTTTGTGTAGATGTTGTTTAAAATCTTAGATTCATCCATTGGGTGTGTGGTTTCTCTAAAAACTTCTAGTATGCCTTCGAATTCAGCCTATTTAACTATTTGATTGCCTCCTCCTTTTGTTGTGCTTCCTATTTCAACTACTGCTCTAGCTATCTGGCATTAGGAAGAAATCCTGGTACACATTCCTTGACCAAATTGGCCCCATGAAGATTTTCGTTAATGGATTCTATTATACTCTTTCCTGTTTTCATTGATATCGTTGTTTCCATTTTCACCTACTTCAACCGAGAATCTCAATATGCAGTATTGGTAATGTCAGTTTACTACTTTCCTATGATTATGGTAAGTTGGATTTTGATGAGATCTCTTATCCTTTATGTTTAATTATATTTTAGAATTACACTCTAAAAAGAGAAAAAATTACTAGATGGGAAGAATCATTGACTACTTAAGAGTTTCTGGATGGAAATTATAGAGCTAAGGATGTTTTTCTGCAGAGAGTCTTTGCTTTGTTATAGATACTTTTCCTGACCGATGATAGAACAAAGGTTTCTTTATAAAGATGAGGGTTTGCAAATGACAAGCAATTTTGGTGGAAAACAAGCAGATTTTAGAGTAATAGAAGTTAGCTTATGTGAAAATGTGAAAATTATCTTCTCAACAGTCTCTATTTATACAAGTGAAAAGTCAAAATATAAAATAGATTTTGTAAAGGCCAAAATTAAATGCTATTTAAATTTTATTTTCCTAAAAAATAAAGGCAATAATGTACAAGGGATAGAAGAGGTTATCTTCTATGAAAAATATTTCTTCAAAATCTGCCCATTAACAGGTAGATAATCTCTCTTGCCTGATAAATACTGTAGTAAAAAGTTGGTGGGCCGAATTGTTCCACAATCTGAAATGGGCCAAGCCACATTCTTTGGAATTTGATAAGCTTACCTTTTTCCTTGTGTGCTTTACCCCACTTCAATACACGGTCTTCGAGCTGAAAGGATTTAGGACTTATAGAATTTGCATCAAATGAAGATTTAACTAATTGTTGATGATGTGCATGTGCGATTTTGGATTTATCTCTTTCTTCTTCGAGCTTGAAGATTTGCGATTGCCTTAATTGCATAGAAGAGGAAGTATTTTCTTCAATAAATTGAAGTAGGGCTAGAGAGGGAATAGCTATATTTGTAGGGAGAACAACTTCTTTCCCATAGACCAAATTAAAAGGAGAAGTGCCTATCAAGGCCTTCTTTGTTATTCGATCTGCCCATAGAGAAAATTTCAAAGATTTATGCAAATTTCTTTTTTGACTTTGATCAACAGTTCATTTGATGATTCTTATGAGGTTTTTGTTTGTAGATTCGGCTAAACCATTTCCCTCAGGATAATAGTTACCAAAATATTTAAGTTTAAAACCTCTTTTAAGAGAAAACTCTGTCATAGCATTGCCTGTGAAATAAGATTCATTGTCAGACATGAGGGCAACTGGTAGACCAAATTTGGTAATAATAAATTGATCAGTAAATTCAATGATGTTTTCAGAATTGGCTACCTTAAGTGGAATCACTTCCACCCATTTTATGAAGTAATGAGTTGTTGTGGGGATATATCTATGTTTCTTTGAAGAGTGAGGAATGATCTCACCTATTATGTACAGTCCCCATTGTTCAAATGGTTGTTCAATGTTGACTAGTTGCAATGGTAATGCAGGTTTTGCTATGTCTTCTAGTAGCTGTTTGATAAATTTTACACTTCCTTACATATTCGTGTGCACATTTGAATAATGTTAGCCAATAATAGCTAGCATGCATGATTTTATGTGTTGTTGTGTCTCCTCCAAAATTTCCAACAGCTGGTCCATCATGAGGTTCCTGCAAAACCTTTTCTACCTCAGATTTTTCAAGGCATATAAGAAAAATAGAATCATAATTTTTCCTAAACAACACCTCATTGATGATTTCATATTGCTTAGCTTTTATCCTCAAAGACCTTTTTCTTTTATAATTAAGTTGCATAGGGGCATATCCATTTTTCAAGTAAAAGATGATATCAACATATTTAGATTTAGTATCGTTGAGGCTTACCTCAAATATTTGTATATCGTCACCTGAATCTTGTAGTGCTGGTAAATTGGATGCTCCTGCTAACATTCTGCAAAAACCTTGACCTTTAACAATTTTAGCTGGTCTGATCTCAATGTCATATTCTTGCAGTGTTGTTACCCAATTTTCTCTTTTCTCACCCACCTCTCTTTGCATCAGTAAATTTCTCACTACTGGGAATGGGACTATTACCTTAGTGTGAGTCTTGAGAAGGAAGGGTCTGAAATGCTTTATTGATTTGAAAACAACAAAAGCTTGTTTTTCAACATCTGAGTAGTTTAATTCAGCCCCCTGCAAATTGGAGCTAAAAAAAGAAATTGGTGCTTTGATTTTGTTATCATTGACCTATGTCAGTATAACTGCATATGATGTCTCGAAAGCAAAAATATATAAAATGAAATGATTAGAAAAATTTGGGGTTGCTAAAGAGGGATCATTTATGATTGCTTGTTTAATCATATTAAAATATTTATGCTCGTTATGTCCCCATTTAAAAACTGAATTTTTCTTAATCATAGATTGGTGAGGCAAATCAATTCGTGAAAATCCAGGGACAAATATTTTGACAAAATTTATTTGACCTAAGAAAGATTGCATGAATTTTTTGTTATGAGGCAGAGGGATTTCAGAAATTTATATTATCCTATCAAGATCGATAAGGATTTCTTCTTTGAATATGATAAATCCAAGGAGCTTTCCTTCACTTAAAGAAAAGAAATATTTCTTACGATTGAGAGAAATTCCATACCTATGAAAACGCTCAAATATTTGTTTTAAATCCTTTAAATGATTACTGCAATTTTTGGAATACACAATTATGTCATCTAAATAAATTACCACTAATTTTTTCACCAAACCTTTGAAAGCTATATCTATGGCTCTCTGAAATGTTGCACCAGCATTGATTAATCCAAACGACATCTTTTGATAGGCATAGCTGCCCCATTTGGTTCGAAATGTAGTCTTTAGCCGATCATCTGGATGTACTAAAATCTAATTATAACTTGAAAATCCATCCAGAAAAGACATTAATTGTAAGCCTGCAACTGATTGCAGTGTCTGTTCCATAAGGGACAATGGAATGTTGTCCTTCTAACAAGCTTTGTTAAGACTGTGAAATTCTATACATATTCGAATATCACCATTCTTTTTCCCGATTGGGATAAGGTTAGAAACCCACCTTGAATGTCTTATAGGAAAAATTATTTTGGCTTTTATAAGCTTATTCAATTCAGATTTGATCTGGTTTTCTAAATTCGGATGAATCTTTCTAAACTTCTATTGCACAGGGTTTTCGTCAGGTATCATGGGAATGGTATGATGAATGATGGAAGTATCATATGTCTTGAGATCTTCATAATTCCAAGCAAAAACATTTTTGTATTTATTTAACAACTGAACAAAGGCTGACCTTTCATCTACCGTAAGACCAAGTCCTAGATTGATATTTTGAGGTTTAAGGTTAGTTCCAAGATTAACAAATTCAAATCTAAAAGTTGTACTTTGAAGATTTGAGTTAGTGGGTTTCTTGAACCTGTCCTTAAGATCATATAAGTCTTCCAGCTTAACCACAGACTTAGGCATGGAATTTGCAGTCATTTCTTACTTAAGCTAGCTGTCATGTTGATCTTCATCAATTATCTGGTCGTCGTAAGAGCTTTTAGATGTTAGAAAACATGATATCTGGATCTTTATTAAAGACTTGCCAATTGGTGATATTGTTGGGAATAGAAGGCCTAAAAAATAATTCAATAGAAAAGTGATCGAGGCTATAATCTCCTGGTGGAATGAGCTTGGATGCAAGATTAGCCAAAAGATCGGCACTTGCATTTTGGAGTCTTGGGATAGGGGAAATGTTAAATGTTGTAAAATGAGAGGTGAGCTCTTGGACTAATGATTGATAATGTTGAAGATATTTGATATTAAGGTCGATATCTTATACAATCCTTGAACTAATGTTTCATATTCAGCAGTGTTATTTGTGCACTCAAATTCAAGTCTACATGCTAACATAGTTTTTTCCCCTTCTGGGCTAACTAATATGCATCCCGCTCCAGCTCCATCACTAGATCTAGATCCATCAAAATATAATTTCCAAAATAAAGACTTAACTACAGGTTTATATACAAAATTTATACATTTAGAAGCATTTGTTTGAGAGTAATTTTCAACTTGTGATATAACAGAATTTTCCAAGAAGGGTCAAATGTTTGCATTAAAATTTCCTAGAAACGATTCAACTCAGTAATTTCCAATGATATTGTTGCGGTATGCGACTGGATCATTTTCTCCCTCCAACTTTGTGATGATATAGTTTTGATGTTTCTCTTGGTCAACCCTTATTTGATTCGGCTTACCATTATAGGGAAGCCACATGTGGGACCAGTTGGTCATGAAATAGCCATGAAGGTTTTCTGACCAGTCTCTGCTAAGGATTAAAACGTAGAATTCTGGGATATCAGCCACAAGGATGTCAATAACTTGACACACTTTCGATTTTTCTGAGAGTTGAATAGTGACTCGATTGAGTTCCCTTATAACTTCGACTTGAGATCGATCTAACTGCATAATGTGAACAATAGATTTTTGGAGCTCCACATTCAATTTCGCACAAATTGTTCTTGGTAGAATGTTGGATGAAGCTCGAGAATCAACTAAACAATTTTGTAGATTTTTATTGAAAACCTCAAAAGTCAAAAGACATGGAGGTGTATGTGATTTGGATCTTCTTCCTATTAGAGCGATATCAGTTGAACTGATTTTATCTATTGAGGTATTAGGAGGTCTTCCCATTTCTTGAGAAACTTGTGATATTACAACAACGGGAAGAGGAGAAGTAGGGACTACTTTTATTTCTTAGAGAAATATCTTCTGTTGATTTTTTAACTTGCTTAGCTCATGGAATGTAATATTTTCCCTGGTCTTTTTCATATATTCAATGATGTTGTATTCCATTTCATCAGAGACTAACAGGGTTTTAGCTGAAGGTGAAGAATTTGATTGAGGAGGAATGGTTTGAGTCAATTTGGGGGAAGATTTCTTACCTATTACTTTATCCTTAGGAGTCAATTTGATGCTTTCTGTTTTGGATTTGTTTGTGGAAAATCAACAGTGCTTCTACTCCTGGTTGTGACATGTAATGCTTCTTGTGCTTCTTCATTTGGAAAGATAAAATCCCACATTCCTTGTAATTCAACTACTTCTTCATCGTCGTTTTGTTCTTCAGCTGTTGAGATTTTATCTTCCTCTACATCTGACTCATCATTTGATATGGTACTTGGAGGCTTGGGATCAAAGGAAGGGTTTCTTTTGTAAGCTCTATAATCTTTCCTTGAGGAAGTTGCTGCCTTTTTTTTGATGTCAACTATTTTTTTGGACATGGTTTTAGTACCTTTTGCAATCTTTCAATATCAAAAGGATGTTTAGGTGTTTTTTTCTTGGATTCGTCCCTAAAAGTTACCTTCTTGGATTTTTGTTCTTATAATGCAATTTTTTTTATAAAGCTAAAATGTGTTTTTATATAGTTATGGCTTCTTTCATGTTTTCTGCCAAGGTTGGTTTGGCAGTCCTATTGACAAAAATAGTTGCGTTTGAGGGAAGAGTAAAAATGTACCATTCATTTTAGACTTCATTACTGGGTTTGGATGCCATTGGGATTTTATTCAATAACTTATGAAATCATGAATTGAAGTCCTTAATTGGTTCTCTAGGTTCAGGTTTCAAGTTATAGAGATCATTGAGAAGAGTAGTTGTCGATCGGTCATCTCCAAACTTGGTTAAGAACTACTCCTGGAAGACATCTTAACTATTAATGGAACCAGATGGTAATGAAAAATACCATGATCTTGATGGTCCTTGTAAAGTATAAGGGAATAATCTTACAACTGCATCTTCTTCTACCACCGCATTCATGTTTATGGACAACATAAAATTGTTTATGTGTTCTTCAGCAGGCGGACCATCATCAGGGTTAAATTTTGGCAACCATTTCATTGGGTGCGCCAGTAATAGATGTAATGGTCCTGCCATTCGAATAGCTCCTGGATTTGTCCATGGTCTTTGAGCCATAATGGGTATCTGTGCAGAGGAAGATGTTCCAGTAGTTGAAGGTGATGGGGTAGAGGAGGTTTCTGCTAAGTTGGCTTGATGTTGTATTCTCATCTGCTCGAATTCCTTTTGGAACTGGGCTACTTTCAATTATGCTCGCTGATTAGATTTTTCTTGGGGTAATTGTTGTTCTAGTACCAAAATTCTCTATTCTTTCTCCTTAAGAAGAATTTGGACCTCTGTCACCTTGTCAATAGTTGTTGTGGCATAGGCTCCTGCGAATTGCGATAGTTTTGTGAGATTCTCAGATGGGTCGATAGGCAAGTCCTTCCATACGATGTCCATTGGTTCATTTTCTGGAGTCGTAATAGCCACAATGTCCCTCTTTCTCTTCTTCCTTTGCCTCTTGACTATAGATTTGTGGGTAGGGCTATAAAATACATCTAGAGGAGGTATTTCTTGAATTCTTAAAACAATTTCTGAAGTATGAGTAGCAAGAATTATCTCAACATCCTCAGTGCCTGTATTTCTTTCCTCTATTATTTCTGGATTAGGCTTATGCTGGGTTTTCCTAGGAGTTTGCATTCCAGATGTTTTCTTAGGGTTTGTATCCATTTGGAGCTTTTTTTTGAACTGTTCCCATTCTTTTTTGAGGTCAATGACTAGGGATTTACTTCACTGGGTTGAAGTAGAAACGACTTCGGCTTGTTTCTTTGTTTTGGCCTGCTTGGCCATCTCCTCTGTACTTTGAGCTGTGTCCTTTTCAGATTCTTTATTGGTGTTTCCTCCCCAATTTTGAGACTGATGCTCTAAGTTCTCTGACTCATGGATAGATCTCTCTTGGGTTTCTTCTTCAGAGTTTTCTTTGGATCTTCCCTCCAAGATTACACTGGGAGTTGGATCCTTTATTGGTTTAATCTATAGTAGGTCTAATGGGACCTTTAATAATCTCTTTTTCCTATACACATGGAAAGCCTCAACATCCTCCGAGGTCAAAAGTAGAGATGCCATATACAAAACTTGTGAAAATGTTCTTGCCTGTAGGAAGAGGTCATCGAAGGTGTCCTCTTCATGGGTGGACTATTTTACTTTTACCATCGAAGTAAAATCCTTAACAGTGCCATTTGGGTCATACTGCCTTCCCAGAAACGTAGCTAATTTCGGAGACTTAATAATCTCTACTTCTTTTGTGCATGTCCATAATCGTGTAGTGAAAAAGCACCACATTGTAATGGGAATGTAGGCCAAATGACCTTCTTATGTTCTTTCATCCCTCTACTTAATCTGCCTTTCCCTATTGTTTGGTATGCTAATACTCTGGCCATTAGTTTGTCGAGGACATAATATGGGTGGACATGCAGTGAAGGAATGCTTCCAAAGAATCTAATGTAGGTGAATGTTACTTCCCCAAACCATCTGCCTACTCGAAAGATATCTACATCAGCCTCTTTGAAAAACCTAGGGACAATTATGTCATAAACTTCATTATAAATGGGTAGTATAACCCCTTGACAGTTCTTATAAAAATGGGGGTGGAATTGAGATTCCCACAATATCTTATGGTATACATGGATGGGAAGTGGGTTCTGTGCAATCCACTTCCATCCCATATTGGGAAATTGAGAACAAAAACAGATTGCATCCATAAAAGGGCACTCATGAAAACTAGGGGATAAACCCTTAAAGAGGAACTTACTTTTCTTCTATATTCTATAATGGCCGTCGCCAAATTATCTGATAAAATTTGAGCCTAGTTCATTATTGTTGCATTCAGTACTGCATCTATCAATGGGAGCTAATCCATGGAAAACTTGGTGCTATCAGGTCTATTGAATAACCTACATATCATTTCTACTGCAAAAATATGTGGGGGAGAAATGGATGTCATGAAGTACATAGCAGTTTTATCTCGTTTGAGCTTGCCCTCGCTTGATTTCCAGGTATGCGTGACGTCTGACGGGTCAGATTATGGCATTATTTTTTGTCGTGCAGCTATGCGGTGTAGGAAAAAACATGTTGTTTCGAAATAGGAGGCATCAGATGACTCCTGAGCATCTGTTGTGGCCTTTGTTACCAGTGGCTTGGGCTGCTCTTCTTCTAACAAGCTGTACCTGGCCTCCCATGTCGTAGTTCCTCCGTCTCTGTTGCATGTAGTATTAGAGAAAAGCAACACCATTTCTGATTTCTCAAAAGCAGTTCCCTTCCATTTCTTCCCCTTTGTTTCTAATGGTGTTCTCTGCAAATTTTTCCTGAAATGGAGCAAAGCAGAAGTTATCAGATAAACACGAGTGAGAATGATAGTGAGAATAAATGATACAGTTAATCCTAAAAAGGTGACAAGATAGCAGCTATTATTCAGAACGTAGAAGAAAAGATATTATATCACGTCCAACCACTCCTTAACATAAATGTCATTAAACTCATTAAATAACCACTAAGGCTCCTTATCATTGATTTTATTACTTATTACATTATCGCATCTCAAACGGGAAGGAGAAACCTTTAAGGTGGCGGGTTTTAACTACGAGAATGCCGATTTTGCGATTGCGATGCAATATCGCAAATCACATATTTGATTGTGCACTTTCTCAAAGTTCTTTAGAATTATGCGGGATGTAAGATAAGTGGGGTATCCTTTACCGTTTAGAGCGTATTTTGCTTGAAGGAGTAATTACTTCTTAAAGTGGCTTTTCACTATGTAGCGGACTTAACTCTCAATTTATAACATTTACTTTTATTTGATTCGGGCTTTATCAAATTTCGGAAGCTCGAACATTTCATAAGATTGGCCTTTTTAAATAAATTGACACGATGCGATGAGGTTGAGTCGTTCTATCGCAATATCACATCTCGCATGTTACAACATGCTTTGTGAGTTGCGTCCTTTGTGTATCCCAATATGCGATTGCGATAAGAGCTTTAGCTATAGGAAATTCCTTAACTCTTATATTTTTAGTTAAAAGTTTAATGAAGTTTAAGTCTGATCCGATGATTCATTTTATTGCAATTCGCAGATTCCGTTTGTTAACTAACTCTTCAATGCACTTGGTCCAGAATTATGTGAATAGGCAGGAATTGCTAGTTTGAGGGTTTTGACTCGATATCCTGATTTATTCCTAAAAGTTCAAAGGAAAGCGCCTAAATGCTAATTTTTTCTTGGAGAGTTTCTATAAAGGGCCCCCATATAATAATTAACAAATTAACCATTAGACTAATAAATGGGGGTGTCGTTGAGCAGCACAACAGGATGCAACATCCTGTGTTTGGTGAAGATATTTGCAAATCCTGGATGTAGTGGAGCCATGGTAGGGGGTATTGGGTTGGTGTGGTTTTATGGCTTGATAGAGTGAACCAAACACAAAGGAATGTATTGGTTTATATTGACTTTCTTAATGAGAGTTTTTCCAGTAAGAAGTTGGGTTGATGTGAGGGATGAGGATGTGGGCACATAGGTGTGGCCCTCATGTTGCAAGTGGCATTTGTGATCTTTAGCATGATAAACAACATGTAGGGCTTGTTGGTATGGAATGCCTAGTAACGAATCGACGCAATTGAGAGGAGAAACATCACATACCACACTATCTCGAAAAGGACCAATAACAAAGGTGACGACACAACGTTTTGAGACAGTAAGACGAGGGCCTTCGTTTTGAACCCAACCTAGCTGATATGGGTTGGGGTGTGGAGTGGTGGGAAGGCTAAGGCGGTGAACGAAATCATGTTCCACAATATTCTTTTGACTCCCATTGTCAAGGATAAGAGTCACCAACTCATGTTTGATTTGAAAATTATGGGTAAATAAAGGTGCAGCATAGGTTCCAACTTCATTAGCAGTCATGAGGATGAGAGTGGGGCCTACTTCAGTAGGATTGTCAAGAGAAAAAACTATAAGTGAGGTAGAGGAATTTTATTTCTCTACCTTTGTAAAAAGTGTCTTTTTGGGGTGCATATTTTGAATTGCATGACAATCTGTTGAAGCATGTGAGTTGGTTTTATGAAATGTACACTAGGGGGATGAGGCATGGGCCACATTAGATGGACTAGCAGAAGATGGACCATTTTTGGTTTGAGGAGCCACTTTACGCTCTATAGCCAACGACCGAATAAAGTCCTTGTCTAAGGAAGTACTATCAAACAACTCAGCTTCTCGACAAAAAACCATTAGTAGACCAAAATTAAATATAATAATTAACATCTCTGTTAGATCTAAGACTTTTGTGATCTAGAATGTAGATAGAGGTCTTTCGGATTAATCACATAGTTAGGATTTCGTCGATGTTTCGAACCAACTAATTGAGGGTGAACCACATTAGTTGGTTCGAAATGTCGACCAACTCCTAACTATGTGATTAATCCGAAAGACTTCTATCTAAATTAATACCTCTTTTGGATTAGTGATATGGAGTTGAATGCACAATTTGCAAAAGACATTGATGTATGCTTGCACTGATTGATTCGGTAATTGTGGGAGTTGCAACCATTTGGCAAGGAGATTTTGGAGATATCCCGGGGGGTAAAAACATAATCTTAAAGCTTGGCATAGGTCATCCCAAGATGTGATATCTCTGGATCTGGTCTCGGCTTGGTCCCTAAGCTCAACAACCAAGGATATATTCTTGAGTTGATTATCCCACCATGTTTCCGCAAAGACCTCCAACTGTAGACTGACGATTTGAAGCTTCATGTCCTCTTCCATCATGGGACATGTTTTGAAATAGGTGGAGAGACTACAAAGCCAATAATTGACGACCTCTCCATTCATTTGGCCTGAGAATTTGGGCAATTGAAAGCATGTATCCAATTGCGTTTGTCCATGAGGGTGTCTCTATTGTTGCAACATAATTAGCTCTTAAATAGCCATGGCTAAATCATGGACTGGTGAGTCCTTAGTTGAGGGTTCTCGATGGGGCGACATGATTTTCATCCACTAAAGGAATTGAAACGTATGACCCCAAGCAATAATCTGTGATGCGAATTTGAAGCAAGGAGGGCGCACTAAGAAGGTTTTTGAATTGTTAAGCCAAAAATCCCAAAAACCAATTGATCTAGTCTGAAAAAGATTCAGAAAAGAAGAGAATAACACGGATGTTCTAGAAAACAATACCATCATCTTATTATGAGGTAGAGATGAGAACTTTATAAACAATGCAAATATTCTCCTTATGCATTTTTAATTACAAAATATATGAGATAAAAATCAATTATATTATTAAATAAAACAACTATATAAACGTTTCCATCTTTACTAATTTTTTTAAGTTTCTTTTTTTTTTAATTTTATTTGTTGTCAAAAATAAAGGGTGTTTTTTCATTGTTGTGCGATCACTTAAATGTTGATTGGTGAACCTTTCTTAGTTACCTGATACATAGAAAATAAAATCGAAATCGAAATCAACAAGTAAGTTGAAATAGAAACGTACATTAGATATAGAATGAAAAGGATTTTTTATTTTTTATTTAGTCGTTTGGATTCTTTTTGAAGGAAAAATAAAAACTGAACAAAATTCTATGACCAAAATTTCCACGTAATACTTTGTCCTTCATCAAATTTGAAGAATAATTATAACTTAAACCAATTTTCCATTTATCTGATATCAACAATTTGAAACCCTAGAATTTCACGTTCCGCATAATGTATTTCTGTTTTTAAAACTGCGAATAATAATTATCCAATAAGCGTATATATTTCAATCTTAGCAAATTTTGATCGCGGAAAACAACTCAAAACATGACAAAGTTCTTCGTTTATTAATTAAATTTTTTTATTTCCAAATCTTAATTATATTTATTTTTTTCATATTTTTCATTTTCAATAAAATTTCCCAAAATCTTATACTTAGAAAATATTAAATTAAATTGAAAATGTGTAATAAATCGCAACAAAATAGACTTCTTTCACTTAACCTTTTTTTGATCAAGTGACAGTAGGTCCTTCTATTAATCTATAAAAAAGTACATAATATACAAAAGGCAGCACAAGCTACAAAGGAGCTGTGGCCCACACTACCACTTATCCAAGCGAGCGGAGAAACAAAGGGACAAGCTGCCCTTAAGGCGCCAAGCGGGACAAGCGGTGAAATAGAAACTGCCTGTCGACACTATTGAGCCACAAAAAGCCTTTGATGATTGGGCCCACCATGCCAAAGGCCCACAAAACAATGCCAAGTAACCACTCTAAATCTCCGAAGAAAATGAAATACCGAAGACTGTGTGATCAGCCTTCAAAGATCCAACAACCAAGAGGCGATATCGGGTTGCCAACAAGCTAAACCTTTATCCATTCAAACGGACTCGAAAAGAAGAATTCGCCAACTCAGTGATCTATTTTAGGTCTGGATGGAGAGATAAACCATGAGCAATTTATCCGCCCGAAATCCACCGGATGCAAGAGATCCCAAAAGGACTTTGCAAATAGCCCGAACCTTAACTGCCCATACGGACCCGAAGCAAAAATAAGTCACCACCTAAATGAATTTCGAGTCCGATTGGAAAATTAACTATCTTGCAAGTTAACGCCCGAAATCCATGGGATGACTGTGATCCCGTCAACATGCCCACACATTAACTAAGCTAACGCCCAAAGAATTAATAGGCCACATTCAATGTAATTCGGGTCCAAATCTAGACTTAACTTGTATGTAGTTTCCCACCCGAAAACCCTAGGATTATAGAGATCCCACCGAAAACCCTAAGATTATGAAGATTCCCGCCCGAAAACCAAAGGCAAACTTTAGTCGGGCACCTGACATCCTGCTTGCACTTAACCATATGCTACTTCCCCGTGTAGACCGAAACTCCTCTATTCCTATCAGTCTTCACTCTGCTTATTTCTCATGCTCTGAAAGTACTCCATGTCTAATGTCACCTGTCTGTGACAATCTTCCCGCAATCATCCTTGGGGAGTCCCCATCCAGTCATATCTTTTATTGCTTTTGGAGCAGAGTACTCCTTCATTTGCTAAAATATCTGCTAACCTGTTGGCTGTTTGGCGCACATGAACAAAACTGAGGGTTCTCATGGTTCGTAGGTGGGATTGAATACGTTGATAGACCTGCAATAACCTCCAGTGTTTCGACACTTTCTTTGGTGCAAGCCATTGCATATTTTCTTGACCAAATTAATTATCAATTCAGAATCAGCATCTATGATGGTATTATGTAAATTTGATTCCATCAAGATTTCTAGGCATTGCTCAAGGTCCATGAGCTCTGCCATATTATTAGTGGCCCTCCCCAAATGACTAAGAAAGATGGCTTTTATGAAACTCGTTTTCATCTCTTATTACTCTGCCATATCCAACCATACGAGGGTTGCCTTTAGAGGCACCATCTATATTGAATTTCATGAAACCAAGAAGGGGAGCTTTCCAGAAGTCCTTTTCAATTGTTATATAACTTACAGTCTTGTTTTTTCCCTAGGGGAAAAGCCCCTGTATGCCCACATGAAGAAGAAACTTCTCATCCTGGTGTTGAGGTTGGTTCTCAGGGGGTTTCTTTAGACAGGTTCCTAAAGACTCTTTGAGCTGTCTTAGGATCTGAGCCATGATGATTTGGGATGAACCCATTCTGTTCTTGAAGATCATGTTGTTGTGTTCTTTCCAGACATTCCAGATTAGAAAGTCTAGAACCATAGCCCAAGCTTTGTTGATTATTTCATTTTTAGAGAAATTTCTCCTCCAATTCCTCAAAGTGTTGGTGATGCTGCAAATGTCCCTGTCTGTTTGTTTGAATATTGAAGCCACCCAATTCCACAAGGTGGAGGTGAATGGGCAGAGGTTGAGTAGGTGTTCCATTGTTTCTTCTTGTAATTCACATAGCTGGCATCTAGATGGACCGGCTACACCTCTTTTCTGAAGGTTTTCCCAAGTCAGATTTTTTTTATGTTGTACCAACCACATGAACAGTTTGATTTTCATCTAGTTTTGGTTCTATGATAGGTCCTTCCATACCTTATCAGGGTTTGGAAAGTCAAGCCCTAGGGCCATTCTTTTGGCTTCTCTGAGGTTAAAGTTGCCTTCATTGTTTTTTCCCCATCTCAGTTGGTCTGAAGATGTTGATGTCGAAATCTTTCTCTATTCCAAGACAACTGCTAGAGCTGCTGCATGGGGCTTCAAAGGGGAGTCATCACTGTACACCAGGTTCTTTCATATTCTCCATTTTCCATCGCTTCTATCCTGATCCCAGAAGTCCTTTACCCTGAGTAAGCCTTTATTGTCAGTATCATTCTTGAGATTGGAAAATTATTCTCTTAACAGGTTAGGTTCCTATTGCCAATTGTCCTCCCAGAACCAAGAAAGGTTTCCATCTCTAATTTCTCAAAAACCGTGTTTCTAAACAATGGCTTTATTCTCCCAAGCTTTGTTCCAAATGTGGGAACCTTTGATAAGCCTAGACATTCGAATGTGCTCCCTTTCTTGCCAATTATTTACATATTTCTGTTTCCATACCTTGGCCCAAGGGGTAGCCAATTCCTTTAGCCATCTCCACCATAGTTTTGCCCCTAAAACCTTGCTTAGGGTTTCAGGGTCATCAAGGTCCAAACCTCCATGTGTCTTAGGTTTACAGATATTTTCCCAAGCAACCAAAGCCCATTTATTTTTCTCATTCCCTTTGCCCCAAAGAAAATATCTTTGGATATTCTTGATGTGTTGCACAACTCCTTTAGGAGCTGGAAGGGATGAAAACATGAAGATGGGGACAGTTTATAGGACAACTTTTGTAAGCACTAGTCATTCTGCTAAATTCAAAGCCCTGTTTGTCCATTTCCGGATTTTGTAATGGAGTTTATTAATCACAGGCTCCCAAACTTCCTTACTTAGAGGTTTATCTGTTAGAGGTATTCCAAAATATTTGGAGGGTAGTTGATCTCTTTGAAAACCTAGAATTCTGGTGAGGTTTCTTTGAATAACAGTGTCAGTATTAAAAGAGAAAATCTTTGACTTGGAAAGGCTTACCTCTGTACCGGCAGCCATAGCAAATTCATTTAGGATTTGCTTGAAGGCAAGAGCTTCCTTGACTGTAGGTGTACCCTGCAGCATGGTGTTGTCGGCAAATTGTTGATGAGTCAAGGCATTCCCATTTAGGGTGAGTTTAAGACCCTGGATTTTTCCTTCTGCTTTGGCAGAATTGATCGCCTTGCCTAAACCTTCCATCATGAGAATAAAGAGGAAGGGTGAGAGTGGATCTCCTTGTTTGAGTCATCTCAAAGGCTTAAAGGTTTTGGTTGGTGAGCCATTTAGGAGGATTGAAAAACTTGAGGTGGTAACAAGGGCCCTTACCCATCTTATCCAGTTATGGGCAAAGCCATATGCTATTAGTACTTCCCTGATGTATGCCCAAATTATCTTATCATAAGCCTTCTCTAGGTAAAGTTGTATGATCATACCTACTTGCTTATTGCTCTTGAGTGAGTGAACCACTTCGTGAGATTGAATGATGTTATTTAGAATTTGTCTTCCTTCCACATATCTAGTTTGCTCCTCAGACACAAGAGTTGGAAGAAGGGGCTTGAGCCTGTTTGCAATTATTTTGGAAATAATTTTGTACACCACATTGCATAATGCTATGGGTCTAAATATATTTGGTGTCATAGCATTTTCCTACTTTGGAATCAAAGATATGAAATAGGTATTAAGCGCCTTCAAAACAATTTTGTTTTTCCTCGAGTCCTCCACCACATCGAGGATATCTTGCTTGACTATTTCTCAACATGCTTTGAAGAAGTCGATATTGAAACCATCCAGACCTGGAGCTTTCCCATTTTTCATCTCTTTGATGACTTCGCTGACCTCCTCTTTTGTCACTGGTCTGTTAAGATTATAATTGTCTTCTCTTGTCATAAGCTTAGGAATGTGCTTTGTGAAGTCATTGATGAATTGTGATCTGTCTCCTAGAGGCTCCTCTGCTATTCTTTCGAAATGTTGAACCAGAGCAGATTCTATTTCTTTGTGGGTGTTGAGCTAATTTCCTTGAGTATCTTTGAGTTTTGAAATCTTGTTATGAGACCTATGATCCATGGTAGACTTATGAAAAAACCTTGTATTTCTTTCTCCTTCTTTTATCCATTGTACCCTCGATTTCTGTCTCTAGAATATCTCCTCTTGCTTTCATAAGACTTCTGATCCCTATTGAAGAGATTCAGCTTGTATTTTACTTTCCTCAGTGAAGCCATCTGTGATGTGGACCTGGTTAATTCCCTGTAGTTTCCGTTCAACTACTTTTTTGGCTTCGAAGATATTGCCAAACTCATTTTTATTCCAATCTTTCAGCCTGAGTTTGATGTGTTTCAATCTCTAATGCAGAAGGAACATTTCAGTCCCTTGAACGTCCATATCTCCTATCCACCATTTTTCAATATTGTTGATGAAGTCATGATGAGTAAGCCAAATGTTTTCAAACTTGAACGGTATGTTTCTTGGAGTGCCTATAAAGGAAGCTTCTAGTTGAATAGGCCAGTGATCCGAGCCTCCAAAAGGGAGGATTATAGCTCACATGTCAAGGCCTGTGAGGATGAGGTCCTCAGAGATAATGAATCTATCTAGTTTAGAGGCAACTTGAGAAGCCCCTCCCCTCTTATTATTCCAGGTGAAGGTTCCATTTCTAGTCTCTGTATCCACTAGCCTCATGTTGTTTATGAAGTCCTGAAATGCTATGGAATCTCTGCCTAGTGATCTGGTCCCACATTTTTTTCTGATAGAGATCTGATCATATTAAAGTCCCCTCCCAAAATCCAAGGGATAACCGGATATCTTTCTCATAGCTCCTCCAATGAGGTCAGAAGCTTGAGTTTGTCTTCAAGATTTTGTGGACCATAGACATTTGTGATCAAATAAACTTCCTTATCACCCAAAGGTTGGATAACCACTGATAGGTAGTTCATGGATGCTGCAACATCTAGGATTCCAAGTTTCTTGGGGTTCCAAAGTGTGAGAATTCCTCCTGCTGTGTTATCTGCTTTCACTTTTAGATATTCATACTTAATAAGCCATTTGCTATGTATCTCTCTTATTTTATCTATTGGAAATTTTGTTTCCTGGATAAACACCATATCTAATTTTTCTTCTTTCATTCTATTGCTGAGATTTCTTTGTTTCCTTTTACTTCCTAGACCCTTAATAATCCATGTTGTAAGCTTCATTAAGAAATATTTGTAAATGAGTACCTGGTAAGGTCTTTCATCTTACCTGAGTTGATCATAATTTTTCCACACTCTATCAGCAGCTCATTCTGTCTTTTTCTTCCTCTTTTTCTACTTGGGTTCTTGGGACCTTGTCCCCTTGTTGCCTCCATCGTTTTTACCCCTCCGTTGTCCTAACTATCATGGCTTCTTTTGACCCCAGAACCCTTAGCCTGAGATATCTAGAGGAAGAGCTATTGTACTCTGTTAAACTCCTCTTGAGGTAGCAAATCCACCCCTTTCGTAGTTCCTTGCTCCAGGGACTTTTCTAGATCGAGATGCTCCCTTTCAAGAATTTCTTGCGGCTCATGATCCTCCATTCCCACTCTGCTTGGGGTCATCTCATGGTCCCTGTCAAGTTCCATAGTGCTTGGAAGATTCTCCTTTTGTTGGTTGTTTTCCAGTCTATCCTCCGTGCTGCCATCCTTTTCCTTCTCTGTAGGATTGTCCTCCAGTATTTGGTTCACTCCCTTGTTCCCCTCTTCCTCTTCTAATATCTTGGATATATTCTGACTAGGCAGCTTTTCCTTGTTGCTTTTCTTCTGGTAATTTCTCCATCCTTTCCCTCTGTCTCCCACTTTGGTAAAACCCTCAGTATCTTTCCCTGAGGTGGCTTTATTACTGCTCTCCATTTTGTTTAAAGGGTAGTCTCTGAAGAGGTGCCCGTATTCATGGCATTTGCGACATCTGAAAGGGACATGCTCGTAATCCACCGTCTGCACCCATTCTTCATCATAAAATTCTAGAATGATTTCATCTGGCAGAGCTCTAGAAAGGTCCATTTCTACGCATATTCGGGAAAAGGAGGTGTATTTTCCACGTAGTGTGGCATCTAATATTTTTAAGAAATGCCCTAGTTTATTGCCTATGGCTTTTAAGGATTTTTGCAGCCAATAATCTAAAGGTAGGGAGTAGAGTCTTATCCATAACGACACTGATGTGAATGTCTCTTTCTTTGGGACAAAATTCATCACCCAAGGCCTCATATAGAGGCCTGTCGCAGCATAGAAATAAGGTCCTCCTTCGAACACTCTGTCTTTATCTTCTAAGTTTGTGAACACTACAGTGAAGAAACCCTTGGATCCAAGGTGTAGAGTTATTTCTCCCTTAGGTTTCCAATGGTTCTTTATCCATGCATGCAAGGCCTTCTCTGTTGGCCATAACCCCATAAATTTACATATTACAGCATAAGCCGCCATGTGATCCCTATGTGCCTGTAGCGTTGGATCACTTAACACCACTCGAGGTGTGATGGCTGACCTAGGTTTACATGGTCCTGTCAGATTCCTTTTGTCAGTGTTCTGACTGCCTCCTCCTATGCTCTTCTCTCTTCTGTCTTCCCCCTGCTTTTCTGCCTGCCCCTGTGATCTACTGTTTCCCTGTTTTTCTCTATCTATACTCCTGATTTTTGCTTCCATTGGCTTCTTGAAGCAGTTTGAGACTGCATGACTATAGGAGGGAGTGGAACTCCCCCCCTCTCGCCCCTCCATGGTGCCCAACACTGATACCCTGCTTCAAACCCTAGTCTTGCGCATTTCATAGTCTTCGACGCCTCCAACTTTTTGACATTTTAACTTAAGTTAGATTTTCAATTTATGCAAAGAAGCAACTTCTTTCACTTAATCACTAATATGTTAAGAAGTATAAAAAAATTAACATTTTTTAATTTACATAACACTTAAAATGGTAAATATTAAAAACAAATAATCATTATCCAATTCTGACTGTCATAGTCAGAACAAATTGAAATTCAATATAAGATGCCATGTGCATTTCTGACGGTCTTGATAATTACACGCATGTTCCGGCTTGCCAATTAAATTAGGGCGACCCCACAAAAGTGTTAGGGTGGCATATTTCTTGTCATAATATGGTAAAAAAAATAAAAAATTAAAGATTCAACCTTATCAAAAATATTAAAGATTCAACTTTATAAAAAATTTCTGGCATCAGAAATTTGAAGTTTGACAGCCATATTTTGAAAAGAAATTGTGTTAGGGTGGTATATTTCTTGTCATAATCTGGTAAAAAAAAATAAAAATGAAAGATGCTAAGTGAACTATTCAAATCATGAGAAATTAGTCACTTACGACTACCTCTCATGGAAATGGTCATACGTGAATGACTTACTTAACCCAGTTGAATCCCAAAAATGATATCTAATATAATGCACTGCGTAAACCCCCTATACTTAAATTCAAAAAGAGTGAAGGGATCTCTACTTGAATGGTTCATGAGGCACAATACTTGCTAAGGTTTTGCAAATGGGGTAGCAAGCTAAGTGGGCTGGATTGTGGGGAAAGCTCCACAGTTAAGCGCGCTTGAGCCAGAGGAGATCTGGGATGGGTGACCTCCCAGGAAGTCCTGGTTACCGGGTGCAAGCCCCGGAAGTGATGATTGACGCTATGTGATTTATTTCACCAGTTTCAATCCCACTTATTCACCCCTGTGAATGAGTGCTAAGTGAACTATTCAAATTTGAAGTTTAACAGTTATATTTTGAAAAAATATTACTAGATTTTATTATAATCTCATCTAAATTTCAATTATTTCCATAATTTTCCAGACTAATTTATAAGTTTTTTAGAATACGCTTTAAATAAGGGTAAAATAACGGTCATAAAACTAGCACTGCACTGCCGACTACCGAAATGATGTAGAAATTAAATTGTTCCCTCTCCGGAAACGGATTAGTGGGAAAATTGATACCTTTGCCATGAAGAAAAGCTTTATGTGATAATTAAGGGGAAAGAGATGGCAGACAGGAGCCATGTCTGCAGTCTGCAATCTTCAACACTATAATTCAAACTCCCTTTCAATGCCAGCCTGTTCCTTCTGCTTCCAAATCTCCCATTATTTATATATAAGACTTAAGGGGTCTGACTTTTGAATCGTAATTTTATTAGAATAACAATATTAGGTATACTGGGGGCGGGCAATGGTACTAACATACATCAAAGTGGACGTCATGACTTTGTGGAGCTCTTTTGGTTAGCATCTTTTTTGTGCATTCCTGCCATCCACATATATGAGGATTTACAGTCTATTATCGATCATGTTCCAGACATTATCTGTACCACATATTCAAGGTTGGCTCAAACAAATCATGCTTTCTGGCTGTCTTTTAAGCATATATTCATTCAGCACATTGAAAGAGAATTCAACCAAAACACTGATAAAATTTCTAAAATAAACATACATGCTCAACAAGATGAGATGCATATTGAGAAATTGGAGAGAAGCACCACACTGAACGTTGGCTTTCTTCTTTTCTAAGATATATTTAATCGGATGAATAACTCTTTAGTATTATATTTTTCCCTGTTTTTACATTAGTTATTGTCTTTTTGCATATTCTGTAAACAATTTTGTTTTGCTCAAGATGTGTAGATAATCGAGGGTTTTTATATCTTAAATTTATTTCATGCTTCTGATTTTTTTGGGATTATATATGGTAATTAACTGGACTATAATATGTCTGATGAATACAGCATGCATCGGATGTGATGGTATATATAATGTAATACAAATCTCATGAATACAGCATGCATCGGATGTGATGGTATATATAATGTAATACAAATCTCAGTATCTTTTTCTTACTGAAAAAAGACTTCATATGCCTTGCGTTAATATATGTAGCCAATCCCGCTGACCGCAGCTTTCGTAATAGCTTTGTTAACCATTTCGACAGTAGCTGAACTATCATCGTCTTCCAATCTCATTCACAACCGTTGTGTTTTGTGTTGGACGCTATATCATGTCTGAAATGCTCAGAAAACACGGTCGTGAGGCGGAGGCTTTGCTGGACTCCGCTGAGGCGGGGGAGCCGAAACGCTTCCACGTTGATGAAACAGAAACAGACCCGTCTCTTCAGTTGTTGCAATTACATAAATCCTTATCAGACGATGGCGATGAAGAATACTCTCCCAATGAGGACATCGTAAACCGAGCCATGAGATTGCGACAAGATGATCCTCTTCTTCTCATCCCTTCAACATGGCCGACGATTCCGAATTAAAAGGATTATTTAAATATGTTTTTCTCTTAAAAACATTAAAAAATATAAAAAATATTCTATAATAATTTAAAGGAAAATTATAATATAAAAAATATTTTGAAACTTAAATTAAATATAAGAAATAAAATAAACGCTTTAAAAAGTTTTTTTCATTCTTATATATATAATTTTTAATATTTATTAAAATATTTTTGTGTAGAAAATAAATTATTTAATTGTATATTAGTTATATATTTATAAAAATTAATATTTTTTTATTAAGTTTGGTAGGACTTTTATTTATTTATTTATAAAACACAAGTTTACACCACATACATGAGATAGGTGGCCTCAACTTGCCCAGTGGGAAACCAAGTCTGTTGGCCACCTATCCTAGTTCTAAGCCATCCAAAAACAATATAGTATCAGTTGATGTAACTAAGCTATATACGTATCAGTGTCATGATAAGAGTCTATGTGTCTATCTATCATAAGCGTGCAACAATAAAACTAAATGCTACCCACAAGAAACAAAAAAACATCCAAGACACTCACTAATCATGTTGTTTTTCTGAGGCAGACTCCACTAGAGCCGGGTCTTTGGCTGAGTCGCAAGGCATATTAGAAAGCTCAATAATGCAAGGGATGTGCCTTTGGATTCGGTCAAGGCGAATGTCCTGCTTACACAGCTGAAATTGGATTGTCTACAAGTCTTTTTTGTAATTGGGCATGTCATGGAGGGTCATAGCCATCCCCACTGACATTTGCTCCATTGCCTTCCCCATAAGGCTCTTCATGAGCCAGTACAAATAGAGCATCTGTTTAAACTAGGTGAGTCTTCCCCTGGTATTCCCGGGATCCGAGATTACAACCCGCCAATTCTCCATCTCCTCTTCGAACTCATCCTCCTATTTTATCTTCTCCTCCCATTCGTCCAAAATCTTATGGATGCCTGCATCCGTTCCTTCCCTGTATGTTGCCACCACTTCACTAATGAGGCATTCTACAGGCTTCCTCCCATGCCTAGGTTCCGAAGTGGTTGGGTCTATGGCTTGAGTCTAATACCTCCCCCTTCTGCTACGTCCTCTTTCACGTGCACGTCGAGCCATCTCTTCTCTATTTCATGCATGTTCACACACGAAATGAATTAGCTCTCAAGACATGGTCTCATGCCTCTTTGGATTGATGCTGGTTCCCCTCCCATCATGCTTCCCATCGCAATTGCCTCTTCCCAAGTACCCCTCTGCCCCAAGATGCATTGCCTCTCTTTTTCCTGGTGTAGCTGCGTTGCTCTTCTGCCACTAACTTTTCTTTCTCACCTGCCTTGGGATAGCCTCATCACCCCCATGGTTTTGCCAATGCTCTCACTTGTTCACAAGGGTGGTGTCATGGTGCCAGACCTAATTTACGCTACCGGCTCTCATAGCAAGCCCATTGAGCGGGTTACCGTCACTCCCAATTACATTGCCTTCCCTTGCCCCTCTACCCAGTGCTGCTACCTCATACCTCTGCCCAAAAGAGCTGCCTCACTTCTCTGCTCCTCCCGTGGTGATTGCTCATGCTTAGCCTCAGTCTCCCCACTCTCATTGGTATACCAGCTATCTCACTCGCTCACAGGGGGTTCTCTAGATCCCAGCCCTAGTTTTCCCTCATGGCTCTCGCCTCAAGCCCAAATGTAATTACCATTCCCCCCAACTTACGTTGGTCTCCCCGACTATCCCCCCAGTTTCCCTCCCTTGTCATCTCCCGCACCCCTCAGCCATGAATTAACATAGTTACCATAGTAATGGGCTTGAAAGGCCAAGATACATACCCAAAGGCCAGGATACATACCCAAAAATGCTTCGCTGAGACCGTTGCTGGTAGCTTCGCAGACTTGTGCCCTCGCTCCTTCATCCTCCCGTAATCTCAACTATACTCCTCTCTCTTTCCTGAATTCTTTCATAATCCCATTCAACCTTGCTCTATCGCATCACCCATCCTGCCTTAGCCGCCTCACCTCCTTCTCCGTCCTGGCCATGCCTGCCACTTCTCCCATCTCTTTTGTCAGGTAGCATGCAGGAGGCCACCGCACCCATTGCCATGAGTGTGTGGGGGGTGGTGGGTGGTACCCTTCCCTTAAACGTCATAACTACCATGTCTGACCAGTGTCCTCTCCTACCTCGAGCATGCACCCTGATCGGGGGTATTGTTGTTTGGATTCTTAGTTTCTTGGCCGTTTTGGGAATCTTGCTGAAGGATGTCCTCCAGGGCTTTAAGTCTATCATCCCTGGGCTGAATTGGCCATAATATTTCCATTGGGCCATGTTGCTGATTACAGCCCCACTTTTCCAAGAAATCTACTGCTTTGCTCCCTTCCCTTCTTACATGTCTAATTATTAGATAATTGAACTTGTGTATGAGCTCCCCTATTTCCTGGATAAGGCAAGCTGTCTTCCAACTTTGCCTCAGTTTGTCCCATGACATGCCATTGTTAAGTTTCCTCACGGTGTTTATGACCAAGATGGAGTCTCCTTCAACCTCCATATTTATGTATCCCATTCTTACAGCTATTCGAAGCCCCTGTCCAGTTGCTGCGAATTTTGCTTCATTGTTACTTGTGATTTCACATGAGTCTGCATATATGAGCTACGTGTTTGCTTGGTTATCTCTGAATATTCCACCTAATCCTACTACTCTCAGGTTCCATTTTGAGGCCCCGTCAAAATTCATCTTGATGAGTCCTCCTGGTAAAGTGAAATGCATCGAGGAATCAATATTTATCCTTCTCACTTTCCAGGCATTAGGGGCTATCATTTCCATGGTTAAGTTAAGAGGGCGAAGTATTCTTGCTTCATGAAGAGGAACATGCCTGTATTCTGGACTCCATTGTTCTGTTAGAATCGTTTCCCTGATATTTTTTACTAATCCTTCCCACACCTGATCTTGTGTTGAGGTTTTGTTTTTGAAGATTCTGCGATTATGTTCTTTCCAGATGGCCCAAAGGTTGAATCCCAGGGCTGGTCCCCATGCTCAATTCAGGACAGGGCTTGAGAAGATGTTGTTGTGCCATGTCAGGATTATTTCCTTTATCCTTTGACAGTTCCTATCCATCCTTCCGAAGACTCCTTGTATTTGGCCCCACTTCTGGTTCGCAAACGGGCATGAGTTCATCATGTGCTCAATGTCCTCTTTGTCTTGCCGGCACATCCAACAGAAGGACGGGCCTTGC
Organism: Pinus tabuliformis; assembly: GCA_031772625.1. Taxonomy (NCBI): domain Eukaryota; kingdom Viridiplantae; phylum Streptophyta; class Pinopsida; order Pinales; family Pinaceae; genus Pinus; species Pinus tabuliformis. Next base: position 634,247,902 of record CM062813.1, on the reverse strand, counting down.
ATTCCTTTCTTCTGTAACTGGTCCCATGTAAGGATTCTCCCTTTACAAACTAGCCAGAGGAAATGTGATACCTTAGGCCACCATCCTCCCTTCCAGATTTTTTTTCCAGATTAGTGCTTGGCCATCTTTTTCTTGTTCTGCTTTTAGCTTGTAAGATTCTTTGATGGTGAAGGTTCCTTTTGTTGAGTGTCCCCCTCTCAGGATATCCGGGCCTATTCTAATCATTATTTGTCTTGTTCTCATTTCTTTGTCGAACTCGTCCCTTTCACTATCTCTATACCTTGATCCCATTCTTCTATCTTTTTCCATTTTCTCTAGTTTCCTGTCCCTTGCCCCTTAGTCCAAAATTGTTCTACATATCGAATGTTTCTGTCATTGGTGAATCGATAAATATCTCTTAGATCTTGCGTGTCTATCAGTCTTCCTCTTTGTTGCCATGAATCCTGCCAGAATCTAGTAGCTTTGCCATTTCGAATTTCCCAAAAAGCATGTTGGGCAATGAGATAAGGGTTTTGTCTTGCTAAGTTCCATATATGCTGAGCCCTTGGGTGGATATCTGTACCAGAGGATTTCCTCCATTCTCTCTGGCATATTATACTTTCTTGTCCAAATTTGTTTCCATAAATCCCCTCCTCCCCCTAGCCATCTCCACCAAGTTTTTCTTCCATTACTTGATTTAAGGTATAGGGTTCTCGTAGGTTGAGCCCTACTTCCATCTTTTTCTTTGTCAATCCCTGCCAGGACATAAGAGCCCATTTTTTCTTCTGTTGTGCCCCTCCCCATAGAATTTTTTTAAATATATCCACCATTTTGGTACAAGCCCCCTTGGGGGTAGCTATACTTGATAGCTGGTAGCTAGGGATTGAAAACAATATTTCTTTTAGGAGGACTGTTATGCCTGCAAGATTTAGGGATCGAAAGGCCCAATTTCCAAACCTTCCCTAAATCTTTTGGATAGTTTGTTTCCATCCTGCCAATTTTAGGGGTTTTTTTGATAGGGGCATTCCCAAGTACTTCGTGGGGAGGTTACCTGTGCTGAATCCCATAATCTTGGACAAATAGGATTTTACGTTGCCTTGGGTATTGAAGAAGAAGGTACAAGATTTTTCCTTGTTGATTTGGGTTCCAGATGTTTGCATAAAGGTGATAAGGATTTCTTTCATTCTTCAGGCTTCTCTGAGAGAAACTTGGTAGAGGAGCATGATATCATCAATGAATTACTGGTGTGTTATTGCCAGGTCATTCCCCCATATCCTTAAGCCTTTTATTTTGGACTCCTGGACTTCCTCGAGCTTTGTTGCTCTCATCAAGGCTAGATTTTGCTCTTGAGTGACCTTCTAGGGAATGTTCTGGGAGATTCTTTGTGTTTCTTCCATTCTATATTCTTGAGGTTCTGTTAGGACATCTCTGAAGTGGTTTACGAGGATTCCCTCCATCTCCTCATGTTGTGTACTACAATTCCCCTCATCATCTTTGAGTGAGAATATTCTGTTGCTCTGACGATGTTGGATCATGGCCTTGTGGAAGAACTGGGTGTTCCTCTCCCCTTCTCTTAACCAATTCACTCTCGACTTTTGTTTCCAAAGAATCTCCTCTTGCTTGTGCCTTTCCTCCAGCTAGCTGATGGTTGGTCACTCTTCTACTATTGTCTCATCCAATATCCCTTATTGTATTTTTTTTGTTGCACCTCCATCATCTTTTGATTTAAATGTTGTTGATCCTTCATAATGTGTCCAAAGTCTTCTTTGTTCCATTTCCTTATTTTTTTTTTATTTCTTTGAGTTTTAGTTGGAACGTATGCATACAATTCCTCCCCTATTGTTCGCTTTTCATCCACCATAGCTCATTTCTTTTTATGAGGCCAGGGTCTCTAAGCTAAAAGTCTTCAAACTTGAAGGGATAGTTTTTCAGGCTAGCTTTCAATTCCACTTCCAGTAGGATCGGCTAGTGGTCTGAGCCCATTCCAAGAAGAATCAATGCTTTGACGAATATATCTTTGCTCATTACTTGTTCCGAGATCAGGAATCTATCTAATCTAGATGTAATTTGGTTGTTCCCTCCTCTTCTACTGTTCCAGGTGTGCACCCCATTTATAGTTTGGATGTCAACTAGTCTTTGATCTGATATAGTGTCCCCAAAGAGTTCTATATCCATGTTCATTCTCCTCATGCCAACTCTTTTTTCCGCCAGTGAGGTGATCATGTTAAAATCCCCTCCCACCACTGATAAGTCCTCTGGGTACAAGGTTCTTATTTTTACTAGGTTATGTAGAAAAGCCCTCCTTTCTCCTAGTATATGGGGACTGTATACTCCTCTGAATAACACCCAGACATTCAATCCAATGACACTAAATCTCCCATAGAGGATTCATGGATTGCTAACCCAGTCTTTGAACCATATTTCTCCTGGGTTCCAAATAATGGCCAATCCTCCCGTGCTTTCATTTGTGTCCTGTCCAATGATTTAGTACTGTGGTTTATGGTTTTTCATAATCTTTTTCAGCTTTTTTGCTAATTTTCATTTCCTATAGGATCATAAAACTAGGTTGATCCTTTTTTAATCTCTCTTTGAGGTATCTCTATTTTCCTCTACTATTGAGGCCTCTTATATTCCCAGTTCTAATAATCATTTCAACAATTTTGGGGTTGTTGGAATACCTCTGATAATGGCACCACTCTCCCCGATTTTACTAATAGTTCCCCCACCATCTATATGGACTCATTCATAGGTCTTCTTCCCCTTTTCCTTCCCCACTTTCCTAGTCCTCCTGGATCTTGCCCTTGTCCACCTTGGGATCCTAAGTGTTTTGGTTGGACTATTATACTCGATCCCTGTTTTATCTTGCATTACTGAAAGGTTTCCTTATAGAGTCTCTTTTGGTCCTCTGGGATGTAGCGTTTGTGCATGTGTCTCCATTCTTGTAGAAGTCGTTTCATCACTTTCTCCTCCACACTAAAGTCTTCTTTCTGGGAGTCAATTTCCATTGGATTTTTCTCCACCATTTGCATGCTATTCTTCTCTCTTTATTTTTCATTTACTTCTTGTCTCTTTGCTTTACTACCCTCATTTTATTTCTGCTGAGTATTTGTCGTCTCCTTAGTGGCTTCGTTGCTCATCTCCCCCATCTCATCCATTTTAAGGGTAGCAAATCTATTGAGGTTTCATTGCTCTACCTTGTTTTGGTGCGCCTTTTGTGTCCTTGCCGGTTTCTGATTTCTTCTCCTTCTGTGCAGTTCCTAGAAGCCATCTCCATCCTCTTTTCCTGTTGCCTCTCTTGTATTTTTTCCTTGCGTCTAGTTGTCCGGGTTGTTTAGTGGGCAAGCTCGGCATAGGTTCCTATATTCATGATGCCTCCTACATCTGAAGGGGATATGCTCGTAATCCAGGGTTTGCTGCCATACCTCATCATGGTATTCAAGTTCTATGCAATCTGGTAACGGCTCCGTGATATTCATGTAAATACAGATTCTTACATAGGAAGTATACCTATCTTTTCTCATCGTCTTTGCCACTTTGGCAAAAGTGCCGTTGGAGTTGCTTATTCCTTCTAGTATTTCTAGGTCGCAGAAGTCCATTGCGAGGCCAAAGAGTCAAACCCAGATGGGTGCTACCAACATCTTCTCCTGAATCGAGTTATAGCACTCCTCTCAGTGTCGCATGAACAGGCCTGCATTGTTGAAGAAATATGGTCCATCTTCAAATATCCTCTTCTTGTCTTCTAGTATAGAAAAAAATCGAGAAGAACCCTTTTGCCCCCAACTTGAGGTCGATATAGCCTTTTGGATTCCATCATTGCTAAATCCATTTTATCAGTTCCTTCTCAGTTGGCCATGCCCCTATAAATTTACAAATCAAGGCGTGGTCCTTCATATATCCTCTGTACTCCTCCACCTTGTTATAAGGTATTAAAAATCTAGGTTTCTTGGATGCTTTGGGGAAGCATTTTCCTCCCATCCCTGGCTTCCATTTCTCTCCCAGTACAGGTAGACCCTTTCCGCGATTCCTGTTTCCACCGGTTGATCCTTGGAGGCTTATCTGACTTGCGACGACACTTTGGTAGGAGGGGATCTCTACCCCCCTACCATCCCACTCATTCCTTTGTCAATCTGTTACTTTGTCATTTGCCTCTTTCCTTTTGCAGCCCGTGGAGGTGCAGAACTCTCAGTTGATACCTGCGAGCCTGAGCCCCGACCGTTCCTACTTCCAGGGTTCACAGGTCTGTTAGGTGCTGCCCGTGAGTGCAAACCCTAGATGTTCTCCATCCTTATGCTCTCTGCCATCCTCTAATATTTCCATCTAAGGAATTATTTTAGTTCTTTATAAAAAATAATATTAAATGTATCCATGTTTCTTTATAGCTGTAAGGTATATTTTTAGTGATCAAGGTATATGCATGATAAATATCTTTTTAGTCAAGAAAATTAGAGGTAATAATTTATAAAAATATTCAGCTCATTGGGTTAGGTTGAAAAGTAGACATTTTATATTGAAATGGATTTTTCAATCATATAGGGTCTTCATTCATTCAAAACTTGGTCCAGGTCTGCGTGTGTAACAAATCTTGTTAAATGTTACTCTAGACTCATGAATTTAGTGACAATCCCTAATTCAAAGTATTCTTAGTTTCCACTATAATCCTTTAGTTAGAAGTGCATATGGACGATAAATACTCTTTCAATTGAGAGTAGAGTAAGATAATAACTTACAAAATGATTTGTTGAAAATATTAGAATTTTTTTAAAAGTAAATTTATGTGTAAAGTTATGTTTTAATTTAAATAATTATAAATTCTATAAGTGTATTTTAGTAAATCAAATTTATAATGTAAATGTACATTTTTGTTATTCAACTACGAAGATGTTGAGCTTATCATTAACTTTGTTACATATATTAGTTATATAAACTCTTAATTATTTTATTCTTGATATTTGATATTCCTCACCATATATAATGTCTATGTGATTTGTTTATATTATTTAGGAGATGCCGGTGTCTAGTATGGAAGTGATAAGAGTTCAAGCCTTCATTTTCCTCGACATGTGCCTTCTCTTTTAGTTCTGGCATTTTATCATGGTGCACCACTAGCTCCTCTGAGTCTGACGATATAACCGAATAACCCATCTTAAGATTCAACCTGTCCACAACTACTTGCAATCTCTCCATCTTAGTTTCTAGGAAATTGAGCTTCTAAGAGATAAAACTTGGTTCCTTGAGATATCATACCAACCCATCGTCCTTTTATAACTCCACTAAGTTGCTTGCCTTGAATTGACATTCTCCAAAGTGCTCTCAATGTAGCATTTGCATTCATGCATACAATGGACATCAAGATCCTTTGCCCTCAAATTGGTTCTATAAGATAAGACCTATTCAATTATAACAATGGATTGCAAGCATGTTTGAAGGAATGTTAATTTTCAGCATCCTTCCAAATTTAATAACTAGAAAGATCGCCCTCCCCCTCTTCACGAACAACTCTGCCACTCTTGCAGAGCATGATTTAGCTAGGTGTGATTGCAATCACCAACCTCAACATATGTCAGAGGGTTCCATAACATATTGGATGATACGAGATTTTACGAATTCTCGTGATGGTTTTTGTCAGAGGGGCTCCAAACGTCCCATCTTTTTAATCCACTTATAATTCTTTTTTCATAATTTCGGAGTATGAGATACAATATAGTCTATCAGGAAGATGGTTTATTAAAAGGCCTACCATTGTCTACCGTCGTCATCCCTAGTTCCATACATACACCCTTTAAGGATTCCACCACCATGTTAAGATGACTTGTAACATGGCAAAAGTCATTTTTTTATTTTTTCCAGTTGAAAGCTTATTCCATAAGAGCTTGAATTGGATTAGAGGCTTCTTTGAGCTTACACAACTTTTGGATTACAACCATCGAATAGTGTAGATTGTGCCTTTCTAGTGTTGCTCACCTTGACCGTGATCTTGTGTTGTAAAAGGAAAAACCCTAGGACATGGCGCTAGATACATCATTAGAAATAATGGAGCCTCAAAGTTTGTTGCCTTCCTTCCCACCAAAGTAGGGTAGAATAGATTCAACCCAAAATCTATAAAATCCTAGATAGATACAAGTCTCATTCAATATTCTCTTTAAAAATTTATTGAGCATTTCCAATTGAGCCGTGATAGAGATGATAAGGGCGTAACCTACATCAGGAAATTCCCTTCTACTATGCCTTCTTTCAATGAAGGGGACGTATGATTACTGTTGGTCTAGTCATTCCCTGTGGAGGAAGAGGATGATGCTATGCTATTCTTGGAAAACCCATGCCTCGAGGAACAAAACTCACTAACCAAAATGTCTATCTTCACCCTTGATTGAACCAAAATCAACAGTTCAAAACCCATAAGATATATCTGAAAATCGAAATCAAATGTAAACAATGGAATCAGTCAATCATAAACAACATGAATTCGAATAACGCACTATCGTGGCATGATCATCATTTATGAAGGACTCAAGACAAATGTCACAAGAATCATCACAAGGGTCTTACACACCTCGTTCCACAAATGTTGTCATTGATGTCAAATGGGTATTTGTAACTTTGTCATTCTCCTACATTCCCAGAACCAAAACCCACACGAGAGGAAACCCAAAATACAGTCATAAGGGCCTTGTGCACCTCATTTCACAGAAGTTGCCGCCGATCACAAATGGGTCTCTATAATTTTTTCATTCTCCCCCATTCCCAACACCATAACCCAGACAAGAACAAACCCAAAGTCCAATCACAAGCATCCTACACACATCCTTCCACAAAATCTTATGCTAATGTTAAATAAATCTCTGTAACTTTGTCATTCTCGTCCACTCCCAATACCAAAACCCATAGAAGAACAGACCCAAAATATAGCGAGGGTTTGCAGAATACAACTAGGGTTTGCAATGATGTCGAAGGAATTGATGAGAGGTTTACCCAAAATATAGCCAAGGTTTGCATGGGTGTTGAAGAAGTTGATGAGGGTGATGGTTGTTCAATGTGCACCTCTAGGATGGGTTGTAAATTTCATATAACCTAAACCCTTTGTTTGATTAGAAAATGTTGCCCCGATTCTTATTTTATCTTAACTTAAGACATTAAGATGGTTGATTCTAATTTTGTCTTAACTTAAGGCATAGAAATAGTTTTAATTTTTAATTTAACATAATTAAAATAACAACTTAAATATTTAACACTAAACATTACTTCCCTCTTTAAAAAAAGTTTCCTCTTTAAAAAAAATGTGTTAAACTACCCAATTCTATAGTAGTGATTTTTTACCTCACTAAGACATGGGGTCATGGACCCCATAGTTCAGTGTAGAGCACCTATAGACTCTATTAAAAACTATATTAATTTTCAAATATTTTGATATGGAGTTTTATTTTCAACCATGGCTTAGCATTTTAGTTAAGTGGAAGAGATGATCTATATTGGAATTGGACTTGACCAATTTCAAAATATTAAATTATAAATGAACTAGATTTGATAATATGAAAATATTTTTCTTCTAAGAAATACATATAAATGTTATTCATATATTACTAACCTGTTAATAATAAATGATATAAAATTATGTTAATTAGCTTTATTTATAAAAGTTGATTAAATATAAATAATATAAAATAATACTTTTTATTTATATCAACCATATAATAATAAAAAATCTACCTCATATTAATTATTTTCTTCTCTACCTAATATCAATTATTTTACTAATGAAACTTGGGCTTATAAGATTTGTATTAAAAAAAAAAATTTAACGGTATAAGGCTGGTATGCAGATGATAAAAGAAAAAACTAAAGGCCCAGATGATTTGATCTTAACAATAAAATTAAATATTTTATTAATGAAACTTGGCTTATAAGATTCGTATTAAAACTATAAAAGGAAAAATTAAGGGTATAAGACTAGTATGCAGAAGATAAAAGAAAAAACTAAGGGCCCACATGATTTGATCTTAACAATAAAATTAAGTGTATAAGACTTGTATGTACATGATAAAAGAAAAACTAAGGGCCCAGATGATTTGATCTTTAACAATAAGCCAAAGCCAGTACATTAAAGCTATCGGTAGGTTGAGCCAAACAACGTCTATGCAATAATCATGGAGACGAACAAGAAAACCAGACCACGAAGATAAACTGCCTCTGGATAAAAAAAATACAATGTTGCGAGACTATATCTTTAAGTTCTTTCCACAATTTTTCCGAGGAAAATTTTACTCTGGTTAACTCTCTCGATATATATATATATATATGAATGTGGGGTTGATTAGGTTATAAACTGACAAAATCGAAAGTCCGTGGTTGCAGGAATCCCGTGAGTTGACAAACTGAAAATCTTTTAATTATCATATATAATTCAATATAAGTAAATCACTAACAACCAATCTTAATATTTATTTTAAATCGAGGGGATAAAATTGGAAAACATTTTAAATCTACAAAGGTGATGACTTGCTGAAACTTTCACTTTAAAAATTATAATGTTTCATTTAATTCGGTTATGGAAAAAGATTTATAAATGCAAAACAAAACATCGCATATTAATATATGTGAAACGTGGTTTTTTGTTATTAGAAAATGTCACAGAAATTTGGGTTCCCTATCAGTACAGTTCTACGAAATCATAAAATCAAAGTTTTATAATATTGTTAGTCAATGGCATAGGTGTTTGTGGATATGATTCTCATAAAATTGAAGTTTTGAAAGAAAGGTGCATGTCACCAAATTGAAAATTAATAGATAATATGAAATTGTGATTTGTTCCGTATGGGTAACTAATTAGATAATATGAACTTGTGATTTGTTCCGTATGGGTAACTAATTGAAATGGCATGTTAAAAATAAGTTGATTTAAATTATTCTGGAAACGGTCATATCAATGACCATGACTGCGATCATGGTTTGAAATTTCAAGCCATCAAGATGCCGTGCCGCTGGGATCCAAATTTGATTTGACATTATTTTGGTATTTGTCATTAGCTTGAAATTTAAATTTATGTGATTTGGTACTTAGTATTATCTTTAAATAATACATAACTTTTTTTAATTGCCCAATCATATCTTATACTTTTGAGGTGGGCTTCAATCAACATTTTATTAAGCTGTGATGATACATGGTATTTTCAATAGATTGTGTTTTTGTCTGAGTATTACCAATCATTTTCTTGAGAGTATTGAGTAAGAAATAAGGAAAACTAATCTCATTACCCTCAAGGAAATGCATTTTCAAAAGTATATGATAGAAAAACATACTACCGAATCTATCTTCACAAGTAATAATTTTTTGGATAATCAACAATAAATTTCTCCATTTTCTTTTAAGATTTGTGCTTGGGATGCCTTTCATAAACACTGAAGTATCCATACTTGGGTTTTTGAAAAATGTTCTCCATTCATTTCCTTAAATTCCTCTATTTTTGAACCATCTTTCAGCAACCCTAGGTAGCCTGGTTACTTCTGCTACGAAGGATTTTGTCACTACTATTTTCACAGCTCCAATTTCTGCCTCAACTCCATTAAATTCTTAGGTGAAGGACTTTGTCACTTCTCTATCATAGCCATTAATTTTTTCTACAAATTCCGACCATTGTGCTTGTTGTAGAACCTGTTTGACTTGTGAATATCCTTCCATGAATTAATTCCCATCCGGCTTTGTGCTCACAATAACCCCCATGTTGGCGAAGTCTCAACCTGCAATTGCTTCTTTTGAAAAGGCTATGGAACAAAAATGGCTTTGGAAATTTGAGAATGGATGAGAGTGAAATCGTTAATGGAAATGAGTGAAAAGGATTTCGGAAAAATAGTGGATGAATGAGGGCATAATTATCAATGAAATAGGGTTTATGGATTGGAGTATTTGTGCAATGATGAATGATGAATGGGCTTACAACCAACTTCGTTGACAGGACACAGTATTTATAGTTAAGTCTGAAGTTGGAATAGTAATGATTATTTTGAATGGCAATAGCAACATCTATTTTATTTCATAATCTAATGTTTCTTACCTTTATTATTTAAGCTAATATTTACATACCTTTTGATTTATGATTCTAATTTTTTGATTGACCTTTATAGATTGTCCTTATATGCCTTCAAATGCAAGCTTGATCATTTTCTTATGCCAAGATATTCAGTTGTGCCTGTTGATCCATGTCAATATCAGTTGCAAAATTTTGTTAAAGTTGCAGATTCTCAACAATTTTGTAACTGCTTATTTTGAAAAGAAAAAGAGAGTTTCAAAGAAAATAGGATTAGAACAAGGTTTAAAAAAGAAAATATAGGGTGCCAATAGTACTTGCTTTTCATCTTAATTTTTTTGTATAAACATGCGAATAGTGTTGGTTTTCATGTTTATACAATTTTATTTTTTCTATTATATATATATATATATATATATATATATATATATATATATATAGAAAACAATAGGCTTTTGCGAGTCAATGTGGAGAAGAAGGAGAATCCTTCCTAACCACCTTTAAATCAATATTGTCTTGCACACATTTAACATATTCCTCCTTTGTCAATGGTTTGTGATAAATTCTCAATCGATGACCATTTACAAGGAAGGTCACTTTTTCTTCATCAATGGTTTTGATCCTAATTGCACCATTATAAAAGATAGTTTCAATCTCATAAGGCCCAAGCCAATGAGTTTGAAATTTTCCTTGAAAATCTTTAAACTTTGAGTCAAAAAGTAATGCCCAATCTTCTGGTTGAAATTTTATTTCTTTTATGAATTTGTCATGCCATCTGGATCATTGTTGTTGAACTATGTTTGTCCTTTGAATAACACCCTCTATCATCTCATATAGTTCATTCAATTTCTCTATTCTTTGTTTTTGTGCTTTAGATAGATTAAGACCCAATTTGACTATTGCCTTGAAGGTCTTTATCTAGAACTCAATAAGAAATAATACTTTCGTCCCATAAACAACTTCATCGGGAGTATGTCCTGTAGTGTTTCTCCATGAGGTACGTTATGCCCATAAATCTTCTGGAAGATTTTCTGCCTATTCTCTTCTATGAAGATGCACAATATTGGTAAGAATTGCTTCAATTACTTTATTGGTGGATTCCATCTATCCATTTTCTTATGGATGATATCGAGTGCACTTTGGATGTTTCATTTTGTATTCCTCCATTTTCTTCTGTACCATCTTCAATGTAAATTGAGTACCTTGATCTGTCACAATTTCCCTTGGGACACCAAAATGGGTAAAAAAATTCTCAAAAAGAAATGAAACTACAACATCTTCAGTAGTAGAAGGAAGTGCTTTAGCTTCTACCCATTTTGTAACATAATCAGTGCAAACAAGAATGTACCTTCTTTTTCTTTATGGTGGATTAATTGGACCGACAAAATCTAGAGCCCATTTCTCAAAAGGTTCAATGAGTACCTGAGGTTGTACAGGCATTTCATCTGAAGGAACAAGTTTCCCCATTCTTTGAAAACTATCACATCCCTTAACATATTCTTTGGCATCCTTAGAAAGAGAAGGTCAATAATATCCTAAGAGAAGGACTATGCAAGCAATACTTTTATCAATGAAGTGTTCACCATATGGTTTATCTTAATAGCCTTTAGTATCTCAAGTACTTCATCTTCTTCGACACATCTCTAAATGATAAAGTCTGGCCCTGCCTTGTGTAATTATCCATTATCCACGAGTAAGATGCACTAATTTCAATTACCTTTATTTTCCCTCGAGGATACAAATATAGTGGTAACTTCTCAGTAGCTAAATAATAAGTAATATCTGCAAGCCAAGGAGATTTAATAGATACCGCAAAAACATATTCATCAGGAAACTTATCTTCTACGGGTACATCGTTATTGTAATTTTGAATCCTATATAGAAATTCAACAACTATATTTTGTTTTCCAGGTTGATCCAAAATAGTAATATTGAATTCTTGTAATGACAATAGCCATCTTGTAACTTTTCCATTAATGATTGGTTTATTCATCAAGTACCTAATTGCAAAATAATCTGTATGTACAAATGTTTCATAATTAGCGATGTAATGTTTGAATTTATTAATGGCATGGATAATAGCTAAAATGTCATTTTTTATTACAGTATAATTTAACTTTGCAGGAGTCAAACTTTTACTCGTGTAGTAAATGGCCTAAGGCGTTAAATCTTTTTGTCCTAATATATCTCCTAAAGATGTATATGAAGCATCAGTTGAAATGTGAAAAGGTAGTTTCCAATTTGGTCCTCTTAGAATGGGTGCTTCATAAATATTTTCTTTCAATGTTTCAAAAAACTTTTGGCAATCAGAATTCCAAATGAATTCACATTCTTTTGTAAGAAATTTGAAAAGTGGAGAAACAATTTTTGTAAAGTTTTCTATGAATCTTCTATAGTAACCAGTAAAGCCAACAAAACTTTTAACATCTCTTTGACAAGTTGGAATTGATAATTTAGAAATAACTTCTAGTTTAGATGTATCCACTCTAATTCCATTCCCAGAAATATGGTGTCCTAAAACAATCCCCACTGTAAACATCATAAAACATTTTTCATGGTTTAATGAAAGATTTTCTTATTTACATCTAATGAGAACTTTTTCCAAATTTTTAAGAGCTTTTTCAAAGTAATTTCCATAGACAGTGAAATCATCCATATAGACTTTAGCACAATCATGAATTAGATTAGAGAAAATGCCTAAAACTGCCCTTTGAAATGTTGCAGGTGCATTACATAACCCACAAGGAAGTACTCGGCAGGCATAGGTTCCCCACCGACAAGTAAAAGTGGTTTTATATTAATCTTCTATAGCTACTTGGATCTGGTTATATCCACTAAAACCATCCAAGAATGAGAAATATTTCTTTCCTACCAATGTATATAAAACTTGATCTATAAAAGGAAGTGGAAAATGATCTTTTAAAGTGGCTTTATTTAATTCCTTATAGTCAATGCATACTCTCTATTTTCCATTCTTTTTATGAACAATTACGAATGGCAAAACCCACTAGCTAACTGATATTGGATAAATGAAATTCACATCTAACAATTTTTGTAGTTCCTCTTTAACAATTTCCATTAAATTTGGATCCATTCTTCTTTTGGGTTGTCGGATTGGTTTGGAATTTTCTTTAATGTAGATATGATGTATACAAGTATTGATATCAATTCCTTTCAATTCAGTGTATTGCCATGCATAAGAAGACGAATGTTCTTGTAACATCTTTATTAAGTCTTTCTCTTGAAATTCTTCGAGATTATTACTGATTTTAAAGGTTTTTTCTTGAAGGATTTCTATTGAAGAATTGCTAAAAAAATTCATAGAATGTAAATATAATTGATGAGATGATAAATATTCAATATTGCGTTGTTCTTGAAAACTTTGAATAGATTCAAAATATGAGGAACACTCATTGTTTTCCACTAAATTCAAAATCTCATCTTCTTCATCTATTTGTGAAGTAACAAAGATTGGTCGTATATCAATATCATCATGTATTCATTGTGTTAAACACATACATGGTGGAGGAAATATGAAAGATAAACATTAGATTGCTTTTCTTATTCACAATGATACATATTTATAATATAGAGGAGTGACCCTTGGTTTCATATTCCAAGTGGTCCCTTGGACTCCTTTTGGTTGTTCAGCTTCCACACCAACCCTTAGAGGATTAGGTGTCCAACATTCCCCCCGTTAATCTAAAGGGTTACGTATGAGTCCAAGAAGAGAGCTGTAATACAAAATGGGCAAAAAATGCATGGCAGCATTAGGCTGAATGTGCTATATGAAATGTTGGTATAAGGGAGGTGGTTTAAGGATGACCATCAACACTGGAATGCTTAGTGCAGTTCCAAGAACTCTTCCAAGTCTGGCATGAATCTCAAGTCTTCTACTAGAGGAAGTTTTCCTCATGTTTTGAAGAGGGAAACCTTCAACCACGAAAGGGAGGTCCCACCCCACATAAAAGAGAGAACCTCAACCTGAAAAGGGAGGCCTTAATCTATGATGGTTTAGGGATTACCACCAACTCTGGAATGCTTAATGCAATTTCTGGAACTCTTCCAAAATTGGCAAGAATATGAAGTCTTCTGCTAGAGGAAGTGTCCCTGATTCTTTCAAGAGGCATCACCAACTGAAGGCATGCTCAGGGGCATCTTTGTCTCTGGTTACAACTTTGTTGTGGCCACAACCACCAGCTATCAAAATTTTCCTTGCAAACAATTTTGAATGGGTCCCCTAAAAGTTGGTCTTCTACCTCTCCAAATGATCTGTTTAGTCCCGGAGACTTTAACTTGCTGTCGAGACAAACTTTCAGTTCTTAATGGTTAATATCCCCTATTTAATCCCTACTACACGGTCTATTCATCACCCAGCCTAGCCCTAAAAGCCTTCTATCACATCATTATTCCCATCATAATTCCTTATAGCGGAAATACTTCACAAAACATGCATAAATCCCCTTTTTTTTGGGCCTATTGCAATTAACACAACGCATTCATGGCTTCCGAACCCAACATGTTTTATTAACCCAAATGCATATATTTCGGGTTTGGAGCCCCATCTCAAATCACTATTGGCCAAGCTCCAAAGCTACATATATAAAGGGCGTGTATGTCTTCCGGACTCGACGGTTATATTAACCACGATATACATTCTATCGGGTCCACCCTCCCAATCGCATATCGCAATCGGCAAGGTTCAGGGCCTATATAAAAGGCACATCGTTATACCCCTGACGTGCCGATGATTATAAACCAGAGCATATAACATTTCAAATCTGGCCTTATGGCCAGACACGGGGTTTTCCCATAACTTCTTGTGTTTTCGAAAAAAATGTTGAAGTCGATTTTCACAAAGGGAAATCATACACTGTGCACTCGCGAGGGCTATTAAATATAATATATATATATATCGGGTCTGGCATAATCGCACATTGCAATCGGTCGAGCCCTAGGCCTGCACATATTGCGATATGCGATATGATGGACCCGCTGATCCGATTAAACATAATAGATATGTTATCAGGTCCACCCCTCCCCATCAAAAAATCATTATAGGCAGGGTCTAGCGCTCATGCATAAGGCACAACACCATATGCCAGGCCCATCGATAATTTTAGACTCGGGCATACAAAATTTGAAGTTCGAGTATACGAATTGGACACAGGTTTTTCGCGTGTTTCTTATGTATTCGGTAAAGTGCTATGGTCGCAGTTTTTTTTATGGGAAATGCCATATGGCGGACCCGATAGGGTATAGGCTCCCGCCCATAGTATTTCAAGTCCGGGTTTTGGGTTCCGCTCTGTGTTTTGCAAGGATTTGCAATGTAAATTGGATTTACATTCACGAGACTTAATCAGTGCATAAATTAAAAAGAAAGGGGAATTCTTTCACATTTGATGTTATAAATGCAAGATTCATGTTTTGTAGGCCTGTTTGCCATATGTCTCACCATCATAGCTGATATGGATTATTTTGCAGGCAAATTCGAGCAGACCCGGTAACGGATGAAGGTGAGTTGTATCAGGATGACACCTCTGCCCTACCGGTGTCAGCATTGCGAAACACACTCTGTGAAAGGGAACACAGACCACCAAACTGCATAATGGAGGCACTCCTTCAGTTCAGTGGAAGCATTCATGACAACGCTAATCCATCAAGATGTCATCATTGCCAGATACATCACAAAGCATGCCAGATGTGGGGATGATGAGCGCAGCATCTTCAGTTTCCTTCAGGAAATGATAGAGAATGATAGCCACTCCACACAGGTGCTAAGAAATGATACGCAGTCCTCCTCTATTCCAAAGGCATCCATTCATTTCCCTAAGAAGGAGAACGCTCCACCAAGGGTGACCTCGGTGTGTTAGCAGTTTCATCGACTGTTCTCATCTACATATGCTGACCTGTGTAATGAAAGGGGCAGAATGAAAGGTCATGGAAGAGGGAGGGTCATGGAGGGGTTGCATAAGTATTACATCCTAATAAGGAAGGGGGGTTTTTTGTTTGTAAAAAATAGCTATGATTTATTGTGAATAAAGAGAGATTGCTTGGTTCAATGAGGAGCCTGTGTTTCAGATTGATTTTCCTCTTCTCTTATGTGTTTTGATCAGAATGTTGTCACTGGCATAAATGCAAATGTATATTTGTTTTTCTTGTGCATATTGATAACTTGCAGTTCATGGTTATGCCTGGTTATTTGAATATGATTCAACATCATGGTTAAATCATGAAAGGTTGCTGATTCAAAACTATGTTAGACATCAGTTGCAAGCTTTTCTTCCATAAAATGGAATGTGTATTCCTATATGAATGATTGGATTGCAATTAGGATTTAATACAACCTTGTTCTTAAGTGGACCGGTAATTGATTCATTTGGACTTAGGATTTATATATGATGCCTAACCTCCTTTGTTTTGCTCCTGTAGGATAGGTTAGGATAGTTAGGATATAAACTATAGTATTTAGAAATAACTTAGATAGGAGTTGATACATATAGGTTAGGTGTTTTAATTTTGTTGATTTAATTGAAGCCTAGAAGCAATCTTTCAACTCATTTAACAGTTTATGGGATCTCTTAAAACGCGTTCGAACTAGCCATTCCAAATGAAAGCAGGTCTAATTGGGGCTTGCGATTGGGTTAGTTCCCCTTGTTGGTATAGTGAAAATTCACCATGTCAACAAATTGGCGCTAGAAGGAGGACAGAAACCTCCATCCACAGCTTTTCAAGATTTCATCTGTAAGTGTCACACATGGATTCAAAAAGATCAACACACGGATTGTGAAGGTCAAAAAGACCCTTCCTCTCATTCGGAAAAGACTCATTTTGAAGAAGAGACACTATGGGAGTATCTTGTCACTCAGGAACAACCAGTCTAAAGACTTACTCGGGCTTATGCTCATTTCCTATGACAGCTCCCTATATTTCAATCTTTACCTCTGAAAACAAAAATAAAACCAAGGGTCTATCACATAATGAAGAGGCATTTGCAGCTCCTTCTCTTGAACATATTGTGCTTGATTCTTTACAGAGTATCAATTCTCCTTGGGAAGAAATGCTTGAGGATTCCCCGTCTGAAGGCAATCCCTGGCCTGATTCGGAAAATCCTAACGAATAAACCCTCAACCAGAACATCCCTATCCTCGATATGGCTAATATTCCTCAACCGGGTGGAAAGCAACTCCCACCTCCTCCGAGAGCATTGCCTCCCTGGCTCGCTCAGGATGCCATGTTGAAACTTGGGTAGCAAAATCCCTTAGCCAAGAGTGTAGAAAAGGTACTTCCTAAATTCGATCCTGAGTGGGGAGACACTTCTAAAAACCATATCAATTCATTCTTCCTGGTTGTGCGCATGTTGGGGGTAGCTAATGAAGATATAGTTTGTTGCCTATTCCCTTTTACCCTGATTGGTGCAGCTTCCACTTTAGCTTGAGAATAGGATCAATCAATTTGTGGGCTACCTTTCAATAGGCCTTTTTAGACAAGTATGGCGATGACAAAACCCCTATGGCCTTAGTTCTAGAACTATCCCATTTGAAAATGGAAACCAAAGAAAAGGTCAAGGATTTTAACATCTGGTTCAACGCCTTGTTCAACAGAATCCCAGCCACTACTAGACCTACTGAGGAGGCACTCATGGAATTCTACATCAGTTCTTTACCTATCCCTACTACGATGTGGGTCAAGAGGAGTAACACACAAACCTTACAAGGTGCTATCAATGAAACTGTTAGCATCGTATCTTCATCCCTCCATCAGTGATCAAATTCTCTCATTGCATTGCAAGTTAGGTGTCCCATCCGATCAGTTGCATTCCATTAGGGTCATGAATCATCTAATGGTAGTGGTATATTATACATTTTCCCTCATGATCTTTACCTCCTGGCCCATTTTCATACATTTAGGTTATTTGCAGTCATTTTTTCTTTTACATCTGCAAAAGTCATTTTTAGGGTTTTAGCTCTCATTAGGTCTAGGGTTTTGTCAATAAGGTCTTGAAAATGCTCAATAATGGTTAGCAGGCACATGAGGAGGTCAAATAAAGTCTCAACAACAAAAATTTCAATAATCACATGCTCAATGATTGATTTTTCCTCAAAACAGGGTTTTGAGGAAAAATAGAGTTTTTTTAATGTTTTATGTACAAAATCTGATGTAATTTCATTTTTCTATATGTAATAATTCTAATATGCAGCCCTGGTCACCTTGCCAAGCCTCTGCTCTCCAGTCCCTGCAAAAGAAACAAAATTTCAAAGCATTTAGTCCATCAAAGGAAAAAAGTAAGACAAACTGCCCAAAACAGAGTTCTAAAAAAGCAAGTGAAAGACAAACATTAGGAAAGTGGGTTTTCATAAGTGAAAAATAAAAATCATTGGTATATAAAGTGTTTTCATGTCAAAGGAAGCTCATTTGTATGCCAAAGGAGAAGAGAGCAAGTGCAAATCGTGTTTTCGAGCCAAAGGAGTGATTTTGCATTCAAACAGTGAAAATTTGCAGGCGCGGTGCACCTGGCCTACACGGTGCACACAGAGCGCAGTTTACATTGATATTTATAACTGGCATGATGCACCAGAGAGGCACGACGCACCTGTGAGTGGGTGCAACGCACCAGTCTTCAGGGCCCGAAAATCATCTAGATCTTCCTCCAAAGCTTCAAAATCGTAAATTCCTCATTTCGCAAGTAAGTTGATACCCCCATATGTCCAATGTATGAGTTTTCATCAGTTTCTATGGTGATTCAATAGGGAAAAAATTAAACCCTAGTTCCTTGCACAATTTTTTGAAAAAAGCTGCCTAGGGTTTGCAAATAACTGTTTTTCCTGTCTAAATCCCACCCTTACCATTTTCACTACCTCACTACATTTCATTCACCTTTTTTATCCTTCCATTTTCCACTTACACTTACCTATTCCTCCTATCCCTAAAAATAGTAACCCTAATACCCAATCCCACTACTCCCAAACCCTAATAGGCATCCCCAAACCCTACAAGCCCTACTCACATCACCAAACCCTACACACTTATCTTACTCACTCCCTAAACCCTACACACTTATCCTAATCATTCCCTAAACCCTACTCATATCCCTAAACCCTGTTCGTACATACATTTCCACACTCCCTTCCCCATACACTCTGCCCATTCCATTCCTCCATCCTATTCCACGCTATTATCCACAAACCATTCATATATAATCACATTTTTCAAAACCAAGGGAAAACAATGGAAAGAGACAGTGAATATGACTATGATAAGAAAAGCAAAGGAAAAGAGAAGATGCAAGAGGATGATATAGATGACAAACAAGAAAGAAAACAAACAGTTGGAGGATAAGCAAAGCATAATGGAGCTAGAAATGTTGAAACTGAAGAAGCAAAATGACAAAGAGGACCATGTCACTTTGACTTCCATTGAACAAGAGATAGAGAATGACAAGGAGTCTTGGTTGGAGAAGATGAACACGCACTTGGAGAGGTTGTTGGAGAACTCCAACAAAGAGAAAAAGATGTTGAGGCACATGGCCTATCACTATTTGGCAAGAAACAAAGTTTGCAAAACGAGAATTAGGACTTTGAAGGCCAAGTTGAGGGAAGCTTTGAGGAAGAGGAAAGAGCAAGACAAGCTCAAGATTTTGTTTGAGGCTTCCTTAGCCCAACATAGCACTTGATGTAGGACACTCAGCCAAAATTTGAAGAAATTTGGGATACTTTTGTCAATTTTGAATTTTTGGAGCAAAACACAGGTTTTTCTGCCTGGTGCGCCACGCCACCTGGCGTGTGCTTTTGCTAGGGACCTCCTTTGGAGGAAAACTCAGCATTTTTGAATTCCTCATGCAAAAATATGAATGCCCACAAATGTCCAAGAAATTTTGTCAAGTTTTGAGCTTCCAAAAGGGTCAAAAACACCTTAAAAATGCCCTTTCTGCCCCTTTTTGGACAGACAGGAAGTAGTGTTGGTAGAACTCACTTTTGGAGGGTAAAATGGACACCAAATTCAAAAATTCCACTTGTTATGGATAGTAGATAGATAGACCTTTCCAACAAGCCCACTTAGAGCAAATTTGGTACACGGGAAGGCCTCCAAAATCAGCTGAAACAAAGGCGTGATGCACAGGGATAGAGGTGCAGTGCACAGGATGGAAAATTGACATTTTTTGCCAAAAAACTCTGTTTTATCGCCTAATTTTTTCTCAGTTTGACTTTTCTCTCTCTCATAGTCAAACTCATGATGTAATTTGATGTAACTTGATGGATTTTGATGTAAATATGCTAACATTTCACTCATGGAGGTAGATACATCATGAAAAGGTAGTTTGCAACTAAATGAATAAGTGTCTTAGGTTTTAGAGGCAATTTGTTCCACTGCCTATTTTCAGCTCTTAGTTTAGATCTTATTGAAACAGCTCCTAAACTCATGAATTCGACCCCTAAAGCCTATCATGAGTTGTTTTTTGCCTATATCTAGTAGTTTTCAGCCATTGGTAAAGGTTGGACTCTTGTGAACGCTTTGAGAAATATTGTACATTCATCTCTGCAGTTTGGCAAAGGAATAGACTAGGATTTGCAACACTTTGTGGGATTCTTGTGGCAACTTCATTTGGTATTGTTTTTCCTTCGGTAATTGCAAGTTTACATGTTTTTATGTATGCCATCATCTCTTTCTATTCATCTTAACTAAATGAAACAAGGATAAAGGTATAATTGATTGATGTTGCAGTGCTCTACCTAGCGTTTGTTTAGTTATTTATGTTTTCAGCTATTTGAAGAGGATCCGTAAGACTTTCATGCCCTCTCCAACTCCTCACCGATATTAAAGCTCTCCATCTCACTTAATTTTAAGTACTAAACCATTTGCCTACCTCACCCCATAGAGATCTCTGCAAGACTGCGTCCATTCCTCGGACCCAAATATGCCTTTCACATTTGAGCTAGCAAACCAAAATTAAATTCGATCAAACTCCTCTGAGCATATACCTAACCTAAAATTAGTCTTTACATTAGTCATCTCAAACTTTATTGGCCATATTTTACTGATATTGACAAGGAGAGAGCCCTGTGCCGACCTGGTAGGGCTAGCTACCAAGTTAAGCATGGTTTGATGTTACCCTAGATCCTACCTTTCTCAGCCTGAGGTAGATTTAGGCCCTAAAAGAAGCACTAAAGGTCGAGAATGAAATGCTTAGTCTCACAGCATGCCACCTACAACCAAAGAAAATAAAGCCTCTTAGGCGTCCAAGAAGAATAATGGGAGTGATAACAAGGGGGATGAAACCAATGAAAAGGATACCACAGATGTAGAAGGTCTACATCGGATCATTAAGAAGTTGACAAATACATTCATCGATATGAAAAGGAATTCTGGAGAGAGTACAAGCGGGAGTGTAGGAGAGTATAACAACATAAAACATTTCAAACCTTTTTATCGTAAGAAGGCAGAAGGTGGTCATGGTCCACTTACATTTCTTTCTCCACCCAATGAAGGGAATTCAAATACAGAAGAGCTGGCTCTTATCGGATTGCTCCTTAACCAGCGTGAACCTATAGTAGAGCTAGAGCCAAAACAAGAAGATGAGGAAGAATACCAAGTAGAGGATCCCTTGGAGGAAGAATCTCAAATCAACGTACTGTGGGATTTCTATACAAACGTGAACGATGATGACCAAGGAGACACTATGGAAGAGATCCACACTAATGAAATCTACACACGAAGCAAGGGACCACTTATGGGTGTGATGAAGCCTGTAGATCAGACCAAGAAAGATGTCCACCCTGTGAAGGCACCCACTCCCAAAGTCCCTGTTGAGAAGGGTAAATCTAGTGGTCAGTCCAAGAATACCCCAGTAGCAAACCATCTAGAGAAAGAAAATGCATCTCCCACTGCAATAAAGGCGACTCAAAATGGTAAGCTCCCTCCTAAGAATGGAAAAACTGGTATGTTCACTCTACCCTATCCTATTTATAACATTGATTACAATATTGTGGATGATCTTAAGAAATCTAGGGCTAATATCACATACTTTGATTTGTTGAAATTAATGCAGCAAAGAGATTTTCTCTTGAAAGCTATGAATGAGCGGAACTGCAAAACTCCCACCACCCCGAGCAACCAAACCCAAAAGTCAGTCTCTAGACCTGTTAGTACTCCCAGCACAGCCCAAAAGCCAACAGCCATGGAAGCCACCTTATCAAAATTGAATTGAAACCCCCAAGATGTCAGTGTAGCCATGATAGGGAGGAAATCTAAATCCATGACTCCACCTTTCCTTATCACATTTGAAATCCTCAACATGAACGTACACAATTGCTTAGTAGATTTCGGTGCCTTGTCCACTCTGATGCCTTATGCTGTTGCCAAAAGACTGCATGCAATACGTGAGAAAAATGGGACTCGAATTATGCAATTAGATAGGACAAATGTGAAAGTAGTTGGAGAATTGAAAGATTTGTTGATTCGGATGGCTGCTAATCCAGAGTACACACAAGTCATTGATATAGTGGTAGTAGATATACCCGAGGCCTATGGAATGCTGCTTAGTAGGGATTGGTCAGCAAAACTCAATGGATATTTCTCAATTGATTTGTCCCATCTCTTACTGCCTGAGAAGGGAAAAGGTGATATGCTGAGAGTTGATCGAGAAAGATACATGAAGTATGTGGTAACAAAACTAAATGGTCCCAATGAACCTGTAATGTTTACCAACTCGATCCTTGGGAACTATAGTTTCAATTTTTATGCTACAGAAACTTGTTTTGGAGAATTCCATGCAGAAACAATTAAAGAAACTTTGACATACACACAGTTGGAATCTTCCTCCCATAATCCAACTGATGAACTATCCTGTATTATAGTAGATGATAAGACTAATTTCGTAGATAGCAGTTCAATTGATGTAACATTAGATTCTTTATTTTGGACACTCTATTTTGATGGCTCTAACTACCTTGAAGGTGCAGGTGCTGGGAGCATTCTTATTGACCCGCAAGGGAACCAACATTTGATGGCCAGCTGGTTGGAGTTTGCATGCACCAAAAACACAACAGAATATGAAGGCTTGTTGCAGGGCCTGAAGAAAGCCATTGATATGAAGGTGAAAAATCTTAAAGTCTTCGGTGACTCACAGATAATCGTGGATCAGGTAAGGAAGAGGATACACTACAATTCGCCACACCTAGTAAGGTACCAACATGAGGTATGGGGCTTAATTGACAATTTTGATTCTTTTACTATCACACACATACCTCGAGGGAAAAACCAAGATGCCAATATGATGGCTAGTATGGCTCCTAAAATTTTGCCTGATTTTAGATTAAAGAAAAATAAATGTTATGTTGAATTGATTTTGAGACCATCTATGACTGATAACATCTCAAACTGGCAGGTGTTCGAAGATGATGAGCAAATCCTTGAGTTCTTGCATTGCGAGAAGACTTTCAAGAATGTAGTCATCCACGAAGAAGAACATGACAGGCTTATGAATGAGAGGGAAGGTGAGGAAAAGGATCATTTCAATACAATATCCAAGTCAATTTTCAAGATGGAGGACTTGTATGACCTATATGATAAATTCAAGAAGCCAACTAATTACAAAATGCATAGCTCATCCATGAAGTACGAATCGATCAACCTTGGGATGAAATAAGACCAAAAAACTATTAATATGGGCTTGGGGTGCTCTCCACAAGAAAAGGTTGCATTTGTCAAGCTATTTAAAGAATACAATGACGTCTTTGCGTGGACATATGAAGACCTAAAGACATTTGATACCAGTGTTATGCAGCATGTAATCCCTTTGTAAAAGGAGGCCAGGCCCTGCCAACAAAAGTTGCGTAAGATGCATCCTAGCCTAGAACCATTGGTGAAGAAAGAATTAAACAAGATGTTGGATGCTAAAATCATCTTTCCTATTAGACACGCACGCTGGGTAGCTCATATCGTCCCAATGAGGAAGAAAAATGGAGATATCAGGCTCTGTATTGATTTTAGAAACCTAAACAACGCATCACAAAAGGATAACTATCCTATCCCCTCTATGGAACACATCCTTCAGTGCGTTTCTGGGCATGAAATGTTGTTGCTATTAGATGGGTTTTCAGGATATAATCAAGTATTGGTATCTCATGGGGATCAGCTGAAGACAAACTTCAACACTAAATGGGGCACCTACACATATCGGAAAATGCCTTTTGGACTTATTAACATGGACGCCACATTCCAGAGAGCTATGGACATAGCTTTCCCAGGGTTGATTAACAGATCAATAGTGGTTTACATGGATGACATCATTGTATTCATATAACAGAAGGGATAATATTTATCACTTGGGACATATTTTTGAATGATGCAGAAGGTATGGAATATCATTGAATCCCAAGAAGAGCGTCTTTGCAGTCACAGAAGGGAAATTACTGGGTCATATCCTCTCTAAAGAAGGGATTATTATTGATCTTGAAAGAATAGAGACCATCATAAGAATACAATCGCCTGTAAATAAGAAGGCATTGCAAACCTTCTTCGGGAAGATCAATTTCATTATAAAATTTGTCTCAGGTTTCACGGAAATAGTGCGCCCCATGCAGCTGATGACGAAGAAAGACGTTGTGTACAAATGGAGCGATGAAACTAAGAAAGTGTTTCGCTGAATCAATGATTTGGAATTTATCTAGGACAAAGAATTAAAGGTATTACAGACTCATGTGCATGGATGTGCCTATGTTACTTATGCAATGGATCGATAAGATTTCTAGAATACATAGACACTGAGGCAATCAGAGAAAACATAACAGTAAAACATGTAAACAAAACAATTTAATAAGGAGTTCACCCAATGCTCCTCGGCTACGTCTCCTACTCCAGCCTTTTAGTGGTGGCCTCTCTATTATGTTTTCAAGCAGAGTTTTTACAACAGTGAGTTTGATGCGAGACTCACTAAACAGAATGAAGTCAGTAGGAATGGAGTGCATAGACTCTCCTTACTGAAACTCGACCTCTGAGGGTCACATTAGTATGACAAGCCTATGCCGAGGAGTTTGCTTGAACCTCTCAAGCCTTCAATGGAGTACACAAACTCTCTGACTCTCTCTGGCTCTGCTTGGCTTGATGTTGCCTTCAGGTCAGCTCGACTTCTACTCTCTATTCTCTGCTACTAGCTTCTTGCATCTCTGCATGTGCCCGTTCTTTTCTTTTGTCAGTTCATGGCTTTAAGGCTAGTCTATTCTTTGACTACTCGTTTCTGCTTCCTGACCTTCTGGTTTCCTTTCCTCTGTCCGTTCGGATTCCTCTGCTTTGCATCATCATCACTGGGTAACACCTCGCAGGGAGGTGGCCACCTGTTTACTAATGAACTGGGTGTCAGATTCCCTGAATCATATTCGAATGGCCATTAAATCTATTTGCTTCAAGATCACCCATGAACACGAATGATTTGCCAACTCATCATCCACGTTGGACTTCAAATCCCCTGTCATCTTGCTTTTTGACCTGTCAAATCTAGTCAATCATTGGAATGTATCTCTACTATCGATCTGGGCCCCCCAGATCCTACGGTTGTCCTTCATATCATGTGGATAAGTTGCACGATGTTTACCCATCTGATGCGGGCGGTTTTCTCTCTCTTCCGCCAGACTCGTGTCGCTCGATGTGTGGCATTGGGCGGAACTTAGTCAAAACTACTTGTCGCCTTGAAGCCTTCTGATATCCTACCGGTTTTGGCGAATCACCCACTACGGAACCAAAACAATTACTTTTCCAAATTTTATAGCATTTTCGGGTCCGGGTGCTTTGGGCTTTTCCTCAATGAGGGGAATGCCCTGTGATATGCGATTAGCACTTAGCGCTAATTGCATATTAGAAACCACTTCTGTTTTTTTGAATTAGCCTCCAGTTTTGCTAGTTTTGTGCCTTGCGCTTTACGATGACCCAATGGTCTGCGTGCTCAATCGAGGGTCCTTGTTGCTCCACTGTGGCCACAACTGCAATTTTTATGTGGATTCCTTCTGATAGTTTCGATCTTTTCTAGGACTTTAATCTTTTAGCATAATTTGAAACAATCATGAAAACTTAGAGAGTTTTTAGGATCCAATTTGGATCACAGCCTTCCCACTGAAAAAGCTTTTGGACCACCATAAGTTGGTTTTCTTTCAAGCATCAATCAAGTGAGGGTATTACTTCCTCGCTTGCTCAATTTCTATCCATTTCGGACTGCTTGGATTTGAACCTTTGAGTCCGATCCTAAGGTACTCAACATCCCCTTTGCGTGTAGTTCTTACCTTCTTGCCCAAAACTGTATGTTCCTACAACTCATTAAGATATTTAGGTAATAGATCATCAATAGAAGTCAATTGACTATGCACTTTAGGATCTTCAATTAATGAAGGTTCAAATAGTCTCAAGTTGTCTACATTAACAACTGAGTAGATGTGCATGTAAGCTGGTAGATCAAGGCGAAAATCATTCTCACAAATTTTCTCAAGTATCTTGAAAGGTCCATACCTTATTGGCTTTAGCTTATTTCTTTCACCTTACATTCTGTCTTTGCTGATATACAACCAGACTTGGTCACCAACTTGGAAACTATGATCCATCTGATGCTTGTCATGCCTTGCCTTGTACTTGGCTTGGCTCTTTTCCAGTTGTTCCTGTACTGCCTGGTGAATCTCTTGGATTTGTTCAATGAACTTGGTTGCCTTGTCCACATCGCTGTGTCCATCAACTACTATGTGTTTAGCAAAGACAAAATCCAAGGGAGACCTTGTTGTGAAACCAAAATAGGTCTCAAAAGGAGATCTCTGTGTAGAAGAATGTTTAGCTCGGTTGTAAGCATGCTGCACATAACATAAATGTTCACCCAAAAGTTTGGGATGCTTGCTACAATAGCCTCTGCGCAACTGGGTCACTGTCCTATTGACCACTTCTATTTCACCATCTCTTTGCAAGTGAAAATTTGTGCTTTTCTTTAGCCTGGTGTCCATTAATTCCCATAAACTTGACCAAAATTTCCCAACAAATCAGGTATCTGGATTAGATATTATGGAAGTGGGTAATCCAAAATGAACCCACACATGATGAAAGAACAACTTTGCAGTTTTTTTAGCTGTAATTTGTTTGTTACAAGGTATTAAAATACACATTTTGCTGAACTTATCCACAACAACATATAAATAGTGATGACCTTTCCTAGATTTAGGCAGTCCTCCAACAAAGTCCATGGAAACACTTTCCCAATGATGAGACAAAATTGGTAGTGGAGTGTACAAGCCTAGTTTTCTATTGTTGGGCTTGCTTTTAGCACACATGGTACACCCTCTTACATATCTAGAAACCGTCTCATTCATTTTTGGCCAATAACAAAATCTTTGCAGCTGTGCAACCGTTTTACTTACACCAAAGTGACCTGATATTAGAGAAGTGTGTGCTTCTCGAATTATCTTTACTCTTTCAATTTGTGGAATGCATAGCTTCCCACAATGATACAAGAGTTGGTCCTTAATATGATAATCCAATTCTTCTACTTGTTTTCCTTGACCTAAAGTTACATATACATCTTTAAAATTTATATCTTGAGCATACTGTTCAATGTAGCTCTCATGCAATACTAAATTATGCTTAAGTATAGTAGATGGATTTATGATTGGTCTAGATAACATATATGTAACTGAAATGTGTATGCCCTTTTTATATCTGATGACTAAATGAAATTGTTGTAGAAAACCCATCCATCTATAGTGTCTTGATTGCTGCAACTTAGTTTGGGAGTGTAGATATTGAAGTGGTTGATGATCAGTATGTATAACTGTCTCTTTGGCCATTAAGCAATGTTTCCAATTCTTCACACTCTGTACTAATGCATACAATTTTTTATCATATGTGGGATAGTTAACTACTGCAGAATTAAATGTCTCAGAATGATAACATATGGGTTTACCACGCTACATCAACACTGCTCCCATGGCATAGTCACTGGCATCTGTTTCAATCTCAAATGGTCTTTGAATATCGGGCAATGCTAGTACTGGTGTTGTACTAATCTTTCCTTTCAAGATGTTGAAGGCTTTCTGCTATTTGCCTCCCCACTGAAACACCTTGTTCAATCTTGTTAAAGCATGTAAGGGAGTTGCAATTAAGGAAAAGTTAGAAATAAACTTTCTCCAATATTGTGCTGCTCCTAAGAAGCTTCTAACCTCTGTAGCAGATTTGTGTTTAGGCCAGTTTACAATGACTGCAACCTTACAGGGATCTATCTTCAATTCACCACCCCTACTATATGTCCCAAATAATTCAAAGATGTTTTGCCAAATTCACATTTTGAGAGTTTAACATAAAGTTTTTCTCTTTTCAAAACATCTAGTGTCTGCTTAACATGCTTTAAATGTTCTTCCCATGTTTTTCTAAATATAAGAATGTCATCTAGATATACAATAACAAATCATCAAGAAAAGGTCTGAGTACATCATTCAATACTCTCATGAAAGTAGCAGGAGCATTAGTTAAGCCAAAAGGCATAACCAGCCACTCATACAATCCCTCCTTTCTTTTGAAAGCAGTCTTCCATGCATCTTGC
Source organism: Pinus tabuliformis (assembly GCA_031772625.1). NCBI lineage: Eukaryota > Viridiplantae > Streptophyta > Pinopsida > Pinales > Pinaceae > Pinus > Pinus tabuliformis. Next base: position 634,219,342 of record CM062813.1, on the reverse strand, counting down.
TCTGCAAATCTGACCTGATGATAGCCATTATGCAAGTCTAACTTGGAAAAATAAACAACTTCTTTCAACTAATCTAATAGATCATCTATGCAAGGAAGGGGATAACATTTTTGATCGTTATCTTATTCAGTGATCGGTAATCAATGCACATTCTCCACTAGCCATCTTTCTTTTTCACCAAAATAATTGGAGACCCACATTGTGATGTGCTAGGTCTGATGAACCCTTCTCAAGCAACTCCTATACCTGCTTCTTGATTTTTTCATTCTGTAAAGCGGACAACCTGTACATTCCGATGCTAGGCAATGGAGCATCTTGCTGCAAATTAATATCATGCACTATTTCCTTTTTGGGTGGTAGACCTTTAGGTTCTTGAAACAATACATCATATTCAGAAACAACTTTTTCTAAATCAACTTGCTGTTTAACATCATAGCCCTCAAATACATTGGTTTTATGAGGTTTCTCTTCCTTTACAACCATCAGTAAAAATTGTTTACATGAATTTACAATTCTTTTCATTTGCCCTGAGTTTATGAGAGTATAATTATTCTTGAGCTTATGAGCTCTTACAATATATTTGATTCCATCTTTAACGAGTAGATACTTGTTCTCAGCTCTATAGAAAATATCTTTTCTATCATACAAGTAAGGACTTTCTAAAACAATTCGACATATATCCAAAGGAACTATATCTAACTCAACCTCATCTACAAATGTTGACCCAAAAAAAAACTTAAGTTTACATTGTCTAGTCACTTTTAGCTTTGCTTTATCACATAGCCAACCTAATGGATATGGTTTCTTGTGAGGTGTGGTTAGTAATACGAACTTATTTATAATTGCTTCAGAAATTAAATTTCCTTGTGAGCCACTATCAAACAAAGTATCAACCTTTTGATGATTAAAAATAACTCGAATATGAAAAATCTCGCGTCTTTTTCTCTCATTTTCTCCATTATCAGTAGATTGTATAGAATTACTAGTAGATTCTTTAGAATTTTTACGTTTTATACCTATGGCTGCAATTGTTGCTTCATCTCCTAAGTCTGACCCCGAATCCTTTTGAATAGTTGCAGCAGTCTTCTTCTTCTTGCCCTCGAACTTCTTAGGTTTTAGCTCCGGATGCAGAATCCAACAATGTTCATCGTCATGCCCATCCTTCTTACAGTGAGTGCATGAGGACTTTCTCTTCTGTACAGTGTTTGTCTTCCTCTCTTTCCATTTCTGTTTTCTTTTCTCCTTATTTTTTCTTGCAGTGGGTTGGGATGATCCCCCAACTTCTGGGTTCCCATTCTTACCTCTAGCTTCTAGATGCGGAGCCTGAACGGATACCTTATCTATGCTAGTGGGATTAAACATTAGGATAGTGTGCCTCATGTAGTTGTGTAGACCACCTATATACTTCAACAGAGTCTCAGGTGAGTCTAAAGAAATTCCTAGAATGAAATCTCTTTTCCTAAATTCTTGAGTGTAACCTTGTACGCTTTTCCGTTTTAGTTGTCGAAGAGTTTGCCAGCTCATCATGGCTTGCTGCATGTAGGCTAGTGGATAGAATTTATTTTTAATTGCATAAACAAATTCACTCCAGACAAAAATAATCTTACCATGTTTCTTCGTAAGCTTGGGTCCTGCCTTCCCACCATACCAAGGCAGTGCCTCCAAGGCATAGGCTGGCCAGCTGAATCTTACTCTTGTCCGAGTCAATGCTCTGCACTCTGCAATAAACATCAATCTGTCTGATCCAATTATCCAACTTCTTTGCATTCAACTCTCCATCATATATTGGTAAATCAAATTTAACATCTAATTTAATTAAAGATGTCTTCTTTTTATTTTTAGGGCTATTAGGAGGTGTGAGGAATTTTTCTTCTTTCCCTTTGCATTTGGAGTGGTCATGGAGGAGAGATTCTTCTACTCCTTTGTCTTGTTTGGAGGTTGATCAATCTTCATCTCTATATTTCTTATAATCCCTATACATTTCCTCCACCATGGATTTCAAGGTCATAAAACTATCCATGAACTGGGGGTCTAATTCCAAGGGATTTTCTTCTGACATTTTCCTCTTAGAATAGAGTCTTCCAATTTTCGGGTTAGTTTCAACCAATTCTCCTTCTCCTAATTTAAGCTTTGATCTAGTTAGCATTCAACAAAAAAATCTAGCACAAGCTTGTCTAACCCTAGTAACCTAAAGCTTTGATACCAATTGATCTGGAAGTTATCAAGGACAAAGAATTAAAGGTATTACAGACTCATGTGGATGGATGTGCCTATACTACTTATGCAACGGATCGATAAGATTGTTAGAATACATAGACGCTAAGGAAATCAGAGAAAACATAACAGTCAAACATGTAAACAAAACAAGTTTAATAAGGAGGTCACTGAATGCTCCTGGGCTATGTCTCTTGGTCCAACCTTTCATTGGTGGCCTCTCTATTATTTTCTCAAGAAAAGTTTTTACAATAGTGAGCTCGTTTCAAGACTCATTAAACAGAATGAAGTCGGTAGGAATGGAGTGCATAGACTCTCGTTACTAAAGCTCGACCTCTGAGGGTCACAGTAGTACGACAGGCCTATGCTGAGGAGTTTGTTTGAACCTCTCAAGCCTTCAATGGAGTACACAAACTCTCTAACTCTCTTTGGTTCTTTTTGGCTCGATGATGCCTTCAGGTCAGCTCGACTTCTACTCTCTGTTCTCTGCTATTAGCTTCTTGCATCTCTATATGTGCCCATTCTCTCCTTCTGTCAGTTCATGGCCTTAAAGCCAATATGTTCTTTGACTACTCATTTCTGCTTCCCGGCCTTCTAGTTTCCTTTCCTCTATCTGTTAGGATTCCTCTGCTCTTTGTCATCATCACTGGGTAACGCTTCGCAGGGAGGTGACCACCTGTTTGGTAACAAACTGGGTGTCAGATTCCCTGAATCATATTCTAAAGATCGTTAAATCTGTTTGCTTCGAGATCGCTCGCGAACACGAATCATTTGCCAACTCATCATCCATGTCAGACTTCAAATCCCCTGTCATCTTGCTTTTTGACCTGTCAAATCCGGTCGATCATTAGGACGTATCTCTATCGTCGATCTGGGCCCCTTAGATCCTATGGTCATCCTTCATATCAGGTAGACAAGTGGCATGACGTTTATCCAACCGATGCGGGCGGTTTTCTCTCTCTTCTGCCGGACGCATGTCGCTCAATGTGTGTCATCAGGCAGGACTCAGTCGAAACTGGTTACCACCTCAAAGCCTTCTGATATCCTATTGGTTTTGGCGAATCCCTTGATACGGAACCGAACAGTTACTTTTCAGAATTTTATAGCATTTTTAGGTCCAGGTGCTTCAGGGATTTCCTTCACTGAGGGGGACACCCTGCGATACGTGATTAGTGCTAATCACGTATCAGGAACCACCTCTGTTTCCTAAATTAGCCTCCGGTTTTGCCAGTTTTGTACCTTTGCGCTTTACCATGGGCCAACAGTCTGCGCGCATGACCGAGGGTCCTTGTTGCTCCACTCTAGCCACAGCTACAATTGTTATGAGGATTCCTTTTGATAGCTTTGATCTTTTCTAGAACTTGAATCTCTTAGCATAATTTGAAATAGTCATGAAAACTTAGAGAGTTTTTAGGATCAAATTTGGATCAATCAAGGAAGCCATCACTGAAGCTCCTGCGTTGGTCAACCCCAGTTTTGGCAAGGAATTATTCTTGTACACTTTTTTTTCTGATGTTTGATATGCCGCAATACTCACTGAGAAAAATAACGAAGGCAACTAGGTCCTATTTCTTATATGAGCTCTAATCTCCAAGGGGCAAAACTCAACTACCCAGACGTGGAGAAATAGGGCTTTGCAATTTTCAAGGTCGTAAAACATTTCCGCCCTTATTTACTAAAGGCCAGGACCAAAGTAGTCATTCTTCATCCTGCTGTAAGAGCCCTCTTCGTGTAGAAGGAAATGGGTGAATGGAGAGGGAATTGGATAACCACCCTTCAAGAGTTGGACCTCGAGATTAAGCCAGCACAGGTAGCTCGAGGGCAAGGACTTTATAGGCTAGCAGCAAAAGCCTTGGTCGATAAAGAAGGAGCATCCAAAGAACTACAAATGCAGAGCATGCAATATGCACAAATGGAATTCAGGGAGGAGCTCCTGTGGATTAACGAAGCCCTGAAGTATGAGCGAGAAACTTTGTAAGCCCTTTTGGACCTTGAGTCATGGTACTACAGCATACGCTTCTATCTAATATAGGGATCATGTCCTAAACACATGGATGCATGATAAAGGAGAGCACTCAGATTGAAATCCAATCAATATCATTTGGCCAATAACATATTATACAGAAAAAATTATGACGGAATCTGGCTGAGATGTTTGGAAAAAGATGATGTCGACCATGTCTTGAAAGAAATGCATGATGGCCCAACAGGTGGTCACTATGGTGGAGAGACCACTGCTCACAAAATACTAAGAGCTGGATATTATTGGCCCACAGTGTCAGAGACTCACATGCCTATGCTCGCAAATCCAAGGTGTGTTAAACTGCCGCAGGACGAGAAAGAAAGCTTGTTGTTCCCCTTAGACCCATTATGATTTGTCACCCATTCCAACAATGGGGCATAGATGTCATAGGTGAAATCACTCCAAACTCTTCGTAGCAGCATAAGTACATACTCACAGTGATTGATTACTTCACCAGATGGACCGAAGCCATCCCGCTTCAGAAGGTTGGTGAATCTCTATTTTGGATTTCATATCTGAGTACCTCAGGAATTTTATGTTTGCTTGTAAATGATGGAATACGAGTTTGCGTAGGTGGTGTGGCACTACGAGGTCGTGGTGGTGTGAGTGATGATGTTGGAATTAAGATTTTATCTCTACCTAAAAATCTACCTCTAGAATCCCTTTCCATATGCATATCATTTTTGTGTTTTTTTAAGTAAAAAGAAAAGACTCCTATATAAACTTCCCCAACAACGACACCAAAATGTTTGACAATTTAAATGACCTTCAATTTTTTACATAAATTATCAACTAGGGCTAGTAAGATGATGAATTGTAAGTGCACTGTATGTCCTAGAAGCCTTTTATTCTAAATTAAATTGAGTTATTGAAATGAACATGTCTTCTATGGTTGAATTAGTTATTCCTGGAATATAATATTAACTCTAAAATGGTGATCACATGCTCCTGCTTTAAAACTACTTTTTCTTATAGAAATATCGCACTCTACTTTGAAATAAAAATCTCACACTTGATATAAATGAAAAATAATTCCACACTTTTCATAAGTAAAAATTATAAATACACACTCAATTGTAGAAGAAAAAACTACTATTTAATCTCATCACACATCTATCCAAACAACAATCATACTTGTAAGAAAACAAAAGGAAATAAACTCCTACTTAAAATATATTCACACTTGCTGGAATTATAAATCACTCGTGCTTAAAATTTAACATCGAATTATGAAAATAAATCCTCTGTCTATAAGAAAAATAAATCTTTGTCTAATTGATTAAATTATAAAATCATGTCACTATTGCTAATCTCTATCCATGTGCATGCAAAATCTATGAACAAAAGAAATGATTAGTAGAGTGAACTTAATTTAAATCTAGAAGAAACTAGAATGTAATTACTTAATCAAACAAACATAAAGCTTATGAGAATATAAATAAATCCTATCTACTGAAAATGAAACATGAATTATTACCTCTCGAGGGGGCCATCCATGATAAGTGGGAAATCATGTTATTGATCAAACACTTAACCACGCATGGAAATTAAATGATTATTTCATAAACAAGGTATTCAAAATCGAGCTCAAATCTTCATTCTCGCATCCTTACTTTATACGATTTTCATTTATGCTAGGAGGTCTATTTATAAATCTCATAGAAACTAACTATTGAGGGCTCTACACTATTCCCTATCAAGAGAAACTCTATCTAACTTGAAAATATAATGTAATATAATTTAATCATGACTTGCTATTATCAAAGAAAATCACGAGGCATAAATTTGGTTCTTGTTCGCTTGTTTACGACTACAGATGTTGACTTTATCTTTGACCACATTACCGAGACCTGCTTCCATCGGTCTGGTTCATGAAATTAGGAGGAAAGCGTTGAGTGCATCAATTTTCACCTAACCATATATTTCTCTTCCGAGTAGGCACCTTGGAACCTGTCAACCCATAGACTTGGCCGCAGAATCTTTGCAATTCAGTAGCTAATGAAAACATTAAAATAAATATAAATAACAGTATTATTTTATGAAATATAATACAATTGTATACCTTCCATGTCATAATTCCTATGATTTGATGCCCAATGTGTGATTATGAAGGTAAAGAAGAAATAGATAGATTGAAAAAGGGTGTCAAAAGGAAGCAATTGTGAGGCTCAACACTTATTAAGCTCAAGTCTTGATGTCTCTTCTTTGCAAATAAATAGAGATAAGAGGTTACCTAGCTCCCTTTCCATGACTATGAGGTGGTGTTATTTTTCAAGAAAATGGTTGAATAAAAAGATATTCTCTTTTACTTTCAACCATATGTAGTAATTCCTGAAAAGTTCATGATTTTCCCTCTCAAGTATTTGCCACACTATAAAATTCAGTAATGATTTTCATGTCAAGTTTAATGACACAAACAAAACATTTAGTTTTTTTAGAAGACTATCGATTTTATAGAAAATTCCGTAAATGATTTGATCTACCTTATGACTCATACTATTCATCCACATTAAATACTTTTTCACCAAGTTATTCAATAATAAGCATATCACTTCCTTAGCTTATTTCATGCTGGTTAAATTCTTCGCATTCATTACCTATTCTAGTAGCCTTCCAATTTGTGTTTTTTTTTTGCCAATATCGCACCTTTTACAAGTTAGGTTCTTGTGATGCCCAACCTCGTATGAGGTTATGGAAAAAGGAATGTCATATGTGAAAAATGAAAAGGGAGTAGAGCTAGAATAGTTAAATGGCTATTAGCTAAACCAAAATAAATATGATAGAGTTCGATTTGTAGAAAATTAATTGCACACAGTAATAGTGTCTTTATACAAAACTTGCAAAGCATATTATGTATGAGTGAAAGTGTGTAAGCCTAAGAATTAAAAAAGTTATTTAATAGAAAAAACTGATATGCTTGACAGTTATTAGACATACTTCTTGACTGTGATTGACAACTCCAATATAATCCATGAATAGGGGGATTAGAATTCCTAAAAGGAAATTAGCTGCATCAGTTCCGCAGTCCATAATACACAACTAGAAAAACACATTAAAATCACATTACTTTCATAAATCCATACAAAATCATTACAATACTATAACATCTTCAACTAGATTTTGTAGAAATTTTACCTTTGTAAACACACCTATAGTTTTGTGCTCCGCATGGAGGATTTAAGTTAAAAAATTAGAATATCCCAATTTACTAAAAATATAATAATGGATAGTTTTTCCAAGAAACATATAAAACAAGATGTCAAAATCGAAAAAACTAAACTCATATCCCATTTTCCATCTCAAACACCCTATAAATGTACCTACCATTAGGATCAACAATTCTTGTCATATGAAGGGCATCATAATTTGACAAATCTACATTTTCAAGTGAAACTGCTAGAATTATGCATGTTTCATGGTTGAAGTATGACAAATTCATTGCTCTAATCTGGGTTTCAATATCAGAAGGTTGATCACTCAATGGACCCTTTGTTATACCAGGAAAGTCCACGAGAGCTATATTAAGAACATTTAAGAAGGACGTGTCATGAAACTCCACAAATATGAAGGACATGTCATTCAACTCCACGAATCTGATGGAAATCTAGCTATAAAAAGGAAACATATTTTTTTCCCAATCTTTAATTGGTTGGCGTATTACTTCAGCCCCCATATGATGATCCTTGGCTTCATGTAACTTAATCATAAGTGAAATGAGATTCAGGTCAAGCCTATGCAAGCATCCAAGCATATCTTTTGTAGAAAATTTGATTTCAATCATTCCCTCTGGTTCTAGTACACCAACTTTTGTTGTTGTTTTTGCATAAATTTCAACTTCATCTAAATTAATCTAGCTATCAACTACCACCCATGCTCCTCCCCATAGTTCCCCTGATTTTGATATGTAAACAAACACAAGTTTCTTGTATGTGCAGAGATTATCCATAATGGTTCTTTTGTACATAATTTGATTTCAATCATTCCATCTCGTTCTAGTACACCACCTTTTTTTGTTGTCTTTTCATACATTTCAACTTCATCTGAATTAATCTTGCTATCAAATACCACCCATGCTCCTCCCCATAGTTCCCTTGTTTTTGGTATGTAAACAAGAACATGTTGCTTTTATGTGTAAAGATTCTACACTATGGTAGATCCAACATGAAGAATTCCTTCAAAAATATTCCTTTGACCAATAGAGAACCCTCTCCAGTTTTCCAAGATAAACATAGGAAGCTCTTCCTTGTTAAAATCTAGCAGGGTTTGTGTTGTTTTACATGCTAAATCTAAAAACCGGACCTGGCCTACTTGAGTCACTAATTTCTCAGCCGAATAGTGTTCAGTAAGGTATGTAGGAATCATCTACAAAACTATTTGGGTATCAGCAACAATAACACTCATAAGGAAATCCCCAAGCATCACTCACCTAGTAATCGTTGTTTTTACCCATGATTCTAATGTATTTTTGAAGTACTCTTTGTCAAAGAGGCCAGCGAGCCACCTACCATTATCTTCTACACCACGAAAAAATTGTGCAAGGATCAGAAGAATTCTCTAGAGCATATTCAAATAATTCTATATGGGGGACCTAGAGGATTCACAGTAGGAAGAGGTCTTCCTATATATGGAGGAATATAGCTAAGCCACTTCAAGATGGTCGAGACACCTTGTAAATCATCAGATACACTTAGATGAACAACACCATTTGTTACCATAATTTTTAGGCCTCCTAATTTAATATGGGAGCTATTCACTTCAAGATTAGATCAGTTGAAGGGTGAGCACTGATGCTAATTGATGCCTAGGGAAAATTTGGGCAGGCCAACACACCCTCAAATCACTAATTCAATCAAAATGGGATGGTCTAAACCCTCATATAAATGCTAAAACAATATGAAATGAAGGGCCTGAACAAAACCACACCCATATCAAATAATAAAGAGCTCAGTTAATAATATTACCATTACCTAAAAATAAAAATGTTTCACAACTTTTCAACCAAATTGAAGCTCTAGACAACCATGTTTGGCAACACCCATTTTCAAGAGCATATGCCTTAAAAAATTTGCAACATATAACTTCACAAAACTACATTTCTAATTAAGTAAAGGTATTGAGATGCTTTATGCCTCAACAAAAAACACAGACATTGAAACAATTATTATGAAAGGAAAAACTTAAAAATTCCAATCAAAATTTGGCAAATACCTTTGCTTGAATCTGTACCAAATAGTGCATGTCCATGATAGATCCTTCAAGGCTTCAAAACCATAGATAACCCCACCTTAGCATGGTTGTGAAGGGCATTGGTTTCCACCTCACCAAAAAGAGTAAAAAAACTTTTAGGTCTCCACTCATGCTTATGTAGTGCATCTACCCTTCCATAATTATTGAGGCACCCCTTAATTGTTGTTAGTGGGTCCAAAGCATGTTGAGTGCCTATGGTGAACATATTCCCGTTCCTTGAAAATCTATGTGATATCTCTGCTCCAAAAACAGTATTTGTTAGAGAACTTACAATGTGCAAGTAACATGCCTTCAAGGTATCACCCTTACCAGTTCTGCAAAGCATGGGTAACTTTAAGTATGACACTAGAAAACTTTCTATGCAATGCTTCATAAAAAAGTTTTCAATTGCCCCTATATTGTACCATAAAGCCCACTAGAATTCACGATTTCCATTTACAAGAATGGAAAGAACCAAGTCTTACAAGGACAAAGAAGAAACAATGTCAAGCTTTGAAATACTCGACCCTGCATCATATTTCAAGAAGTTTCCTGAAGAAATGTAAAAAGCAACTTCAACCCCTACAGAAAGATTCTCGTTTCCAATTACTCAGGAGAAATTTGTTATTGGAGATGGTGTCAGTCAAATGCTTGTACTAACCCCTGCATAATCATGCATATATTGAAGTTAAACCTATCAAATTTGCTATATATAATGTAATAAAAGTTAAAGTGTAATCTGTGTCACAAAAAATTTAAAAAATAACTTTTATCACTATAAAGCATGAAGAATGTTGTTAGGCATTGTGTTTATCACAACATACCAACATGAAATTTTACCATGTAGATAAGCCTGTTACTATTGATGATCAAAATTAGGGGGCATGCTGAAGCCTAACTAATGTGGATGTCTCAGTAAATGTCTATAATATTACAAAGAAAAGGCTCCTCATAGAAACAAGAACAATATGTTTTTGTTGCAATGGTCGTCACATATAAAAACCAATTATTATTTTGCATATCCTTCCAAATGGCCTATTTTAGACTACAGAACTGGCAATTTTATCTCTTCTCTGGTGAGACAGAGTGGAAGAGCACACTATAGATGAAAACTACAACATATTGTAAATATATGCATTAAGGAAAATGACACAATTGACACAAATGTCTAATCACCTTAAATTTCATGTCTTTCTAAATGGTTAAAAAGAATGTCACCAGAAATCAAAGAGTGTTTTAACTTATAGAATGTAGCATTGTCCCAATTAATACAAAATACCGCAGGTTGGTACTTTACGAAAAACAACCTACATTAAGCATGCAAATTGTTCAAAGCTAAATATCACGTCAAAGATAAATTTGATTGTTTAAATCTTCAATTGATAGAGAATACATGTTGCACAATTAGGTTTTCTCTCTCAAGTTCTCTATTCTTAGGGGAAACCATGACTTCCATAAGGAGGGGTGGCTCCCTCTCCTCCTCTGATTCAGTCTTTGTGGCAATGACAAAAGATTTCAAATATCTTGGGGCAGCTTCTTTCTCAAACGAAAAGGAGCCATAACATTAGCCAAATGATGGTTTGTTAAGAAATGGAATGAGTGCTTAATCTCATTCCATCATCCCAGTTGAAAATCACATCATTTCTACCTCTAAAATATATGGTTCAAAATATCGATTCAATTATCACCTACAAACCACAAAGTTACTTGAGGACATCACTTGTTGTCAACTTGGTGATCATCCTTCTCACATAAGGCTAGTTCCCCTCCAACATAAGGGAGGAATCCATGATGAGCGTACAAATATCTCCTTCAAATGATACAAAAGTATATTTGCAAAATGATATTATTTTTGTCTTTTAAGATTTAAAATGGAAAGCTAGGCAAGACCTAGTGCCTACTCCCTGGGCTATAGACTCTAGGAAACAAACATAACTTTAAAATTGATGAATAATATGTGAGTCATGACAAAAAACCAAACATCAAGTATTATCATTCAATAATATATCCAATAAATATGTAACAGTTTTATCTCCTAATAGATGGAACATTTGAAGACAATTTTCTCCCCCAACTTGATCTATAAGTCACGTAGCTGAAGATTCCCTTTGAGGTGTGTGATGAGGTGAGTTACCTCAAACCAAATCTAGTGGGAGCCCACTCTAAATGAACCAACGGGAATCTTAAGGTTATGCATCCAATGTCTATAAGTATATATATGCCTAACAATAAGCGTCGCTTAGTTGCATAAAAGAATCAAAATAATAAAATGACATATTCAAGCTAACACCCTCAACAAGGGAAATCCAAGTGATTTGAATGTATCTTGTAGATATCCTCTCTAATATCCTAGGTTAAGTCTCATTTAGATAGTAGGAGTTTACCTATAGTATCTAAATATTACCTAAAAAGGGAAATTTGATTGATAGAAATGCCCACTAACTGAAGCAATTAATAAGAACCCACAACAATTACACCAAGGAGGGCTCTATTGAAGCAATACCCTGAATTCGACCTAGATGATAGATTGAGTACTTGCATGTTTATAGTAGCTAAAGCATCATAATATAAGGGTTCAAAATCTCTCTATCCTATCCCAATCAACCAAAAGAAATCTAGGTCCCAAGACCTTGAAGCCTTAAATGGTCATGACTCTAATGATCATGTCCAAAGAGGTGCATCTTGAAAGAGATGTCCTATAGCAATATCTCTTTAGCCAAGAAAACCATATTCTTTATTAAGTTGGGGCTAGAAAGCATTCCTCAAGCTAACCTAGACTCCTAATATCTGACCTTAAAGTATGTGTAGGTTGTAGTAATCTCAATTCCATCCCCACCAATGTAAAAATGGTAATCAAAGAGAGCATGCTGAGACATGCTATATATCATAACCTTAGTCTTTCTAAGTTAAAATGTAAACTATCAAAGGTCACAAGAGTTGGCCAAGGAATTAATTTGTCTCTACAACACCTTAGATGATGTTCCAAAAGGATCATGTCGTTGAAAACTAAAAGCAAGGAGATCAAGACATTTTTGGGTTGTGTTATATTCTTTTCATGACTAGCCCACGTAGTTAACTGGGGGGTAAGAGGGGGGGAGGAGCCCCCCCCTTCATTGCGCTAATTGCGTAGCAGGGGGTCACAGGGGACTTGAGGGGTGCAGGTAACTCCCCTCTATGGGGTCGGAGGCAGCACCCCGGAAAATTTTGTCTTTTGGACCCTATATTACGTTGGGCGGACCGACCTATGGTTTTGTGCATATTTTTTGGTCCATGGTTTTGGACGCGATGGTTTTCAGTCCATGGTATTGGATGCTTCGGCATGTATAAATATGTATTGTAACATTGAAAGGAACATAATGAAAAATCAAGCTGGTATTCCCGGTTTTGGGATCTAGGGGAAAATCTCTGTGTATATGTGTTTTATGTGTTATTCTCTCGCATTGTTTATTTTCTGTGTTTTAAAATTCGTATGTAGGCAATTTCTGTATAGGGTTAAAACCTACATTTGGTATAAGAGCTGTTTTTGGCTTCAAGGGGACATATTTATTGTTGAGGGGTTTTGGTCGGGCCTATGGTAGAGCCTATTTAGTGGGAGATCTACGAGATTGATTCTGGTGGTGAAAGAAGATGGCGAGCAGTGGAAGGATAGAGATCGAGAAATTTAATGGTCATAGTTTTTAGTTGTGGAAACTGAAGATGGAGGATCTGTTGGTGGATAAGATAAGTGGATCGCGGTAGATCTGGGTACTAAACCAATGGGAGTGTTCGATGAAGAATGGAAGAAGTTGGATTGGAAGGCAAAGAGCATAATACGATTGTGTGTCTCAGATTTAGTATTGCTGAATGTATCAAGGAAAGCTACGACAAAGGCTTTGTGGGACAAGTTAGGGACTTTGTACCAATCTAAGTCTCTGGTGAGTAAACTCTTCATGCGGAAAAATTTGTATAACCTGAGGATGAAACTTGGAGACTTGGTGATAGAGAATCTGAACGCATTTAACACTGTGGTAAGTCAGCTATTATTTGTTGATATTAAAATTTCAGATGAAGATAAGTGCATTAGTTTGTTGTGTTCTATACCAGATTCATGGGACAGTCTAGTTATTGCAATAAGTAGCAATACAACTACCTTGTAGTTCGATTAAATAGTCTCATCCTTGCTGACAAAGGAGATGAGACGGAGGAGATGAGATGGAAAAATATGGAGAGCCAGAATGGTGATGCCTTGTTTATATGAGGACAGTCCCAGAACAGAAACAAAAATAAGTCATCGAGTGGGAGATCTATATCTAGAGGGAGATCTAAATCTCCAGGAAAACTTGTAAAGGTGGTGTGCTGGAAATGCGGAAAGGAAGGGCACTACAAAAGGGATTGTAAATCTAAAGATCCTGATAAATGAAAGGGATTTGATGATTCTCCTTCTACAGAGGTGAAAACCACCTCAGATGAAGGTGGGGATGTGTACATGGCTTCTTCAAGTACACATGTAGATCATGAGGCATAGTTTATTGACTCAGGTGCATCCTTTCACTTCACTCCCCATAGAGAGTGGTTTTGCGAGTATGAGAAATACGATGGTGGTGATGTCTTCTTAGGGGATGATAGGAAAGCTAGAATCGATGGTCACGGAAAAGTAAAGTTGAAGTTGCAAGGTGGAAGGGTTATAACACTTCTGGGTGTTCGGCATATTCCTACATTGGCCAGAAATCTGATTTCTGTAAGCAAGCTGATTGATGCAAGTGTAAAAACAATGCTCGAGAAGGATACCTGCAATATGGCTTAGGTAGCACTAGTGTCGATGTGGGGAGTTCAAATTAGAACTCTGTACAAGCTGCAAGGTAGCATTGTTGTTGATAGGTGTAATAGCTCTATGGTTCCTGAAAGTGGAGCAGAAAATCTAGTGGTCTTTGGAGAGAAGACCATGCCATGGCATCAAAGGCTTGGACATATTGGAGAGAAGGGCCTTCGAATACTTCATGGTAAATGTATGGTAGAAGGTATGAGTAATAGCTCTCTGGATTTTGATTTCTGTGAAAATTATGTATATGGGAAGAAGAATTAGGTGAGTTTCCCCTCTGGTGGTAAGAGGGGAAAACATATATTAGAACTTGTGCACAGTGATGTGTTTGGACTTGTGAAGGTTCTATCAATGGGTAAGTTTGTGTACTATGTATCATTTATAAATGACTTCTCAAGGAATACATGGATATAATTCCTTAAGAAGAAATCTGAAGTCTTTGATAGGTTTAAAGAATTTAAGGCTCTGGTGGAAAACCAGACAGAGAAGAAGATAAATGTGTTGAGGATAGATAACGGTGGAGAGTTTTGCAGTAAGGAATTTCAAGAATTTTGTAAGAAGTGTGGTATAGCATGGCAGAAGACTACTCCATACACACCTGAGAAAAATGGAGTTGCATAAAGAATGAACAAGACGTTGATGGAAATGGCAGGAAGCATGCTCAGGGGTGCCAGGTTAGGAAACGAATTCTGGGCAGAGGTGGTGGAGACAACATGTTACCTGGTCAACTGATCACCTTCATCAGTGTTGGAGGATAAGACTCCACAAGAGGTATCAACTGGTAAGAAATCCTCTCTTTCACATCTGAGGGTATTTGGATGTGATGTAGATGTACATGTTCCAAAGGAGAAACGAACCAAGTTGGATAGTAAATCTGAAAAGTGCATCTTTATTGGGTATGAGGATGGTTTAAAGTGTTATAAGCTTTGGAACCCAGTAACAAGGAACGTTGTGTACAACCGATATGTGGTGTTCAGAGAGATAAAAGATGTTATTAAACATGAAGTCCAACCAAAGGAACCTAAGAAGATAGATTTTGAGCTTAATGAGAATGAATCAGACTCTACAACATAGGAGGAATAAGAAGATGAAGAGCCACAAACTCCAGGTGGGAGAAGATCAGTTCAAGAAAGAAGGCAGCCATAAAGGTATAGCCCATCTGATTTCTGTTCAAATTTTTCTTTATTTATTACTGACAATGATCCTAGAGCTGTGAAGGAAGCAATAGATTCAGAGGATGGAAAACTTTGGAAAGAGGCCATGGTTGATGAAATGGAATCTTTGCACAAAAATGAGGCTTGGGATCTGCTGGAGTTGCCAACTAGAGGGAAAACCATTGGTATCAAATGCGTGTTCAAGAAGCATACAAATGCAGAAGGAAAGGTGGAAAAGTACAATGCTAAGTTGGTAGCAAAAGGTTATTACTAGGTGTCGGGAATTGATTTTGGTGATACTTTTTCTCCTGTTGTCAAGGTAACTTCTATTAGATTACTTTTATCTGTTGCTACTGCTTTTTGATTTTGAGGTAGAATAGATGGATGTGAAGACAACATTTCTTCATGGGGATCTAGAAGAGGAAACCCACATGAAGCAACCTGAAGGCTTTGTGGTGAAGGGTAAGAAAGAACTGGTATGCAAGTTAAATAATTCTCTACATGGGTTAAAACAATCACCAAGGATGTGGTATCAGAAATTTGATACATTTATACGGGGATTTGGCTTCACCAGAAGAAAAGCAGATCATTATGTGTATTTTAAATTAATTGGTGACCGTGTTATTTATCTGGTCTTGTATGTGGATGATATGTTTTTGGTTGGAAATGACAAAGAAATTATCCAAGATTTGAAGACCCAATTGTCCTCCAAATTTGACATGAAAGATCTTGGTGCTGCAAACTATATTTTGGGCACAGAAATTAAAAGAGATTGGGCAAAGAGGAAGCTCTGGTTAAACAAGAGGAAGTATGTTGAGACAATACTATAGAGGTTTAATATGCAGTATAGTAAACCAATTAAGGTTCCTACTCCTGTAGGTGTGAAGTTATCTGCTGAAAAGTGTCCCACGACATAAGAAGAGAAAGAGGACATGTCCCTTGTTCCATATGCAAGTGCAATCGGTAGCCTGATGTATGCAGTGGTCTGTACTAGACTAGACATTGCACATGCAGTGGGAGTATTGAGCAAGTTTATGTTAAAACCAGGGAAGGAGTAGTGGACAACAGTGAAGTGAGTTTTCAGGTATTTGCATGGCACTAGCAATTATGGTTTGTGCAATTTTCTTGGCAAAGAACCCTGCATATCATTCAAAGACAAAGCACATTGATGTTTAGTATCACTTTGTGAGGGATATGATAGAAGACAAAAAGGTGTTGCTGGTAAAGGTGGACACATTGAAGAATACTGCAGATGCATTGAAAAAATCTGTGAGCTCTGAGAAATTCTCTTGGTGTAGAGAAACAATGGGCATTACAGGGCTGGATAAATGACTAAGCTCACTTGTGCCCCCCTATGGAAAGAAAACAACAAGTGGGAGAATGTTGGGTTGTGTTATATTCTTTCCATGACTAGCCCATGTAGTTAACCAGGGGGTTAGAGGGGGGGTAGAGCCCCCCCTTTGTTGCACCGATTGCGTAGTGAGGGCGGTAACAGGGGGTTTGAGGGGTGCAAGTAACCCCCCTCTATGGGGTTCAGGGCAACGCCCTATAAAATTTTGTTTTTTGGACCCTATATTAGGTTGGGCAGACCTACCTATGGTTTTGTGCATATCTTTCGGTCCATGGTTTTGGATGCAATGGTTTTCGGTCCATGGTATTGGATGCTTCGGCATGTATAAGTATGTATTGTAACATTGAAAGGAACATAATGAAAAATAAAGTTGGTAGTCTCGGTTTTGGGATCCAAGGGAAAATCTCTGTGTATATGTGTTTTATGTGTTATGCTCTCGTATTGTTTATTTTCTATGTTTTAGAATTCGTATGCAGGTAATTTCTGTATAGGTTAAAACCTACAGACATTAGGTAGAAGACAATCAACACCATCCTATATGTGCTCCTAAGAAAGGAGTCTATCTCATCGATATAGAACCCAAAGAGAGTTGGTGAGGGAAATAATTCCTATTTGACCTCTAAGGTAGTCTGAGAAGATATGGGTAGTGCATAAATGACCAAGAAATGACTCATACAGTATCGTGATACAAGCCAATGCCATATCACCTCTAAAACAAGGCCTCTCATGACAGAATCAAATTCCTTACAAAAGTCAACAAATCAACAAAAAAATTTCAAATAGAAATGATGGGCCTCTTCGATAATGGCACAAATAGTGAAATATGTGTTCAGTAGTTTGGTTCCTCTTATAGAACCCTAGCTACATTATATCTCTAGGTTTCATCCACTCTAGCACATTTAATAATCACGTGGGGTATTCTACCATAGAGCATGGCAACTGTGTGTGAAATCATGATGGTCCGATAATTATTTTGGTCTTAAGCAACCCCCCAACTTAAAATTGGAGTGGATGATATGGTGGGGCCATTATTGGTGTTCAAATATGAATTACAGAATTCACCCTTCCCACATTAATTGTCAATCTGGGGCTCATCTAGTTATTTCGAGGCTACTGTGCAAAGTCTATGCAGGCCATAGTTTCCCTACCTAGCATTGAGCATTCAATCGATAATATAACAATGTGTAATAGCAAGCAATAATAGAAACAACAATCATAGTGACAAAAAAATTAGGATTCACAACAACACAAACTTTATGAGCCATTACAATGATAAAGAAATAATCACAACATAAATAAATCTACACACACCACTAATCGAAAAACACCTGATCAGAGGAGTGGGCCCAACTCTCCGATCAGGGCTATGGTGAAAGATCGAAGACTAGTTAACACTCAGAAGATCAAGATTGCATTAATCAAAAGGAAAATATAGAAGTCTGTTGTTACATTCTCAAAACCCTAATGTCTCTAGCTGCCCCTTTTTTGCCTCTATAACCTTACTTATACATTTTAAGATTATAAGAATGATATCGATGATTTCTAGATATTACAAAAATTGTTTGCCTACAAATACACAATAATCATTTGATACATAAACATAATATGAAGATAGAAAATGCATTGGTCCAGTAGACTCTCATTGGTTGAACATCATTACAGCCAACATCCTGACATTAGCACTGCCAACTCATAAATAACCATGCGCTAAATTATAGCTTGTTGATCATCATCCTTTTGAATTTGCAAGGAAACCTGGGTTAGAAAGTCGCATAAGGAATGTTCCCCTAGGACTACACCTCATTGATTAATATTTCATAAAGATATGACAAATAGATAGACCTTTATTTCTCAAGATATAGATTAAACTTTCAAAGACATGAAATAGGTGAAGGGAAGGGATAAAAAGGCGGGTAGAAAGTGGGAAAATTTAGCAACCAACATCTCCCCCCAATTGTGTTTTATGCATGTCCTTGTGCACCTCTCTTTCTGCACAGGTTTGGGTTGGAGCCACTGTGATTGTAATGAAGTTGTGCAAGGTCATAGCTCATGGCCATATCTATCCCTGGGAGTTCAAAACCATCCGAGCGAAGGGTATCCTTCCACCAATCCTCTTCTACCACAAAAACCAGTTTGTATTGCTCAGAAGGTAGCCAAATGATGGGGAATTGAAATGTCATCCTCATACAATGGACCATATAGTGTCATATGCATGCGATATAATGTGGAATTCTCTTGAAAGCCTTGGAAAAATTTGGGGGCCCCAAAAGGTTCCCTCATATGAACTACTGATGATGACGACATCCAGGACTTCTGACAAGCATCATGGGCTTCCTCCTAACAAGTGAATATTTTCTTCATACACATGTCAACACACCACTTCAATGTTTTCAACATCTGGTCCTTTCGTCCTTCAAGTTGCATAAATGTTTGATATCTATTATAAATACACATTTATTGAGAATCTTCCATTCTAATCACAAGTGGTCGATTTTCTTGATTTTCATCGAACGTATTGAAGGGTTTTTTCCACTTGACTTTATTAATCACAAAGGATGTGAATTCTCTCATATGAATGTATCCCACATACGGTACTGGATTGAACGACTGATCATTCTTTAGGATGTAATTATGCATATAAAGTTTACACATCAAGTGCGTGTTCAGTAGATTGTTAGCTCTTGGGATCCATAGGAACTGCATAGGGTCTACTATGTCATGGCTAATTTCCTAGTGGATACTTTCAAGACACAGAAACATATATTTCTCATGAAGAAACAAAGCATAGTAGTTAGCATGAGGTTGGCATGCCATTACCTGCTACATTAGGGTGAGCATTTAATCCTTGTCAGCCTTTAGTAATTGGACTTCCCCTTGTAATTCTTCAACTATTTTCTATTGTTTTTCCAATTTCTGCTTAGATTTTTCTATTTGGTGACATGATCAGCCACCACCTTTTCTTCCTGTTCCTAAATTACTTTCACTTCTTTTCGGTGATCTTCCAAAGAAATAGATCTCTCTTGAAGATGAGAGGCAATGTTTTTCCATTTAAGAATTTCTGCGGTCAGCAGAAACTCCCGAGACTCAATTAAATGTAGAAATTACTCATTCTATGTAGTTGCCAAGGTCGTTGACCTATATTTAGTCTGTACTACCATCGAAGTTGTTTACATTCTGGGAATCATGGTAGCTTGATCAACATCCCTATTTTTCCTTCTCATCCGTGTTTGCAAGCGTAATACTTGTCTCCTCAACTTAGTAGTTTCCATTTTTAATTGCATATTCTCCCTAAACAATGATCGATACCAGTCTTGGATGGGGGCCTGCATTTTTCACATTGTTCACGAATTCCTGTTTTATAAAGACCTCCTCCATTGGTCTCACGTCCAGTGTTGGGTTTGGCGGATTAACGCCTGCAAAGTAGTCAAAGATTTCTTGTTTTACTCTTATTTCCTGCACTAGCTCAACAGCTCGGGGGATGGCTTCAATGCCTTCTTCTATAGGTTTCGGTACCTCCAAATTCCCTTGAAATGTCTCAGGAGCCAATGTAGCTTCCTAAAAAGTAGTATCATCAAAATTTTCTTCATGTAGCCATTTTGTTTCCTTGTTTTCTCCTTCCACTTTTTCATGAATTGATTATGGACCTTGTAGGTCAATACCAACAACCATGTCGCTTTCCAACTACTCAAGGGTTGACACTAGTTCTTGTGGGGTAGTGTCAACAATACCCCTTTCTTCAATTCACTCACCGATCGATGCCAAATCGTGTGTAACAATTTCAAAAAAAAATATTGAATTTGATCACTAGTCGATACTGGTTCTTGTGTAACAGTGTTGACAATAATTCCTTCAATTTTCTCACTAGTCGACACTAGTTCTTGTGTAACAGTGTCCATAATAATTTCTTCAATTTTCTCACCAATCAACATTAGTTCTTGTGTAACAGTGTTGACAATAATTTCTTCCTCCATTTGCCCAATAGTTGACACAAGTGCTTTTGTAATGGTGTCAAGAGTAGCTTCCTCTCCCATTGGCTCAATTGTTGACATTGGTTCTTGTGTAGCAGTGTCAAGGGTAGTTTCGTCTCCAATTGTCATAGCGGTTGACAGTAGTTTTTGTGGCACAGTGTCAACAATGGTGCTTTCTCCTGTAATTACTCCTACAAAGTTTAATACTAGAGGAGAGATTCTTTCTCTTGCTATGCAGGTAGGAGAGTGGAATTTCCTTGCCCATTTTGGCAGGGAAGAGGGGAGGAAAAAATGAGGAGTAACCTCCTCAATGTCCATTGTTCTAACACCTTCTCCCTCAGTTTCTCCAATTCTATCTCTATCCCTTGTATCAGCTGGTTGTTCCAGTTAGTGTTTCTGGGTTGCAAAAACATCCAAACCTACTTCAAGAGCTATCTTGAGCATCTTAATTTTGAATTCCATCGAAAATAAAGGAGATTTTCCATACACAAGCTCATATGGTGAAAATCCTATTGTATTCCACCATGTCATTCTATACGCCCCTCATATAGTTGTTCCAGTTAGTGTTTCTAAGCTGTAGAAACATCCAAACCTACTTCAAGAGCTGTCCTGAGTGTCTTAATTTCTGATTCCACTGAAAATAAATGAGATTTTCCATACACAATCTCATATGGTGAAAATCCTATTGTATTCCACCATGTCGTTCTATATGCCCAAAGTGATTCAGGAAGTTTTTTTGCCTAGTTTCGGCGGTGTTTAGCTATAGCCTTTGTGAGAATGTTTTCCAGTACCTTGTTTGTGTTATTGACTTGATCATTCGCCTCAGGATGATAGGTAGAAGTCACCCTATGTTTGATTCCATACTTTTTCATGATTGTTGCTATGATATGTGATGTAAACTATGCCCCTCCATCTGAAACTCTCTCTAGGAGCTCCATACCATTAGAAGATTTCTTCAAATAAAAAGTTTGATATAGCCTGTCCAGTGGCCTTCGCAAAGGGCTCAAGAACTAAATGAGGTTGTAGCAGCATTTAATTTGACCGACTAGGCTGACCCATCCATTAACAACTATCACACCCTCGAACATATTTCCTAGCATCATGAAAAAAAGAGGGCCAATAGTATCCCGATTGTAGTACCTTATGACCTGTCTGCTTTTCCGCAAAATTCCCTCCATAAGGGTCATCATGAGAAGCTTTTAGAATGTCATAGATGTCATCCTCACCTATAGAGAGCCGTATTTTCTGATCAGGTCCTATATAAAAGAGGTATCCCTCTATCCATGAGTAATGGGAACTATGATGGATGATTTTTCATTGTTCCCTGTATGGAAAATCATGAGGTACTTTTCTTGTAGCAAGATAGTTAGCAATATCTGCATACCACGGGGTGTGAGTATAAATTGAAAAAAGATGTTCATCCAGAAAACTATCCTCTATGGGTGTATCTTCATCATTAGTATTCAATCCAGATAGGAAATCTGCTACCACATTATCTTTTCCTGGTTTGTCTACAATGGTAATATCAAATTCCTGTATAAACAATAAATATCTTGTCACTTGTCTAGGATTTATGGGTTTGTTCATCATATACCTGATGGATGAATGATTGGTGTGCATGAATGATCGATATTAGATAATGCCGAAATTAATTTATAGCATAAATAACAGCCAAAATCTCTTTTTCAGTTACTGTATAATTAAGTTTAGCAGTAGTTAAGTTCTTGTTGACATGGTAAATCACATACGGCTTCTTATCCTCTTGTTGTCCCAAGACTACCCCTACTGTTGTATGAGAAGCATCTGTGGAGATAGGAAATGGTAATTTCCAGTCAGGATTTTGGGTAGCAGAGGCCCCGCGTAACGGTTTTGGGGCTTAAAGCCCATAATTTAGGGTAATGATATTGTAAAAGTTCTGCGAAGTGCACGGAGCACAAACTATAATAGGTCAAGTCAAAGGGTTGTCCACCCAAAAATAATGTAAAATAATAGAAAGTGAGTAGGCCTTCCCATGGTCTGCAGACCATGGGAATGTATAAATAGAGTGAGGCTCTAAGGGTAGAAAGCAGCTTTTTGGAGGAATATCTTATGTATTATGGGTTTGTGAAGGAAATATTCACTCTGAGTTTGTAAGTATGAGTCTTGGGTTGTAGTAGGAGATAGAGGCTTCGCAGCTGTGTTCGTGGAGCCCTGATAGAGTCCGCAGATGGGTGCGCGGACCCCTGCAGCTAAGTGCGCAGGTTGGAATTGATTGTACTGAACAAAATATTAATAAACGTAAGTGTTTCTGAAATATTTTGCATGTGGTCGATGATCTATATGTTTATGCTTATGTTCTGAGTTAATGCATATCTATAAGATATATGGTTGTGCGCACTGGTTATATCTATTGAATGCTTGAGTAAAAGACCTTACAAACTAGATCAAAACTATAATAAACACATTAATAATAAGAATCTAACAAGTTCCTGGTCATGGATCTACGCTAAGGCCGGACAACAGAATAGAGTAGCCCGAGGGCGCAGATTGGTTCATGACCCTTCCAGACTTCATCAAGACATCCCAAGGGTGTGGAAACCTGGTTCTAGATTTCTATGTATTTCTATCTTGTTATTCTTGGGTATATTTGTTATTTCTCATATATTTTGGATCAGAGCTACAAGAATTGGTATCAGAGCTACAAGAATTGGTATCAGAGCTACAACAATTGGTATCGAAGTATTTCTGGGTTAGATCTACAACACCCTCCCATACTACCTTGGGTGAGATTTCAGTCCGCGCTTCACGGACTGTTGCCGAAAGGGCTGCTAGTGTGGGTTTTTATTTGGCTAAAACACTTCTGAATCTGGGTTAGGCCCCAACAAGCCAACAAATGGTCCGTTTCCAAGACTGGGATCTGGCTAAGGGATGTCTGATGTCGGAACGCTGGAACCCTACAAAGAAAGAGATTGAAGATTGGTTGGATCAGAAGCTGCACGAGTTTGTGGTTAGCCTTAGCACACACACGCACACCACCTCTGCCAAACTAGATGTTTAACATGGCGAGCGCGATCAAGTTGCTTGTATTCAGAGGAGTAGTAAGCGAAGATCCAGAATGGTTTTGGTTCATAGAGAGGGCAGTGTGGGAAGCGCACGTAGTTACGGATGATAATATTAAAAAGGATACCTTGGTGAGTGTGCTGCAGGATTGCGCGCTGACTTGGTATATCAAGCACTCTAGCGATCATCCAAATGCTTGAATAGTGGAGATCCAGGATGCATTGAACAAAGAGTTTAGTCAGCTGAAATTAGAGGCGCAGTCGATCATCGGGTTCAAGGAGATCGCGATGCTACCAGGTGAAACCCCTTGGGATCTGGTTCAGAGACTGAAGAGTACGATCCATGAGGCTAACATGGCACTAACGAATGTGCAGCACTATGCGTGGTTTGTGGCATCTTTGACACCACATCTGAGGATGGTGTTGTCACAGCAGAAGATCTCAACCCAAGCTGAAGCATTAGAGATACCGATGAGGTTGCATGAGACTCCAATATAGGATCCTTGGTTGGGAGTTCAACAAATCCATGCGCAACTACAAAACCTATGCTTGGAGATGTAGAGATTGAAACAGGAGAAGGCGCCGCGGCCAGAAGAGTGAGGAAGTGTGGTGCATAAAATGTAGAAGCGAGGGCCACGATAAGGATCACTGTCCAGTATTTGCGAACTATTTGGCAAGTGGGGGCTAATCCTGCTAAGGCCAGAGTTGCAAGCGGCACCAAGTGCGGTGCCCTCACTCGGGTGCGCGATCTGTTAGGTGGAAGGAAAGCACACCATGGTCAATTGTCACCTATTGCAGAAGTTTTCCGAGACCCCCCAATAGCTATTTTGCAATTTTTGTAGATTGGTGGGCCATGATGAATGAGACTGTTCGAGTTATGAATTGTTGATGGATCGAACACCTGCCTACAGGATGTAGAATGAGGGGTGAGATTAGGATCTAGCCACAGTGATAGCACGTGGTGGTTTCCAAGGGCAAGGATGAGGACAAGGAGGAATGGGGTCAGGAAGGGGCCGTGGGCAGCTAATTTGCTATAATTGTGGAGGACCAAGGCACTACGCTCGTGATTGTACCAACTCGACCAGAATATCGTGCTGCTACTGTGAACAGTTTGATCATAAAATGATAGATTTCCCCACACTGATAGCACACATACGTGAGAAAAGGGCAGCACAACCAACGCCAACACAAAACGTCCAAATGATGAGGTCCGAACCGCGCGAGGAAGACCCCAACGTGAACATGATGCTCAGAAGTGGCATGGCCATAGGGGAAGATAAGGGGAAACTAACCGATGAAGACAGTAGGGTTTGCAAGGCCCCTATAAAGCATCCTGAGTTTGACTTGGAACATGCAAGGGAGACATTTTTGGAAGCTAAGAAGAGCTTCGCGGAGGTCTCTACTTCAGGTAGTAAGGATCAACCCGAGCTAGAAATGGATCCCTCTATGCTAACTACCTTTTTAGAGACATGCATGAAGTTGCTACACAACAATAAGGTAGTTAAAGGATTACAAGAGCTGATAACCAGGTGTGCAGGGTCAGGTGAACCTCGCGTGGTCTGAAAACTGGGAAAACATGCTTTGCGCACTGGATGGGAAATGCGATTAACGGCGCAAATTGGCAACTATGAGATGGATCAGAACATTTTGGACTTAGGTTTGGATGCAAACGTGCTACATAAAAAGACATGGGAATGCATGGGCAGGCCCACATTACAGTGGTCTCCTATTCAATTACGGATGGCAAACCAACAAACGATCTTGCCCATGGGGAGATTTCAAGGAGTCACAATGGATATAGAAGGCGCGAGCACACAAACAGACTTTGAGGTAATAGAAATTGTGGATGACAATAACCCTTACCCCACATTGTTAGGGATAGACTGGTCCACAAATATTAATGGAGTCATTAATTTAAAGAGACAGAAGATGATATTTGAGAAAAAGTCCCTATGCATAGTCATTCAGCTAGACCTGGCTGAAGGAGCGTGCTACACTGAAGCCATGCACGACAAAGGAAGTGATGATGAATTGAATTGTATCTACAAGATAGCTGCGAGAAATCTGGATTGGGTAAATCTGACTATAGAGGGAAGAGTATTGTGGGAATGCACAGATTCCTGCCCCTCAGATTCATAAGAAGAAAATGAGCGCTGGCATAATCAGTAGAATGGAGTAACATCGTTAAACTGCAACATGATGACTCGGTCGCTGCATTGCGTAACCGCTCAGGATCAAGATCTATCGACATATGATGGATTGACAGTGGTGGATGAATTCTTGAACAAGTTTGAAAGTGTAGTACCAGAGCACCACAGGTTCGATGCATTAAAATGGGCACTGCGCACGACGCCTACGTGTTGGTGGGGAATGCATGAAGGAACCTTTGAAGACTGGCGCGATTGCAGGAGGATGATGCAGATAAGGTTTGGAAAGTTGGAGCTACGAATAACCGAGAAATACGATGGATGTGATGAACCCTGCATGCACCTCACAAAATGGACCAAAGCCTATGGGGAAGAACCCTAGCCGGAGTGGGTACACTTATTTTATCATTCCCTAGATGTCATCGAAAGAAACTGGTATACTGAGATAGAACATCGACATGGTACAGGCGAATGGGATATCTTGTGCAAAGGATTTCTATTAACGTTCTTATTTGAGGACCAATGGATGGATACTATTGATGATGCGATGCAAGTCATGAAGGCCGCAATTTTCAAAATACCACTGGAACCAGAAGAAATAGTGCAACCAGTTTGGTCTCATTAGTTGAGCCTGACCCTAGAATGTTACAACGTGCAGGTAGAAGATGAGGATGATGACCCCAGGAACATCAATATTCTGGAAATAGAGGGGAGTCACGAGGTTCACAGACCACCGATCGAGGACCCTCACATCACCATGCCACTGAAAATGAAACAAGTAAACATTGGTATGAAGGAGGAGCTGAAGTATGCAACCCTTGGGGATTATTGGAATGATGCCACAATGAATAAGGTCATTGAAATCCTTTGTGAATATCAAGACTTATTCCCGACAAAAATAACCAAGTTAAAAGGGATCCTTGGTGATCGAGGGATGAAGAAGATAACTATGAAACCAGATGCAAAGCGTGTTAAGCAGCATCCTTACCATTTGAATCCAAAGTACAAGGAAAAGGTCCACGAAGAATTGGACAAAATGCTTGCAGCGGGAATTATTGAGCCTGTGGAAGAATTTGACTGGGTGAGTCCTATGATAGTGCAAGAGAAAAAACAAAAGGGTCAAATTCGAATCTATTTGGACCTTCGCAAACTGAATGATTCCTGTGTTCATGACCCATTCCCGATGCCATTTACAGATGAAGTTCTGGAGAATGTTGGTGGATAGGAAGCGTACTCATTCACGGATGGGTCTCAGGCTACCATCAGATCAAGATCGCACCGGAAGATAGAAGAAAGACCACCTTCATGACCGAATGGGGATGTTTTCAGTACATTGTCATGCCCTTTGGGTTAAAGAACGCTCCAACGATATTTTCACACCTAGTAGTGGGTGCATTCAAGGAATTCATCCATAACTTTTTAGAATTTTACTTTGACGATTGGATTGTATTTGGGCTAGTCACGAAACATATAGTGAGCTTATGGTTGATGCTAGATACCTACTGACAACACCAGATTGTGTTGAATCTTAATAAGTGTACCTTCCACATCCCCTTCGGCAATTTGCTCGGCCATGTGGTCTGCAGACAAGTCCTAATGGTGGATTCTGCAAATATTGTTTTCATACTCAATCTGCAAGTGCCGCGAAGTGTCAAACAACTCTGCACCATGTTGGGGCACACTGGCTACTATCGCAAGTTTATTAAGGGCTATGCACGAATCACGGCACAAATCATGACACCAATGGAATATCTGTTGAAAAAAGACACTACGTATTGTTGGAATGATGATTGTAAGAAGAGTTTGGAGATTCTCAAGGAAAAAATGGCATCTTCCCCCTTTTTTGTTTTCCCAAAATGGGGCATTTAATTTCATGTCCATGTTGAGGCATTGTGTATCACGCTGGGCAGTGTACTCAAGCAGGAAGGAGTAGAAGGAATTGATTACCTGAACACTTTCGCGAGTCGACGATTGTCCAAAGTTGAAAAGAACTACTCCACTACTAAGTGTGAGGGGTTGGCGATGGTATACGCGCTCTAGAAATAACATCACTGTCTACTCGGTGGGCACTTTAAGATTTATATTGGTCATTCTGCATTGAAATACTTAGTGAAAAAGCCTATGTTGGGGGGGCACATTTGTCGATGGTTGTTACTGTTTCAAGAATATGATTTCGAAGTGATTGTGAAGGTGGGACGCTTAAATGTAGGCCCAGATCACCTTCCAGAATTGAGAATGGTGAAGAGACAACAAATTTAGAGGAAGGACTACCGGGTGCACAACTCTATGTAGTGCGCATCATGGATGGCCACTTCGAGGATATCATCTACTTATTAACCACAGGGACCCTGCTGTAGGGATATTCCATCCAGCAGAAGAAAGAATTGGTGATACGTGCGGCGGACTTTACTGTTATTGCGGGGAACTTCTACAAAATGAGAAACAACGAAATATTATGAAGATATGTACTTGAATTTGAATGAGGACAGGTCCTCGTAGAAGCACATGGAGGGTTTGCAGGAGGACATTATGCGGGAAGGGCAACAACAAAAAATATCCTTCACGCTGAACTATGGTGGCCAACCCTACATCAAGACTCAAAAGCATATTGTTGGGCCTGCAATGTATGTCAACGGATTGGGAAACCATCGCGGAGGGATGAAATGCCGCTCAATCCACAGATGATGCTACAACTGTTCGAAAAGTGGGTGATTGAATTTATGGGGCCTATCACACCTCAAGGAAAGATGGGTGCACGCTATATCATCACCGCAATAGAATACTTGACTCATTGGTGGAAGCACAACCGATTAAGGACTGCACGACTGCTACAGCTACAAATTTTTGTTCGAGAATGTGTTGACATGGTTTGGATGTCCGAAAATTCTAATGAGCGACCGTGGAACGCACTTCCTAAATGAAAATATCAACGCACTCACTGAGGAATTCCAGGTATATCATTAGCAAAGTATATCGTATCATCTAGAAGCGAATGGGATAGTCAAAGCATTCAACAAGATTTTAGAGACTGCATTGACTAAGGTTTGTAACGCATAGCTAAACGATTGGGATTTTCACATACCTGTCGTGCTATGGGCATAACAAACCACTAGCAAGAAATTGATGGGTCAGACACCTTTTCGGTTAGTCCAAGGCACTGAAGCCATCATGCCAATGGAATACATTGTACCCAATTTGTGAATAGTAGCGATGACAAGCATGGTAGACTGTGGAGATTTGGAAGAAAGGCTCGTGCAACTGAAAGAACTAGAGGAGGAACGGTTTCTGGCGGGATTCCATCAGTAGGTACAAAAGCAGCGCGAAAAGACTTGACATGATCACCATATCAAGTTGCACACATTCAAAGAAAATGATTTAGTATTTTTGTATGACACTAAGTTTGAGAAATTCCCTGGAAAACTCCGGATGCATTGGTTGGGCCCATATGTAGTCAAGGAAGTCATAGATGGAGGTGCAGTCCATCTCGGCAAGCTTAATGGAGAGCCCTTCCCAGGAAGAGTAAATGGCAGTCACCTAAAGCTCTACATGGGTGGGCTGACTGCTTGACTAACCAACCGAAGCACAGGACGACAAAGCAGTCTGTGGGGGAGCTGCACGAAAACAAGGGTGCGCGTAGAATTGGTATGTCACAAGGGTCATGATTGCGCTGAAGGGGCTACGCCACTGTGTGGACAAGCAGGGAGGTGACCATTGTTGTCACTGTTCATGACAAGATGTATGAGTTACGACGAAAAATAGTGGGTGGCGGGCAATTAAATGACGAAGTACGAGCCAGATTTGGAATGATCTACCGTAGACTCAACGTTAATGCACCAGAAAAGGAGGGAACAATTGTATTTGAATTTCAACATGATTATAAATCACAAGGAGGCATCCACCGAATGATCTATGGTATCGGGAGAAGTAAGCTATTGTGCCTTCCAATTGGTATGGAACTGTTGATCATCGACGCTCAAGGAGTAAGCCCGAGGGCTTTAATATGGCCAATGGAGATGCAAGACCTTCTGGATAGTGTGATGTCGACAGCCGCGGACGCCACTCCTAGTTTAGCATTGATGGTAGGGGATGTACCGGAACTTCTCAAACACAAAGCAGAGCTTGTCTAGATGCCACTGCCTAAACCACGGGCTGGCAAACGACCCATGAAAGATAAGGGAAAGAGGGTGAATCATGAGACAAATGATGGAATTGTAGTTAACAGTTCATCTCTGATGCACCATGAAGATTGGGATCTCGCGGATAGCAACATCTTTCTTACGAAAATGCAACACAAGCTGCAGTAGACAGTGCGTATAGTGGACCAGAAATTCGAGACTTGCTGTGTTGGCATGAAGATTTCCCACATGCAGCACCCCAGATTGAGCTAAAATACCATGAGGGGGTGCTCTGTGTTAACCGAGCAGAGCAGAATGAGCATCATCGGTTGCATGACTTATTAGAGGCAATGGAGTAGGAGCTTGAAGAAGAATTGTAGGAGACAAGGAGGGAGCAGTAGAATGTAGTATGTCACTTACAGGGATGGTGGACTACGAAGCGTGGGAAGCGAGTATTTCTGCACCAACGAGTGACTCGGGATGAGTCACGATGATTGTGTTGGCGGCCTGTTGGGTAGCGGAGGCCCGCGTAATGGTTTTGGGGCTTAAAGCCCATAATTTAGGGTAATGATATTGTAAAAGTTCTATGAAGTGCATGGATCGCGAACTATAATAGGTCGAGTCAAAGGGTTGTCCACCCAAAAATAATGTAAAATAATAGAAAGTGAGTCGACCTACTCATGGTTCGTGGACCATGGGAATGTATAAATAGATCAAGGCTTTAAAGGTAGAAAGTAGCTTTTTGGAGGAAGATCTGATGTATTATGGGTTCGTGAAGGCAATATTCGCTCTGAGTCTGTAAGTCCGAGTCTTGGGTTGTAGTAGGAGATAGAGGATTCACAGCTGTGTGTGTGAAGGCCTGATAGAGTCTGAAGCTGGGTGCGCGGACCCCTGTAGCTGAGTACATAGGTTGGAATTGATTGTACTCAACAGAATATTAATAAAGATAGGTGTTTTGAAATATTGTGCATTTGGTCACTGATCTCTATCTTTATGCTTATGTTCTGAGTTAATGCATATCTGTAAGATGTATGGTTGTGTGCACTAGTTATATCTATTGAATTCTTGAGTAAAATACCTTACTAGTTATATCTGTTGAATTCTTGAGTAAAATACCTTACGAACTAGATTAGAACTATAATAAACACATTAATAATGAGAATCTAAGAAGTGCCTGGTCACATATCTACGCAATGGTCGGATAGCAGAACATAGTAGCGCGAGGGCATAGATTGGTTCATGACCCTTCCATACTTCATCAAGACATCCCAAGGGTGTGGAAACCTGGTTCCAGCACCCTCCCATACTACCTCAGGTGAGACTTTAGTCCGCGCTCCGCGGACTGTTGCCGAAAGCGCCGTTAGTGCGGGATTTGTTTTGCTAAAAGACTTCTGAACTTGGGTCAAGCCCCAACAAGCAAACACAGGGCCCCGTAATATCGAAGATTTACAAACTAGTTCCTTGATTTATGAAAATGGCTAACTCACACACATAAGTCCACATGAATTCCACATCTTTAGGCAATAATTGGAAAAGTGGAAATGCTATTTTAGATTTTTTTTCTATAAAGCGTTTATAATAGCCAGCATAAACAATAAATCTACATACCACCGTTGGTGTCTTTGGTGTAGGAAAATTTAGGATTACCTCAACCTTACTAGGGTCAACCCGTATTCCTACAACTGAAAGTAAGTGCCCCATAACTATTCCTTCTTTCATCATCATATGGCATTTTATTGTAACAAGAGAAAAATGTGTCTATTTGCATCGTTTGAGTACTCTCACTAAATTCTCTAGACCTTCTTCGAAAGAATCCCCATATGGGGTAAATTTGTCCATGTAAATTTCAACACTATAGTAGGTGCATTACAGAGGCCAAATATAAGGACTTGGTATGCGAAAGTTCCCCAAGGGAAAGTAAAAGTAGTTTTATCATGATCCTTAGGAGATATCTGAATTTGGTTATATTCACTAAATCTGTCCAGAAAGGAGAATAACTTCTTCCCGACTAATGTGTCGAGGACCTTGTCAATAAAAGGCAAGGCGAATTGGTCTCTTTGAGTTGCTTTATTTAATTCCCTGTAATAAAAATAGATCCACCACTTGCCATTTTTCCTCAGAACAATGACTAGTGGGGATACCCATTGACTATCCAAGATTGGATAAATGAACCCAACATCTAGTAGCTTCTGCAGTTCTTCTTTGACAATGTTCTTCAAGGCAGGATCGATCGTTCTTTGTGGTTGTATAACAGGTTAGTATTCATATTTTATGTATATATGATGGGTACATAGATCAACAAAGATCTCTTTGATATCTGTATATTCCCAAGCGAAGGATTCCTTCTGTTCCCAAATGAATTTCAACAATTGTTCAATCTAGGAAGGTGAAATATTAGGATTAACATTCAATGTTTTCCTTGGATTGATTTCTATAGGAATATTGTTATGGGGTACAATGACATGAATGTTTTCAATTTATGTTTCTAGTTCAATAGTTTCTTGAGTAGTGTAGCTCATGACAGATTCTAATAGTTGTTGGGTTGAATGTGAAACAGAGTTGGGACTACTATTAAATGTGATAATATCATCATCTTCCATTTCAACCTTAAAACAATGAGCTTCATTAATGGTAAGAATCAGTCTAATATATTCATTTACAAGTTTAGGCTCATCTGAGGGTGGAAATTTTTGTGCTAAGCTATACCCTAGTTTTATTAATAGGCTTGGTTCTACCAGTGGGTAGCGAACACGTTTATTTGTGTTTTCCCCATTAGATATCACCATATTTCGTGATTGACACCTCAGAATGTAAGCATCTATAGTAGCAAGCCAAGGCCTACCCAGAATCAAAGGATGCCCCATGACTAGAGATTAAGCATGCAGCACTAGAATATCGACAGGGTATTGCCACAAGTCTACATCAATAGTCAGATATTCCAACTTCCTTACTGGTCTTGTTATCACTTGATATGCCAGGCTGTGTTGTGCCAACCTCCAACCAAGAGTAACTCTTTCAAACCAGTTATAACTAGAAGTTAGCCCTTCCAGCATGAGAGGGCTCTCTCAAGGAAAACTATATAATGTTCCAGATAAAACTCAATTACACATAGCTAACTTTGGATTTTTGTGTGATTCTTGTGGGTGAAAGAAAGTGTGATATTCACCACCATTGTGCATGGAGTCAAAATAAAACTCAATTTACATTTGAACATTGTTTTATGGAAGCTAAGGAATTTTTGGCTTAACTAATGTAAAATAAACATTTACAGTTAATCACGACAAATTCCAAGGGAGTTAGAGCAATATTACATTGAATTCCAAGTAATCAAATAAGTATGAAAGATGATAATAACATAAAAACATTACGGGATGGAATGAAACCAAAATGAATCTCAGGTTAAAAACAAATTATGTTGCAAATGTATATTAACTGGATAAATTTACAAAAGTGGTCTTTCTCACATTGTCTCTCCTCTTGCAAAGTAGAAAAACTAAAAATATATAGAAAGACATCTCCATCTATCATTAATTATAAACCCTGCCACCTGGGGCTTGATTCGATCATCATGCTAAGAGACCTAATCCTATTTGACTTACAAAACATATTGAGTTTTCTTAGGGATTTTCTGTTTTAATACAATTTGAATTCAAATAGGATTCTATCAATTTATGAGCCCACAAATATTCTGTTGCTGAACCTTATCGAATTCAACTAAATGTTGAGTGTGCTGGACTATTGATGTGCTCCTACCACATGGATGTGCTGACCTGGTTGACTTTGTTGACTTGTCTTCCTAAAAAATAGGAGTTCTGATCTGATGATGTAGACACCTTTGGGATTTGTAACCCATGTGATTTCACTATTGTTTGATGCCCAATGAAAATTTATAATGCAGAAAAAAGCAATTTGACAATTTCGTAGAAAAATTTGGTAGCAAGCTACAAAAAACATTATTTTGGTCTTTTTCTGATCTCTCTGCAAACTTTGAAGTGTAATCTCATGTATTTTAGTTGAATTCATGCCATTAGAACTCCTTTATCTAAAATTTTCTCTTGCATTTTCCTCAATGATAAGCTATAGCAGTTTCGTAGCAAATTTTCGGCTTAACTATGGGGAGTTGCTACACAATTTTAAATTTCCTGATTTCTAGATTTCTTATGACTTCTTATGCCTTTTTATCACTCCTTATAGCTTTCCTAACCATGTATATTGTTGAAATTATTAGTTTAGCATATAATAGGAAAAAAATAAAGATGAAAAAAAATGATGAATTTACCATACTCAAGGGGTGCTTGTTACTTCAACTATGAGCTTGAGATTTTTTTTTGAGAGTTCAATTCTGATCATCTCTATTTGAGTTTCCAATCCTTTGACTTTCCACGAGTCATGTCAATTCCTTTGTATTCATCCTTGAGAAAATCATCACAATTGAGTAGTTGGAACTTTTGAACCTTGAACCACATCTCACCACACCTGGGAATCTCTGTAGCACATGAAATTGTATCACGGGAGACTACAAAATTCAAAATACCCACTTTCATTTCTATTTCTTTGAAATTCATGGAAAAATCCTTAGCAATATGTCCATGGAAACCCTGCAACTTCTGGAAAACATGAAGGCATCCTACGCTGGAAAACGGATGTCTAAAAACAAGGTCTTCTTCCAAAAGCTTCATGTTAGTGGGTTCATATCACAACACAAATCCTCCTTTGTGTTTTTTCTTCTACACCATGGCTGCAACAAGTGATTATCTCCTTCTTTCCACCTGCATTTTCTCCTTAGGACAGCTATATTTTCCTATGACAGCGAAACCCACTCAAAATGAAAGGAAAATGATGGAGAATGCTTTGCAGTGTGAATGTTTTGGGGATAACAATAAAAAAGGTGAACTCTAACACATAATGGTACTCCATCATGACTCATACCCATGATTTTTTTTAACCGTTACTAATAAGCAAGGTTTCAGGTTTCGTAGCAAAAGAGGTGGCAGATGTTAAAAATTTTCTACAGAAGTTCAGGCACTTTCGTAGAAAATACTTTGTTTTCATAACTAGATTTTCTATGAATTTGGACAAAAGTTACTTATTGGCTAAATGATGATTATGAACAAGTGAGACCGACACAAATTATGATTTCGAACTTGACTCATACTGTGGACCCCACTTAGGCTTATGTTGACTCTACACACTAACTAGGTGACCAAATTGACACTTTGTACATCTATTTTTTATTTTTTGGAAATTCTAATAACATTGCTAATTTGAAAAATTAACTCCAAACTATGTCTAAGTGTTATTGAAGATAACAACTCTTACAGTGTATTGGTCTGCAAGTTCTAGGACTGTAGGAGTTGGTTTAAGATGACGCAGGCCCAAGGTATGTACAATTGAGGAAGTTATAACGTTAATTGCAGCTCATAGGTCTACCAACACGTTTGAGATGTCAACTCCATTAATTTGTATTGTAAGAATTGGGTTTCATGGATCACCATATTTGATGGGGTGTAGTTTTTCCCAACATTATTTCTAATAATTTTCCCATGACATGAATAGTTGGTGGGCCTTTCGTTTTTCTTCCAGGATTTTTGGATCAAAATTCCTTATTTGTTTTAGCATATATTGGTACATCCTTCATAACTTGTAGTGATGGGATTTTTACAAATAAGTTCTAGAATTCCCTCAAGAGATCAAATTTAGGTTGGGAAATTTGATTTCTCAAGGATAGCCTCTCGGGGTACGGTGGGATAGTCTGGCATCCTTGAGTGGTAATTGTTTGAGTAGGGGGTTGTTGTTCGATGGTAATCCATGTCAAATCACCCCCGATCCTTTTAGAGGAGCTCCTAGGTTTTAGTTGTGAGGCTTCATCGTCTGTATGTTCAAAAATTATTAGTGAAGTCTTAGTATTTACTACATGACCTAACTGAAGTTTCAATTAATTACATTCCACGGTGGAAATATTGTATGAAGGAAAGTTTAGTGTCTCAACCTCTTAGGCTCCCCTATTATTAAGGTTCGAGATGGATTGAACAACGTGTTGTGGACGAAGAGGACAATTGTTGGTGGAGGCGTTAGAGCGAATATGTAACTTTTGTTGCAGCATAGGCTAGGCGAATTTGCCTATAGGAAGAGGAGTTCCACGCCAGCTCTAGCACCATGAAGGTGTTAGACCAGGTTGGGGGGACCATGATTGCTAGGGTATTGGATATTGATAATATTGCGGCAATGAAGGTGAAAATGGTACAAATCAGGCTCAAAATTCAAATTATGAAAACACTGAGAAGGGTCTTGAGACATACCTTGATTCATGTTCTGTGGTGGTCGTTTCCATGGTTTCTTTGATTCCATGAAGTAAATTTGATCTATTTCTTCATTTTCTCCTTGAAAAACTGCCTTCAACCCCGGAAGAGAAGGACACATGCTAGTATAATGACTCCACTCATATATTACACAGGTTTCAATAGTATTGAATGGGCATTCCTTCAACGGGTGCTTCTTCCTTCATTGAGGGAAAAAAATAGCAATTGCCTTCTCGACTTCCATCTATTTTTGTTTTGCCTGTAGAACATCCAGCTGTGAGCACAATGTGCTTAGAATATCAGTCCTCCAATGATCTAGAAAGTTTCCAATTTCTAATTTTGTAACCTCACTATTGGATGTCTTGAGAGCTCATACTCCTCTATTATGCCTCATAGCTCCCCATGAACACTTTATGCACAAATCATAAATGGTGTCAAATTCTTCCTTTTAGATATCCCCTTTTCCTTCCATGTTCAAGAGTTCCAAATATTCCTCCGTTAGTGCTCAGAGAAACATTATCTTCAAGATATCCTTATCTAGATCACTATGGCCTGATCTTTTCAGACTCTATTTAAAGCATTCCACAAAGTCCTTGATGTTTTCATCCTCTTTCTGCACAATCTTCAAGATCTCTTCTTTAATATCTCAATATTTGCAGTAGTCTTCATAGTTTTCAAGGAAAATTATCTTCATGTCATCCCATGCTGTAATAGATTCCCCCCCTAAACCCATAAACCATCTTAGAGTTGTTCCTTTTATAGTAGCACAGAATATCTTCAATTTATGAGCATCATAAATATAATCATATCCCTAGCACACAACGTCAAATTAAAAGAGAAATGTGTCTTGATCTTTAGAAGACAGACCATGGAAATTAGGTAATGTTATCAAAGGAATAAGCTTCATAGGTGCATCACGTCTAATATCTCAAGTTGGGAAATTGATCGTGGATTTTTTATGGGCCATGAATATCTTCTAATATTCACTTGGAATCTCAACTAGTTCTGGTTGTTCTACAACGTGGGGTTGAGTTTGTTTAACACCACTTCCTCGATCAAATGGTGGACTTAATCCCCTCATGTATTCCTATTCTTCCTCTAAACTTGTAATGCTCAATTCCTCTGACGCTCTGCTTCTTATTTCATCTCCCCTGAATTCTTATTCTATTATTGGGGGAGGTTCTCGTTGCGAAACTACTATTCTCTAGATCTTGTATAAGATCTAACCCTAATAACAACTCATCATGATTCTCTTGACTCAGCTCTTGCAATGATTTCTTGGATGTAGGTAACTCTTCCTATATCTTTCCTTCCTCTTTTTCAGGGTCTTCCTCTGCTCCTTTTATTTGGATCTCTATTCATAAAATCATAAAGAAAAAGAAAACACTCAAACAAATCTAAACGTCAGGACCTAGAACAAGGTGGAAACTCCCCTTCCTAGGATGAGAGAGTGTCCCCTAAAATTAAGAAGAAAAAATAAAGAGAAACAACCCAACCATAAAATCTAAGCTCAGGACCTGAAACAGGGTAAAAACTTCCCTTTCCAGGATGAGAGAGTGGTTCCTATAAAAAGGTATGAAATTGAAAACAACAAAGGACAATCACAATAAATCTGATGCTAAGTACCTAGAAGAAGGTGGTGTAGAACCACACTTAACGAGCATGAGAGAGCGGTCCTATTGTCAATACTGGTCGTACTTTTGCACCTTGATAGCTTCCCCAATAACAACGCCAAAATGTTGGTGTTGAGATATGAATTATAAAATTCACCCTTCCTCACATTAATTGTCAATCTAGGGCTCATCTAGTTATTTCAAGGCTACCGTGCAAAGTCTATGCATGCCATAATTTCCCTACCTAACATTGAGCATTCAATCAATAATATAAAAATGTGTAACAACAAGAAATAATAGTAACAACAACCAGAGTAACAAAAAATTAGGATTCACAACAACATAAATTTAATGAACCATGGCAACGATAAAGAAATAATCATAACAAAAATAAATCTACACACAACACTAATCCAACAACACCTGATTAGGAGAGTTGGCCCAACTCTCTGGTCAAGGATGTGGTGAAATATCGAAGACTACTTAATAATGGGGAGATCAAGATTAAATTAATCAAAAGGAAAATATGGAAGTCTGTTGTTACATTCTCAGAACTCTAATATCTCTAGTTTCCCCTTCTTTGCCTCTGTAACCTTACTTATACATTTCAATATTAACATAATGGTATCAACGATTTCGAGAGATTACAATAGTTGTGTGCCTACAAATACAGAACAATCATTTGATACAGAAATAGAATACGAAGATAGAAAATGAATTGGTCCAACAGAATCTCATTGTTTGAACATCATTACAGCCAGCATCTCGAGATTAGCATTGCCAACTCATCGATAACCATGCGCTGAATTGTAGCTTGTTGATCATCATCCTTTTTAATCTGCAAAGAAACTTGGGTTATCAAGTCATATAAGCAATTTTACCTTAGCACTACGCTTCATAGATTAATATTTCACAAATACATGACAAATAGATATACCTCCGTTGCTCGAGATACAAATTAACCTCACAAAGACATGAAATAGGTGAAGGAAACAAATAAAAAGAAGGGTAAACAGTAGGCAAATATAGCAACCAACAACCATCACAAAGAGAAACCTAAAAAAACAACATGCTTAAACAAATAAACAATTTTGGAGTCAAGGCGATGAATACCATGCTTGAGGAACTCAACCTAAGAGGTTTCCCCATCAACGATGTTACTAGTGCTCATGATCCTGATGACCCTCCCAAGGTTGAATTAAAAAATATATAGCAATAAAAGGGAAGTGAAGCGATGCACACTAGAGGTTTTCCACATACATCATAGAGGGTGGTAGTATGAAAGAACATGTAATGACTCATGAGAATGGCCTAGATAGGAAAAATATCAGTTAGTGGGTGGTGGAGGCCTTCAAGATGTGAGGAATGGACTGATCATGAAAAATAGAAAAATGGAGATTTCTATGGAGTTTTCCCTCTTTGTTAGATACACAACTC
Source organism: Pinus tabuliformis (assembly GCA_031772625.1). Taxonomy (NCBI): domain Eukaryota; kingdom Viridiplantae; phylum Streptophyta; class Pinopsida; order Pinales; family Pinaceae; genus Pinus; species Pinus tabuliformis. The sequence continues at coordinate 634,179,959 of CM062813.1, read as the reverse complement.
ATGGGGAAGAGTTCAAGGATAGCGACATGGTGTAGTATCAAATGGTTTTGGGGACCAGGGTAAGAGTTAAGGGAAGCCTCTTGTTACTCCTCAAAATGCATCTGCATTTTGGGGCATTCATTCCAGCAGTGCAGTGATTAGGATGTGAACCTTGGAGGTGGAGATGAGGCTGAGATTTTTCATAGTATTTAATGGCATGAAATATGGAAGATGAACATGCTAAAATGGCTTGCTATAGGGCTTGACATAGTGCATTTACTAGAGTATCCAAGCATGCACTCTGAGACTTGTTCCTAACATGTTAGCTAATTGTATCTACAAGTCTGAATGACTCTTGAAATGGGTCCAAAATAAAGTTTTTTTGGCCATGTCATAGTAGTTGATCAGTTTAAGTTGAGTATTTTATGGGGTTGTATCACTAGTTGTGCGTCGTAGTATTACATTTTCTAATATATTGTTAAACCACCTTATGAGAGCAACTGTGGTAGATTTTGGAATATCCAAAGAACAAACATTTTATGGTTCAAATTCAACCCTCATGGAAACATATGATGATAGTGGCCCTGACTATCTATCGAAAAACACCTTTTACAAAAAAGCATGATATATACAATTTTACAGCAAAACATGATATATGCAAAAAATGATATATACTCCTATGAATATAAAACAACAGATACTTCCTCATGGTGTGAATTATTCATGAAAGGAAATTTTTTCCTCTAGATCTATTATGTTATATGATGGGAAATCTTAGTTGTGATATGATGTAAGGTTTTGAGGCCTATTTGGCATAAAAATGTTGCTATTCTAGAACATAAAATGGAAGCCATTTTCATTAGTTAGTATATCCCCTTCTCCAATGTGATACTCATCAAATTAAGAAAGAGTTAAGTGTAGATTTAAAAAGAAACAACCCACATGTAGCATATTATTCCTTGTGTTCAACTTCATCTAATTTGTTCGTACAAGGAGGTATATTTTCTAGAGAAGAATTTTATGGCCTAAAATACATTGGGACTCATTGTGTAGGGTGAAGTTCCTTGCCATGGTCAGGAGGTATGTTTTAAAGGGAATTCTTCTTGACACGCAATCCTAGGTTGCTCCATTTCCTAACAAATGTAATTTTTTTATTTTTGATTTTGTGGTTGATGCATTTGTGGGGGGGGGCTAGTTATAGTAATGTTTTATTTATTGCACCCTTAACCATTGTTCCCTATTCTTGGAGAGACATATGCATCATTGGAGAAAGAGCCTTAGCTATGTTTTCTATTTTGATCTTGTAATTGGTTTGCATTTAGGATGAGTGATGAATCACCTAGATCGAAGGAGTGCTCCCCTAGTTGGCACCTTAGCACATTATTTAAGGCCACTTCATTTGCTAGAGCTTTTTATAGCTCATAAAGGCCAAGTTGACCATCGTGCACACATTTTTAGGGTGTATTCTTAAGCAGTGAATTGGTTGCTTCCTTGGAGAGTATGTGCTAGCTCACCCTGATCTATTGGGCGTATGTTTACTTACTAATAGTGATATGGGTGAGAGTCTGGAGAGATATTTGGGTCATTGGAGAAAGAGATTTAGCCTCCTTTGTTGTTTTTAGCTTGTAATGAGTTTGTGATGATGAGTGATGAATCACCTAGATCAAAGGAGTGATCCCCTAGTTGGCACCTTAGCACATTATTTAAGGTCACTCCATTTTCTAGATCTTGTTGTGTCTTACAATGGCCAAGTTGACCATCCTACGCACATTTTTAAGGTGTATTATTAAGGGATGAATTGGCTACTTCTGGTCTCAATGTCTTGTATGTCTCTATTACATTATGCATTTTATCCTTTACTGCAGTAAGTAACCTAGAATAATCTATTATCTCTTTGATTGTAATTTATTTGTCTTTCTACTCTGCTCTCATTCATTGCTATATTAATATTTGCATAGTAAAAAATTCACTTGTAATGGTGCAGTGAAGTTGGTTTCAAAGGATTCATCACCATATAATGTCATAGCAATGGGAAGCTAGGACTGTAGCATCAATATGTGGACCACAACCAGTCCATGCCCTATTTTTATTTTTGATAAGTTTTAGATCCATTAGCTGAACATGATAATTTGTTTGATGCCCCAATCTAACTCTAGAGTTACTGCTATGAGATTTAGAATATAAAACACTTCTCCCTACTCCATAAATATAAAGGTAATCATCAATATATGCCCATGCACCATCCTTACCCACTTCTCCAACTACCTGCCTAGGAGGCTTAAGTATGGTCATCCGAGGAAAACTCTTTTAAAGAATTGAGGCCACATCAAATAGGAAAAGCACATTAAATAGGAAGAATTTTCCTATATTTAAATAAGTTGATATTCTTAGCTTGCTAAATACCCAAGCTAGGATCCAAGGAAGTGCTTTGTAATCCTTTACTCAAGAGTTATGACACCAACCTCTTATACCATTTTCAACTGTGCCACCATTTCAGACATTTTTAAACCTAGTCAAATATTTAATCTCCATATAAACTTGCATAGTGTATTTTCAGTCTATGACAAGATGTTTATTGGTATTTTCACATAAAATGCATAAAATGCACCTATCGATTCCTCCTTTATTTCTTCTCAGAAGATTATACCAAGTCAATTATTTTTGTTTAGCGCAAACCACATAAAATTAAATCCTTTGAGGTATATTTAAATATCCAAACTCTCCTACTCCACCACACATGATTCCTCTTCTCCCCATCTAAACTAATAGAAACATATCTAGCTTTTGGTGTATAAACCCCAAAGGTGTTCTTTGACCATATAAGATTTTCTATCTTCTTAGTCAATTTGACATTGGTAGACTTGAGTATTGCCATAAAAACACCATAGGAATGAGCATAGTCACCTATAAAATCTAATGAAAGCCACCTTTGACCTCCAAATAGAAGTAAGATTAGGAACTACAATCTGAGAAAGATTAAAGTATCTTGTCCCTCAACAAAGGAATCATACGGAGTCATGGGTATACATGGGCAATTAATCCAAGGGGGGAAACCTTGCTTCATTCATATTGGAATCTGGATGGTGGTTGAAGAGTTTTTTCATAATACCATGTGGTTGATACACTTGTTGCAGCACCCTTCATAGTTTATCCAATAGTTACCAGTTATCCTCATCTTCTAGAAGTCTAATCTCTTGACCCTGAGATCAGTGGTCTTGGAGAGGGATAAAGTTAATAACAATTTCTCATGACAAGAGGCATCAAAGGAGAAAAAGTGACATATGATATGTTGGAAAAATAGTGATGCCTAAATTGGAATGAGAAGTAGGGATAAGAAGATCGATAAACAAAGCTCCATGTGTTTCTCTCTAGAAAACATATTAACCTGATCTAATAGTTATCAGCTATGTCCATCTTCTAAAAGTCCAATCTGTTGACCCTGAGATCACTTCTCTTGGAGAGAGATAAATTTAATAAAAATTTCTCGTGACAAGAGGAATTTAGGAGAAAAAGTGGGACCTGATATGTTGGAAACCAATAATTCTGCCTAAATTAGAATCAGAAGTAGGGGTAAGAAGACCGGTAAACAAATCTCCATGTTCAAGAGTATATTGGTGCGTTATCTTTGACAAAAGAAGGTCTATGTGTCAAAATTTTAAGGAGAAAAGATACATGGGGAATAGGGAACCTATCCACCTTGTGGGATTCATGACATGATGATGTACCTAAAGGATCAAGCATAAGGAATAATATGATAAAAAAAAGTTTAATATATAGTTGGATTTCTGAAGATGTCGAACATGGAGAAAAGGCAAACTTTTGGGAGTGTGCATGGGTTGGGCAGCAGCCTCTCGGAAGCACCCAAGATCTGGACAAAATAAAAAATGTTATGATTAATATGGGTTGAACCAAAAAAAAGTGTTATTGGATCAGTCCCAACAAACTATTTAGGGTCTATCACTAAAATCAAATGGAAATATCCTTTAACATGGCCAAAAAATGTCTCGACTCTCAACTAATGAGGCAAAAGAAATCAAGGAGGCTCTATGATTTAGATTCACTAAATTCCAAAGAGAATAATATGTCTTGTGTTGAAATCCCACATCAAGAGGATCCTACTCACTTAAAGAAGGATATGACATGGTTCTATTAGAAGAGAAATAAATTATTAGATTAAAGCCTATACGAAAATATGGAACCCAGGAATATGGCCCAAAGTTGCAACATTTCAGTGGATAACAATCAAAGGGAAAAATAATTACACAAGAAAATTTGAAGGAAAGAAGTGTACAGTTCCCAACTAGGTCTAGATGTTAAATGGATGAAGAAAACTATGATTACATCCTCACACGTTCAAAAGAGGTATGGGAATCATGGACTGAAATGTTTATAACTACTACCCCATTGAAATAATGAGTTCAAGAGCTAATTTGAAAATGACCAACCCCATATGTAAATCAAAAGTTATTAGGAAACTATAGAAAATTATTACAAACTTCATATTATAGGAAGTCAAATTTCAATTGGGTTTATTTCGAGTGGTTAAGTGGAATGATTTTTATCCTCCCTGCCTAGCTTCAATTCCCACAAGTGATATCATGAGCTCATATCAATTGTATTTTTGTAATGGATTCAAGCCTTCTTATTGAGCAGTCTTGAGCCCTGATGAATATCTTACCCTTTAAAGGGTGAGATGTTTTATTATAGGGAAACAAATTATGGGAAGTAAAAGAAAGAAATAAGGAGCCTTAGCAAAGGTAGAAGCCTCCTCAGTTGAGAGGATAACCGTAATAAAATATTAAGGATTCCAAAGGATTGAAAAATAAGGCAGACTCCAAATTTGTAATTAACATCTTGAACATGACGGCCATAGTAAATAACTAGTTCATTGATGGAAACATATGTTGGATTTTGAGGGCTTTACAATGAATTATGGTTTCCTTCTAAATTCCAAGTTCTCACACACAAGGAAGTCACAAAATCAGTTGGTGGATTGGTTAGCCAACCAAGCCATTGTTAAAGAATTAGGCCTTGAGCTTATTAATATTAGCAATGTGATTAAGGAAGTGAATGATCTTAACTTCGCCCTCACCTCCTTAATTATGGAATTTATGGGATTGTGAAATAACTCTTTTACAAAGATGAGGTTAATAATAAGGGAGATCAACCCACTACAAAGCGAGGATTTCTCATGTAGCGAGAAAGTCGGGAGTGGTGATAAACAATAAATGGGAATTCATTAATGGAAGGAGAACCCAGATAGATATTATAGCTATAATCCTTTGGATAACTTTCATTCGATATTAGTTGGAAGTGGTATGAAAAGCGGAGGAGTGATGGAGTCCCCACCATAATGCCTTGGACATCCAATGAAGCTAAAAGGAAACCGTTGTAACTTCCCAGCATTAAATCATTTTCAGGTTGGGAATCTACAAGCATGTTTGAAACTAGTATGCACAGTAATAATAAAGCTCAGTTAGAGCTGAGTTTTGTACATTTCGAAATAGGAAACAATGCCATAATGCAAAATTTTGAGAAAAAAAATGGATAAACAGGGGTAGGAAAAATAACCTTAGAAAGGAAAATAGACTATCACATATTTTGATTCAACTATGCTAACTTTGTGGTGATATAAATATTCCTTCTCCAAAAAAAAAATTTAGAACTGTTGAGTATAAATATATTATGAATTGTCCTCGATTCCAATATATGGTAAGGTTAATTGGAGCTTTCGCATCAAAACCATTCAAGCTTTTGGATTCAAAGAGTTGGTGGTGAAATGGACTTTTGAACACATCTCAATTGCTTCCTATGTACATCTAGTTAATTAGGCACATTACAATTTTGACAGAGTGTTAAAAGGATTAACACATGATTTCCTTTCGTCCCAACTTTCTTATCATTATAATAGATAATTTGAGAAAGATGATCAAATAAGCGAGAGAATGAAGTCTCACTTGAGCCATTGTAATATTTTATCTCTTCAGATTTTGATTCCCTCACTCAGCTACAGTTTGGGGATGCCATATTCCCATTAGGAGAATATAGTGTGATATAAGATAAACAATTTACCAATACCATCTAGATTCAAGGATAGTTTCGGTCGGTCTATCAACAAGGGAAAATGTAGTCCTCTTTTATCCTTTAATATAATTTTGAGACTAAAAATAAGAATCTTGAATATTCTAGCATTCAAGGAAGATGTGTTCCCTTTCCTTCCAGTTATCAAAGAAGGAAAAAATTAAAATTACCTAGAATTGCATCAAGAACATCATGCATGATAGCTGCTCTAAGCTTAACATTTTGATAGTTTGAAATGTGCCTTGGGTGATAATACTCTGGTATCTAGTTTTTTTGGGTCAATTTCCCCCTCCTCCTTTCACTTCTAGGCTTCTGATTTTGTCCATACATTGGTCATATGTTTGTCTAAATTCATCAAATCGATCTAATGTGTTACGGAAAAATCACACTTCTTTGGAATCGCCTCCTTACTCGTTATTTCGAATTCACATGACTTCCCACTACTATTAGCACCACCCTTCTCACCATCCTTTTTCTCATGAGGTTTCAAACCTTGTCCATTGTTCATAGCACCACCCTTATCACCTTCCTTTTTCTCATGAGGTTTCAAACCCCTATCCATTGTTCATATCATCGTCCTTCTCACCTTTCTTTTTCTCCTAAGATTTTGAACCTTATCCGTCATGAACAATAAATCTAATGGAATCCAATGTAGAAAGAGCATTAACTTCCTCATGAAATTTGTAGCAGAATCCAAAGTAGAAAGAGCATCGAACTACTCTTGAATTGAGGAGAGAAATCCAATCTAGAAAAAGAATTGAAATCCTCTTGAATTTTGCAGTGGAATCCAATGTAGAAAGAGCATCAAACTCTCTCCCAATGTGAGAAGGAAAGTAAAAAGAGTAGCGAGAAAGTTTACATCGAACTCCTCCTGAATTTTGCAGTGGAATCCAATGTAGAAAGAGCATCGAACTCTCTCCCAACATAAGGAAAGTAAAAAGAGTAGCGTGAAAGTAAATTTTAATAGGTTAATTTTTTATTATCCCAAAATTTCAATTTTCATGGTAGCTTATGTTGCTACAATTGAGGTTAAATTCTTTTTATTTGAGTATGTTGTCAATATTGGGGTTAAATTTTCTTTTTTAATTTTAATTTTAATTTTTGAGAAAAATATGTCACTTTAAGTAGAGGCTATATATAATTATTTTGAAAACCTAGACAGTGATCATTTTGGCATGAGGGCATCAATAAAAAATATTGAAGAACTCCTTAATATAAGCAAGTATGCTCATCTAAAAATGGACACGAGAAATGAGGTTTACACATAAGGGTAATATATACTAATCCTTGAAGAGGTGAAAAATATCTTCAAATATATGAATAACGTTATCAATAAACTCAATTAATTTTAGGTAGCCCATTGATTTCGGGGAACTTCACTTAGAACTCATTAACACACTATTAGAAGCTAGCCATAGTTTAGTTTAAATTAGTCACTCACACTAGTCATTTTTAGTTGTATTAATTATTAGCTAGTCGTATATTTTAGCCAAAGACTAAATTAGTAATTTATGTTAGATGTTTTTAGTTGAGTCACTTAAGAGTGCTAATTTTTGGTAGCATTTCACTTAGAAAATTTGTGGTGATTAACTTTTTTAGTCACCTAATCACTAATTTCTAATTTTCTACTAGTGATGGTTTCTCCAAAAACTTAATTAGATCAAACAAGGGAACAAAATTCAAGGCCCTAAGTAAGAAAAACAGAGGTAAAAAATAGACAACCTCACATATTGAACATGGTAGGGATCAGATAGGGATGAGATCTTAGTTAGGGATTTCCAAGGTTTTTTCATCCCACTTTGAAAAAGTTTTCATTCCTAAGGGTAAATATCTAAAAGTGGAAGCGTCATCCAAATGTATAGAGATATTTCCCTAAAAGCTAAAGAGACATCCAAATATATAGAGATAATAAATATGACTTGCACCTTGCTATTAACTCCTTGTGAAATAAAAAAACCTTAAAAATAATGACAAATGATAATGCATTAGAGTTTATGGATTTCCATGTAAATTCAATACAGTCACCTTGGAGCTTACAAGGTGTAACCTTACGAGGCTTATGAGGAAGAAATTCGAAAATAATATTGAAAAATATTATCCATAATAGCTACATCAAGCCCATTCTAAAATTAGGTAATCCCCACTCCAATGTCCAATGTGTATAATTGGTTAGTTGAATGGTTCTCATAACAGGAGATGAAACTTGAACTCCAAGTTTTCAAACTCATTGGTCAGACTGAAAAAGAAAAGTTGGAAGCTCTCAACACTAGTTGAGCTTAATAAAAGAAAAACTTCTTGGTCTCTACCTCATCAAAATTTGTCTCTAGGTCCCCAACTCACAAGATAAGCATCATTTCACCCACCCATTCTTTTCTAAAGACAAAGCTTGTATGCATATGTTTTAGTCTTAGACACAGGCTAGATACCTTTGGAGACAATTTTAAAATTATTCGTACGAAATAGTTAACACTTACAAACATAAATAACTCACTACTAAGGGGCCTATTTCAGTTAAGTCTATATTTTTAATTGTGCGTGGAAAATGATTAGAATTGAAAATCTTCTTTTCTTGTTAATAGGGTGTAAACATGTTGTGCAGAATTAATATTTTGTATGGAACTTTTTGGTTTTCTTGATTATTTCTCAATTGTGTCCAACTATCCATTTTGAGTCCATAAAAAAGCTAAAAAATTGGCCATGCAACTCAACCTCTTGTGCAACTTTGACAGGACATTAGGAGAATGTTTTTTCAATTTTCAATAGTGAGGGAAACATCATGAACAGGGAAATAAATAATCATTTGATTTCTCGATATAAGGCCACCTCATTGAACCAGAATACCAAATCAATCAACCCTTAGATGTGATTGAATAAAAATGATTCCAAGAGTATCTCACTGGTTCATTGGTAGGAGGTTGCTAGGCCTTGAAACGCTCTACGACATAAGCATAAGTTTTATTTTCCATAAAAGGAGAAAGTGTTCACGTCAATCCAATTTTGGGTATGGAGTTAGGGCTCCCAAATTGGAGGTGGCCGTAAAAGTCAAAGTGGAAAATCCACCATTCTTTCAGGGGTCGAGGAAATTCAACAAGGACACATAAATCACCAATCCATATTGTGCACACACGCAAAACAGGAAAACTGTAGCCATCAATGGACTATACAAATAACATTTGTAAGCATAACTCCGATCTCAAGATAACTTCTTTGGGTCACCCTTATATCTTTCTCTAATGAAATAAAGAAAAAATATGAGCAAAAAAATTAAATTTACAAGAGAGAAGATTAAAATATATGTTGTGTACACTTATACATTGACCTCCCTTATAAACTATAAGACAATTTCCCTGTAAATAATCGAAGATGTAATTGGAGATGGTACAAGTTTAGAGGAATTGACTATCGAGCATGAATCGTCTAGATTTTGTCCTCAAAATAGATCCTATCAGTATATGTGTGACAATCATTGCAAACTGTAGGCCTTGAGGTCAATATTGTGTTAAAATATATGGCTAATAATTTTTATAATTTCACCTCTATAGTTAGTAGGCTTGTTTTATGATAGAAATTGCAACCCTATCATAATGCTTCGATCTGGATCAATGAAAACATAAATTAATAACTTACTACGATGGTAAGAGAAATTAATATCCAACTACTTTGCATTACTAGGCTTGGTCTATGATATAAAATGGAAACCCTACCCTAATGCTTCAATATAGACCAATCAAGACATAAATTAATAACCAACTACAAAAATTAATAACCAACTACTTTGCCTTCACTAAGATAAATTTGACTCAACTTAAATATACTCACAGGATCTCATATAGCTTCCAAATGTGAACAAACAAAATATATAAGGAAATAAAGAAAAATGAAGGAACAAACTCACATTGGAAAGTTGTAGGCCACTAAAATAAGTCTGCCTTGAGGAAAAGTCATGAATGGGAGAGCTGGAATAGCATAGATCCTGCCTTGCTAGTGTTGTTCACCTTGACCGTGATCTTGTGTTGTAAGAGGAAAAACCCCAGGACATGGCGCTAGATACATCATTGGAAATAATGGAGCCCCAGAGTTGGTTACCTTCCTTCCCACAAAATTAGGGTAGAATGGATTCAACCCAAAATTTATAAAATCCTGGATAGATACAAATACCATCCAATATTCCCTTTAAAAATTTAATGGAAATTTCCAATTGAGGCGCAATAGAGATGAGAAGGATGTAACCTACCTCAGGAAATTCCCTTCTAATGTGCCTTCTTTCAATGAATGGGATGTATGATTATTGTCGGTCTAGTCATTTCCTCTGGAGTAAGAGGATGATGCTACGTTATTCTCGGAAAACCCATGTTTCCAGGAACAAAATTCACCAACCAAAATACCTATATTCACCCTTGATTGAACCAAAATAAATGGTTCAAAACCCATAAGATATATTTGAAACTCAAAATCAAATGTAAACAATGGAATCAATGAATCATAAACAACATGAATTGTAATAAAGCGTTATTGTGGCGGGATCATCATTTGTGAAGGAATGAAGACAAATGTTACAAGCATCATGACAAGGGTCTTGCACACCTCGTTCCACAAATATCGTCGTCAATGTCAAATGGGTATTTGTAACTTTGTCATTCTCCTACATTCCCAGTACCAAAATCCACACAAGAGCAAACCCAAAATACAGTCACAAGGGCCTTGCGCAACTCCTTTCACAAAAGCTGTTGCCGATCTCAAATCGGTCTCTATAATTTTTTTGTTCTCGTCAATTCCCAGTACCATAACCCACAAAAGAACAAACCCAAAACACAATCACAAACATCCTACACACTTCCTTCCACAAAATCTTATGCTAATGTTAAATGAGTATTTGTAACTTTATCATTCCCGTCTACTCCCAATACCAAAACCCACAGAAGAACAAACCCAAAATATAGCGAGGGTTTGCAGAATACAACTAGTGTTTGCAGTGATGTCGAAGGAATTGATGAGGGGTTTACCCAAACTATTGCAAAAGTTTGCATGGATGTCAAAGAAGTTGATGCGGTTGATGGTTGTTCAATGTGCGCCTCTAGGATGGGTTGTAAAATTCATATAACCTGAACCCTTTGTTCGATTAGAAAATGTTACCCAATTCTTATCTTGTCTTAACTTAAGACATTAAAATAGTTGATTCTACTTTTGTCTTAACTTAAGGCATATAAATAGTTTTAATTTTTAATTTCACATAATTAAAATAATAACTTAAATATCTAATACTAAATATTACTTCCCTTTTTAAAAAAATGTCTCCTCTTTAAAAAATGTCTTAAACTACATCACTGAGACATAGGGTCATAGACCCCATAGTTGAGTGTAGAGCACCTATAGACTATTAAAAAATCTATTAATTTTCAAACATTTTAATATGGAGTTTTATTTTCAACCATGATTTAATATTTTAATTAAGTGAAAAAGGTGATCCATATTGGAATTAGAATTAGACGTGAGGAATTTCAAATTTTTAAATTATGAATAAACTCTATTTGATAATATGAAAATGTTCTTCCTCAACTATTATATAAAGTATATAAATGTTTTTTCAGTTTCTTTATATAAAGTATATAAATGTTTTTTCAGTTTCTTTATTGTGTTACTATCTTTAATTTAGTAAAATAGAATTCAGCTATAATTTATTAAAAAATGCTATAATTTATTAAAAAATAAAACTTGGAATGTGTTGTTGTTTATTTCAACTTTATTTCAAATGATAAATTATTAAAAAATGCAATAATTTATTAAAAAAATCAGACCTAGAATGTGTCGTTGTTTAATTCCACTTCATTTCAACCTCTTCAGCAGTGCCAATTTCGATTTGAGATGTGCATTACGCTAAATTATTAAACAATGCAATAATTTATGGGAAAACCAAACCTGGAATATGCTGTTGTTTATTTCAGCTTCATTTCAACATCTTCAGCAGTGTCAATTTAGATTTGAAATGTGCATTACGCTAAATTATTAAAAAATGCAATAATTTATTAGAAAATCAAACCTGGAATGTGCTATTGTTTATTTCAACTTCTTCAGCTGTGTCAATTTCGATTTGAAATGTGTATTACGTTTTAAATGCGCGCTTGTATAAATCGTATGTGCGCGTTACATTTTGAAATGTTTGTGTTTCAAAAATTCTAATGGCCCATATATCCGTCCAATTCATTATCAGTTCCATTCATTACCTTCAGTCCGTCCATCTCATCTCCCCTTCAATGTGGATTTAGTGTCTATCCCACGACTGCCCTGACCTTGAATTCTCCTCATGATTTCTAATTTATTTTTGTGTTTGAGTATTCAGATATTTATAGTTGCTCCTACTATGTTGTAGTTCCTACTATTTTATGTAGATAATTTTTATTTACTTTCACGTGTTTAACTGAGTCACTGAGTGTTTGAGTGTTGAGTCAAGTTGAGTTAAGTGATAGGCGAGTTTGAGTGTGTAATTGCATGTGGTTGCATGTCAAGATATTTTAGGCAAGTCATTAGTTGAAAAAGTATAAATACCCTTCACTGAGTTCATTTTAAGCATCATGTTTTGTGTGATCAATACAAGAGCCACAACTCGTGTTTTGTGTATGAATTCATGCTTTGTCTCCTTCGCCTTTCCAACAAGTTAGTATCGGTGTGAGGTTATAAAGAGCTAGAGAAAACAGATGAGTAGTAGTCCGTGAGAAAAAAGAGAGAAATAGGTTTTCCTGTTTAGAGTAATATTCAAGGCATTAAAACCCTCTTGGGCTTAGCATAGAGCCACCTCGGTTAGCATAGAGCTGCATTAGCAATGAAAAGCTTACTGTGTTTTGCAAGCACACTGTTTTTCTCTGAATACAGAGCCTTAGAAGACTAACACGGTCTTTCTATATCGTGGATAGCATTCGCACGTAGCGCATCATCAGACAAGGTCAGGTTAATAGAGCGAAGAAGATTTTTCGATAAAAAATTCAAGTCAAGATTCGTTGGTTTAAATGCATGACATTTTTTTTGGTGAAGATTGTGCTTCGCGGGGGAGCATATTGAAAATCATATTTTTTTTTTCGGGTGGAAGATAGCCGCATGTAATCAGCGAAGCAGCTATAAGAAAAGGAGTGACATCAGTCATGGGTCGCAAAGCATGATTAAAGAAGACTAATAAAATGAATCAAAAAGAAGAGGTAAAGATCATTGCCATGGTTAGAGAGGTTCAGGCCGAAGTCGAGGAACTGAGAAGTCTAGCATAGGACAAAGAAAAAATCGAGGGTGATTTGTGTAGCTTTGATTTGCTACCACCTCCTATGTTTACAGGTGAATATTTTGATCATTGAGTTATCAAGATGCCAACTTTTCTAAGAGCTAAAGAGTTAATTTAGTATGAACCTAATAACCCATATGATGCAGTATGTGATGTTTTAGCATTGAATTTTATAAAACAAGCATTGGATGAGAAGTGTTTGTGCAGGGTAGCAAACGCTACAACTTTCAAGGAAGCATGGAAATTTCTGGAAGCAGAGTTTGGTGCAAGGGGGAGTGGCATGCAACATTAGATTATGTCACAAGTAAAGAAGTCAGCCATAGATCTGAGAATATATGAGCAAGACTCTGAGTGGAAAACAGAGCTTGGAGAACCCCACTCAAAAGTGGATCATGGTTCACAAGGCCATAAAATTAAAACACATTATGCAAGCATGCATATGGATAAAGAAGATGCAACAAAGATTGCATAGAGAGAAATTGAAGCCTCTGTGTAAAACAGAGCAAGATCAAATAAATTCTCAAGGACTACACTGTAATGTGGATGGCGCAAATGATTGTGAATCCCACTGTGCTGAGACACATGTGGATAATGACTGCAAAGTTATGTGTCAATTGGTGAATCTAGCCGCAATTGATGGATTTGGTGAAGTTGAAATTGTCAAATGAAATTGACAATGAGCACATGCATACTCAGATATCCCACCATAGTGTGGATGAACATTATGCTAATGATATATGTGGTTTTTTTTTTCAAACAAAGATTGATTGTGGCAATATGGTAAGTGCAATGTTTGATGAAACATTGAAGATTGAAGTTGCCATTTAGCAGCGAGATATGAAGGAGTTGGAACTGCTCATGAAGCAATATGTCATCTAACAACAGTTGATGATCAAGAACAAGATAAAGTGATTGAAGAGTTTTTGATGAGAATATCCACTAACAGTATAACAGTGTAAGACAACCTCCATACAATTGAAAAGAAGGCAGATGTAGAGAAGGAATTTCTCACTCAAGAGAGTAATATTAAAAATGTTTTTAACATTGTTTTTTAATATGCAGGGGTTCAGAATAGCGTGAGAGCAGAATTTGAAAGAAAGGTTGTTAATAAATTTGATGAAAATTACAGGAAAAAAACAACAGTGCCTGATGATGAAAGTGAAAAGAATGATATGGATGTTTATGAAAACAAAGATGAATGCATTGAAACCATTTTTCAGCAATGGATTCAAGAAGAGATAAGATTCTCCTATCCAGAAATATGGTGGAAAGAAAGTCAGGAATTTTAAACAGAAGAAACAAAGCAAAGAAAATAGTTTGAAGATGCAATGTTTTGGCAGCAGTCCATGGTTGAATGAATATTTGAAGAGGAAGGTGTAGAGAACATGATACAATTGTTTTTCAAAAAAATATCAAGACAAGTCAAAGAAAAATTGCAGCAACAACAAGTCAATAAACTCAACAGCAAGAAAGTTCAACAGAGAATGAAGCAATTTCAAGGATATAAAATTTGGAAAAAGAGGAAAAGAAAATGCAAAATTGTGAAAGCCTTGAGTCATTGTAACCCTACCTGAGACGTAGACTAGCAGGCATGTTTGAGTGATAATCGAGTCAGGTGATGTTGAATAATATTGTCGTAATTAAGGGGGAGTGTTAGAAATTTTAAATATTCCCGCATGTGGAGTTAGCTAAACATAGAGAGTCAGTTAACTCAGTAATTGAGTTGAGTGATTGAGTGTTTGCTTGTTGAGTCAAGTCGAGTTAAGTGATAGATGAGTTTGAGTGTGTGATTGCATGTCAACATATTTTAGGCAAGTTGCTACTTGGAAAAGGATAAATAACCTTCAGCGGGTTCATTGTAAACATCACGTTTTGTGTGATCAATACTATGAATTCATGCTTTGTCTTCTCCACCTTTCCAACAGCTCTCATAATAAAAAAGAAATGAAATGGATAGGAGCACAGTTCAATTCAACTAATGAACATTTCCCAGCAAGGGTTCATTGTAAGCATCATGTTTTGTATGATCAATACAAGAACCACAACTCATATTTTGTGTGTATGAATTCATGCTAATGAAATGGATAGGAGCACAATTCAATTCAACTAATGAACATTTCCGAGCAAGAATTCATTGTAAGCATCATGTTTTGTATGATCAATACAAGAGCCACAACTCATATTTTGTGTGTATGAATTCATGCTTTGTCTCCTCCGCCTTTCCAACAGCTATCATAATAAAAAAAAAATGAAATAGTTATGAGCACGATTAAACTATTGAACATTTCCCAACATGAAATGGAAAACTGGGAGGCTGGAAACCTGAAAGAAAGGTCCCTGTCCCTGTCATATAAAAAATTTAAACACAACCCAAACGGCTGCTTTGATTTTGTTCCCCCCATCAAAAGGTATTTACGGTTCAATGTGCTATTCCATCTTATTACCAATTGTACATGGTAGAAACTACTCAACAATAGCCAACATTTTCTTATTGGTTTGATTATGTTTTAAAGCTCGTTATATATCATGTGTGCCTGTTCTGCAGTAAATTTAGTTTTTGTAACAGCCCGCGTTTCATGAGCAACAAGAATAGTGTATCTGTTATGCAAAGCGGGCAACGCTTGCGCTGACCACTCAATAAAGTGGAGTCCGCCAACTCTTTCCACCCTAGATAATGATCCATAACGCTCTATAGATATAGAGTTTGGAGAGTCCAATGATCATGAAAATTTTCTGTGTGATGGTCTCCTTTTTCTTCATTGATTTTCAATGTTCCGGAGCCAACGATTTTAAAACACTTCTGGTCGGTGTAAAAGTAATGACATAAAAAAATTATATACATGTTTTTAGCTTTTATCAGCAGTGGAGTCAAAATTTTGTAGAAGGTTGAATGGTTGGAATGAAACACATTGAATGATATATAATTTGATATTTTAAAGCGTGGTAACTTAATCATTTTTAAGGAATAATTAATATTCATTTGATTTTTCTTTTTACAATAAAATTATGGTTTAACCATTACACTAACTTTATTATGAGCTTTTTCTGTTATTAATGATAATAAATTTAAATAATAATGACTTTTCCATTATCTTTTTAATAAATAAATATTTAAATCAAAACATAAAGATAAAAAAAAATAAAAATTATTATCTATCCACTTAAAACAAGCTAATAGAATAATAAAACAATATTCAGATGAAAAGTCACACGTTAACTGAAAACATTACTAACTTAAAACACACTCAACTATAAAATGATAATGCAGCACCATCAATATATGAAAAAGAAAACATTAGAATATATAATATGGACTCTCCGGTCACAAACAAGCCAAACAAACATTGCATGGATCCGAGGAAGTATTCAGTCGAAGGAAAATTTGATATGGTCAAAAGGAATTATAGTAATAAACAAAAGAAATTTACAACAAGGGCAGCTGCAAGGCAGCGAGTCCTTGCATGAAGTTAACATTTAAGATCCAGGGCTAAAGAACAGGGCATTACGCCTGTATGGTTGATCTGGTTGTTTGGATGAGGCATATGATTTTATAAAAAATATGCCATTTAAACCTAATGTTACTGTTTGGGGAGCCTTACTTGGTGCCTGCCAAGCCCATGGCAATATGGAGATAGGAAAAGTTGCAGCAGAACACTGCAGTTGGATTGAGGTAAAGAGCAGGGTACAACAGTAAGCATATTGATAAGCAGAAGAAGGCATTCATGTGATTGAAGGACAACGAAAATGTGCATTAATCTGAATTTAGGCTTGAGATACTTTACCATCAAATTAGTCAAAACGTCTTTATAAACCAACTACTAGGATCAATAAAGAACACCAGAGCGAGCAGGACCGTGTATTGGTGAGGATCAGCAGTCACTCATAGCATCTATTATAAAGAAGAAAACAATGAACGAGCACAACACATTTGGTATATTTTTGGAAAATTAGTTTAAAACAATTCAAAAAGAAAATACAGTGGTACAAGCACTTGGAAAGAAAATATCATTAATCTTCAGCAGCAGCGACCAAAAAGGATCAATAGGACTAGGAAGTTAGAGTGTGTACTATATAGCAAGTGAACTCTTGATGCATCTGCAATCTAGATTCTAATATAAGCATGTCACTTGACTCTAATAACCCACGCCCTAACTCAATGGGGTGGGGCATGCTGAGGACTACTTCCCTTGATTCCAGCCATACGCAGTAAACGATATATACCTGGTATGACGTATTGACATATATAACCTACACACTAATGCATTGAATGAAAGGATTGACTTGAACCCGCCAGTGATACGGGACATACATTGATAGCAGTGGATAGTGCGGTCTAGAGAGCTGGGCAGATAACACAGTGGAGCTTCTCCTGATTTTTTGTCGAATGAATTACTTAACTACTAAGTCTCAAGGAACAGATGCAAGTGTAAGGCTGAAGTACCAGTTTCGGTAGACTGCGTCAACTTCTTCTGAAACTCAGACAACAGGCAATGATAAATGTCAATATTACACCCGCAATATTTCAAAAGAATGCACCAGTTTATGTTGCTAGCCCAAAATCACATAACTGCAATAGCAATAGTCACATGAGCACTATATACCAAAGATCTGAACATTATTGAATAACTAACTTGCAGAGAATCGTCATCAATTCAAGACACGAGTAACATGAAAACCGCCGTGGAGCTTACATTTGACCTTGAAAATAGGCATTTCTTATGACGGACTGTAACATGTGAAGAATACAAGACAAGCACGAATGCTAACAATTAGGACATTAGACCGGCATCCGAGCAGAGACGATAGAAGCATAAAAAATGTGAGTTGCACCACCATGGCAGACCAAAATGCATATTTGAAGCATCCGTCGTACACCTGTAACAGAGAAGGAAGCGGGGAAATGAGACAATGCGTAAAATACTGCAAAAATAGGCTTGAGATTCAGAATTATTGTTTTCTTGGTTTCTTTTTTCTTTGTCTTTCGACTTTTACGATGTCAATAATCAGAAGAGCCATGAGAACAAGTGCTAAGAGAAACAATGCCGCGAGTTGAGTAAGTTGGCTTATGCTAATGGATTCCATGTTATGTGAAGCGGGGAGATGTATGTGAATATCCAGGTGCAGAAGAGGACAATTTATAAAAAAGTTCAACGTGTTTGTAAGCTGGTTTGAAGTGTGAATGGAGCTAAAATACTTGAAGCTCGGATGGAGCAGGCAGTATTTAATGGTCGGCATAAAACGAAAAGCTTACGTTATGTGAGCAATTGGTGCAATTAAGTGATCGATATGACATGGGGAGCAAATGGCATATGGAATGATGTATGTGGCCGCAGAAGTAAATGCGAAATTAGGTGATGTATCTGACATCGGGCAATCTTGGTGGTAGATTGGGTCGCGCTAGACAGGAGATTTATGTCAACATCTAGGTGCAGAAATAAGTACATATACGGATTGACTTGGAATGGAGCTAATGGGCATAAAACGAAAACCTTACGTTAAGTGAGCGATCGGTGCAATTAGGTGATCAATCTGACATGGGGAGCAAATAGCATATGGAATGATGGATGTGGCGGCAGTAGTAAATGCGAAATCAGGTGGCTGTGGCTAGTAGTGATTTACGTATGAGAGTTGTGATCGAATACAGGAAATGGAATAGCACTAATCTAATGCTTATCTGACTAATCAAGTATGGATATCACATTACTCACCACTCTTTATCCCGAAACAATTGAACGGGCATGCCTAGTTCTCTGACATCAGCAGCACCTGGCTGGCTTTGGCGAGCTCCTATAGTAACGTCTTGAGCAGACTGGGGCTGCTAGGTCAACAACGTATCCATGAAAGTAGAGCAAGTAGAGTATGACAAGTAGAGAGGTTGTAGTAGGTCCAGTTCACTGATGGCAATGACAACTTCTATATGTCGATATTCTCTATGTATGATTTATATGGTTCAAATGGATTAGCATTGCCCAGCTCTAGCATTGGCACTTGGCTCTATAGTGGATGGAGACTTCAGATTTCATAGGCCTTGTCAGCTATGGAAGTGGGCCTTGATGAGTTTAGAGAGAAAGTTTCTATGCCTGTATAGTATTTTAAAACGTCTTTATGCCAGCTCATATAGTAACACTTCGATATGCAACATCTAGGGCCTGGAATCTAATGGCCAGGGCAAAACTTAGATATGGCAACATCATATTATGTTCAAACGTATATATATATGAATCCAATGGTTACAATGGACTTTGTCAATGTTTCTATGGTGACATCATATATTGATGGCTTTACTGTCTCTGGCATCAAATCTAGATCTAGGTCTAGGGAGGAGCGAGCCTCCATAGTTCCAGGTCCAATAGGCCCCATAGTAGCAAGTCGAAATAGGCTTTCACCACAGGTTTAGCTGTAACTCCAAGTTGTACTAATTAGTTAGGACCAACTGTGTTACAAGGCGGCACACGACAAAGGCAGAGTGAGTGCATGCATGGGCTTTAGACTCTACGGCTTTAGCAGAAAGGTAGGGCACCTTATATTAGCATAGTTTCATGTGCCAATCAATGGACCACTGGAAATAGACAAGGTCAAATTTTATAGTACGACATCATATAGTGACACATAGAGTGGATATGGCACATCATATATGAACCAAGTAGAGATGCAAGTTCAAGTGTCACAGAGAGCTCTCTCTGGAGACCCAGTTTCAGTAGAGCCAGTTAGAGATAGCGACATCATATATGAACACAAGTTCTTTCTCAAGATTGTGAATACAAGCATGCAAGTATTAAAGCAGGAAGATCTGTAAGTATTTAAGCAGGAATATTTGTAGGTTAAGATGTTGAAAGTGTTAGCAATTATATTTTTGTCATATCACCTTCAATGTGAACAAAGTCCTTGCAGTTAGAAACTTGACTTTCTCCTGTGTTCCACCTGTGCTTCTGAAATTCTGTATATTCTTCTGTAAAATGGCTTTGCTAGCCCTCTTCCATGCCTCGTCTTTTATTGCATATGTCAGTTGTCAAAAGCCTAAAAGAAAATAGTCGATACAAATTTGCTATACTGCAAATAAAATTGGTTTCAAATACGTAGCGTGTATTGTAATTTACCACAGCAGGGCATGGCCTATCCTGGTAACCAAGTTGTAGATGAACTGTCAGACATCCGTCCTCAGAGGATTTTGTAAAACAACCATGACTAGAGATTCTGCTCGTTGACCCAAGAAACTGATCAAATATTTCTAATTTTTCGTACACTAATTTTCCAAGGAATAATGTAATGTCCTGAATTTAGCAAAGGAGACTCGAGTGGACTACAAGCATTACCTCCCACACTTCTAATATCTTCGATTGACAAGAAGCATTGGTGGAATACGAATAGCTACCATTGCAAGTCTCCTTTACTGCTTGTAGCAACAAGTATGGAGAAGTTCTATATTCAACACCTACTGAAATGCCAACTGATTTAAATTCTCTAAACATAACAGTAAACAACTCGTAAAATAATACCATATTAGACTAGTAGTCAAATGGCATCCTTAGAACTACCATCCTTGTATGAAGAATACAAAAATTGTGCCTATGATTCTATGGTATCTTATTTTGCTGTTGCAGGGTACACACCTGGTATAATTCATCTGAAATAAGTCCCTTTCCATGTGCAAAAGGCACCTTTGTGCTGTCAAATGCTTCATCTGTAATTCCATTTCCAACCAGATAACCCTGAAAAACTAGCCATGCAAGAAGCCAGACAATGAGAAAATGTAACGTAGTTTCTAGTCATCAACATATTTTGAAGAGGCATGAATGAAGGCTATGAATTTCAATTAGATTAGCAAAGAGTTTTGACCTTAAGGTTCAAGGTTGGCTACTTAATACCAGCTACATTTTCTATCATAGACAATATACAACACAGCTGAAGGAAACCCTCCTATGAAAATTTCAACACCTTCAAAAAGCTGTAAAAACTCAAAGCAAAATTGAGCAGACAATGACGTTCTGCTAGTGAAAAATATCTCGAGTGGAGAAGGCAGGGCCACACTCACAAATTTATAGATATGTACGTAGCCATATCTTTTGAAATAGCATAAATCTGACCAGTAGCATGTCTGAAGTATCTATTACCCTCTTCACCAAACTTCCAATATTCTGGCTCATGATACTTGACACCTCTGAAAGAACACAAATTATTCTTATTAGCACATTTTCCTAAATGTAAGACAGTAAATATTAGAAAACTACGAGAACCAAGGTTTTGTATTGCAGCAGGCACACGAAAATCCTCAACAGGCAGCCTTAAAAGAACACCTCAGTTTAAACTTCAAACTCCACAGCAGTCTACACATGATTTACTGCCATTCAAGTATTATAATACCATGGCTTTTGATTTAAACAAAGAACCTCAATTCTGTGGAAGACATCTATGTCCCTTCTAAATATAAAACGACTTCGGAAACTGTTTACAAGCCACTAATTTGAATTTTGTACAGAGTGACAGAACACAGCACAAGGATATGATTTGCTTATGAAATCCAAAAGACTATAATCATTTAGCTCTATACATCTTCAATCACAATTTTCACAAAATTATAAACAAATTCAATTCGGAAAGGTCCAGTATTTTAGGATATTCTCTGGAAACCCAAATTTCTTTATGCTATTTGGTCATAGCTACTTACTTCTGTGCAAGAACAGGTCCAGACTTCATGCAACCAAGGTAAATTCTTGGTTTAGATCGGTATCGTGCAAGAGTGGTGGCCAACATCCCTGAGAAGAGCATCCGTATGTTCTTAGTGATAACAGAATAGGGCAAAGATATCCTTCCATTGATAGTAGTTATCAACTTATCTTGGTTCTAAAAGAATGAGGGATTGGTACCTAAATTAACATGCACATCATCATCGACCTCAACATAGAAATCTGCATCCCATTTTGCTACTGCTATAGAAAAATAGGTCTTGGTCTTTGCTGAGAGCTCGTGGTAGCCTTCAACATGTTCCAATCTAAGGAAATCATGATGCTGTGCGTCTTCTGAATCAATGGCACGATCCAAAATACCACCAGGTGTAACACTGTGTCCAATAACGAATCTAATAACAATGCCTTTCTTCTCCTCCAACTGCTTCAGTTTGGATCCTGTGAGGAACAAAAGGTCCAATTATCAAAATCAACGGATATCTAAAAAAGCTACAGACAGCAGAATATCCCTGCCCTAGGTTCATACACGCTCATGAGAACTATTTTTGCAATTAAAAGCATTTATTATTTATTAACCAGATTTCAAAACCTAAAAATTTATTAGCAATAACTGATATGGACCTTGTGGCATCCAGGTTTCTCGAACAGAGTCCTGCCACTTTCTACTGCTAACCTTCTAGCGTACCTCAGGGCCTTGTCCATCAGGCTTCTCAAGAACAGGTGACCCATTGAGGTTGGCTGATTTTTCAGTCCGAGCAACTGCTAATTCCATTTCAAGAGAAGAAATTGTTTTGTCTAACGATCTGGAGACAAGAATTTGCAAGCTCAAATGAAGGGTTTCAATTTTGTTGTCAAAAAAGTGCACACAAACAAAGACCAAATCCAAATTTTATACAATAACAAGAAATCCTGTGCCATCGATGCCTAAACCATAGAAAGATAAAGCCACCTCAGTGTCAAGGGATTTTGGTAACTACAACTGACTACCCTATGAACTGCTAAATACGTATGATGAATTAGCAAAATACTAGACAATGTAGCTGAAATAGGCAATATTTAGGGTAGTGATCATGAATGACAACCGACATAAGTTAAGCCATAAATCGAAAGAGAACATGAAAGCCGCTGCCTGTTACCTCGAAACAACACAATCATCATAGGCATCCATGAATGACTTCGTTCAAATTAAGGGTGCTAGAATAGTCACATAAACAGGTAGAACAAGGTCTTTAAAACTGCTCACTCAATGGCATAGATAAGATAGGGAGCAAACACGGCACTTGCGATGACAGCCATTGGAAGAACTGTGGATCCTAACATGGAAGAGGGCCAGCAAAGCCATTTTACAGAAGAATATACAGAATGTCAGAAGCACAGGTGGAACACAGGAGAAAGTCAAGTTTCTAACTGCAAGGACTTTGTTCAGATTGAAGGTGATATGACAAAAATATAATTGCTAACACTTTCAACATCATAACCTACAAATATTCTTGCTTAAATACTTACAAATCTTCCTGCTTTAATACTTGCATGCTTGTCTTCAAAATCTTGAGAAAGAACTTGCAAATCCCGTTTGTGCGTGGGATCAACGTCATCGTACGTCTCAGGATTACTCCACATTCTGTTAGTAAAGAGCATACCGATGCAGAAACTCGCAACGTAGAGGAGCACTCCAAACTTTCCCCTGCCAACGCAGAGGAGCATTCCAAACTTTCCCCTGCCAACGAGCCTAAGCCTAAACCTAAGCCCGTTTTCTTGTCGGTTTGCATTTCAACTCTGTAAACAAAAAAGGCATTAGGAGCCAGCAATGGTTTGAGCTCCACAAAACAGAAAAATGGTAAAACTTGAATTGGCATCTAAAGAAACGGGAAAGGAGGCCGGAGTTCGCACCATTCTGCTGTCAAAAGGCAGTCTTCATACAATTGCCGCCAAAGTCAGACTTTTAGCACAGGAGTCCTAGATCAGATGATGTCAAAGATTCACGATTCAATACAAATTATAGCCAGTTCAACCCAGTCTTCATACAATTGCCGCCAAAGTCAGACTTTTAGCATAGGAGTCCTGGATCAGATGATGTCAAAGATTCACGATTCAATACAAATTATAGCCAGTTCAACCATAAATACGAAAGAAATCGTCGAAGCGCATTAAGAATTTAATGTCATTTTAGCTTCCAACGGCCTTACAAATTTGCTATACTACAAATAAAACTAGTTTCAAATACGTAGGGTGTATTGCAATTTACCACAGCAGGGCAAGGCACCTGTGTGCTGTCAAATGCTTCATCTGTAATTCCATTTCCAACCAGATAACCCTGAAAAACTAGCCATGCAAGAAGTCAGTAGGCCTGAATGAAGCCTATGAATTTCAATTAGATTAGCAAAGAGACTGGACGTAGTAATAAACAGGCTAGTAATAAAAAGAAAAAACGAATAATTAAAAGTTATATAAAAAATTATTAAATAAAATAATATGACAATTAGAATATATAAATATATAAAAGTCGCCACAGCTGGACCGCTGGACTTCATGCTACCGCATGGATACCAAGTGTCGCGTTAAGTCCCGACGGAAAATCCCAATGGCACAATTCATGCAGTGAATGAATGGCTTCTGTGCGCAGCGGGTGAACCACTTTCTGTGTGCAGTGGGTGAACCACTTGAGTTAATGGCTTATTTGAATGGCTTCGTGCAGTTAATGACTTGGGAGAGAGACAGGGGCAAACCGACAAGAAAACGGGCTTAGGCTTAGGCTTAGGCTCGTTGGCAGGGGAAAGTTTGGAGTGGCCTTCTGAAGAAAACGAAAAAAAAATGCGGGGCAGATCTTCCGGGGGTTCGTTTTCCCCCAAATTGATTGTGCTCCACTGCGTTCCTCAATGGGTCACCTGTTCTTGAGAAGCCTGATGGACAAGGCCCTGAGATACGCCAGAAGGCATTTGTTGTGATTGGAATCAATACAGCTTTTAGCAGTAGAAAGCGGCGGGACTCTGTTCGAGAAACCTGGATGCCACAAGGTCCATATTAGTTATTGCTTTTAAATTTTTAGGTTTTGAAATCTGGTTAATAAATAATAAATGCTTTTAATTGCAAAAATAGTTCTCATGAGCGTGTATGAACCTAGGGCAGGGATATTCTGCTGTCTGTAGCTTTTCTAGATATCCGCTGATTTTGATAATTGGACCTTTTGTTCCTCACAGGATCCAAACTGAAGCAGTTGGAGGAGAAGAAAGGCATTGTTATTAGATTCGTTATTGGACACAGTGTTACACCTGGTGGTATTTTGGATCGTGCCATTGATTCAGAAGACGCACAACATCATGATTTCCTTAGATTGGAACATGTTGAAGGCTACCACGAGCTCTCAGCAAAGACCAAGACGTATTTTTCTACAGCAGGGATTTCTTAACTACATGAAGATCTTGCCGTCAAAGAGGAGGGATTTCTTAACTACATGAAGATCTTGCAATCCTAACAATCCTCCATGATATCAGTGTCGTCATCAAGCCTTCTAGGTAAGTTTTTCATATGCCCTTTATTCCTAGCAAGATCTATTTCAAAAGCAGCAAGCAGCTCCACTAATGTGAAATCCTGTCTGAAAGAAGGTGAAGATACAGGGCTCCGCTACCAGATCTAGTTCTTCTAGCAGGTGAAAAAGTAACTAAAGTAAAGGGGTAGTTCATAGAGGCCGCCATACCTGAAAGCAACTCTCGTGAGCTAGACAGAAAGCTACTACCAGAGCTAGCCCAACCACTAGTTCAAATACAACTGATTCCGAATCAATAGGCTTTCGAACTAAAGGATCCATCTCCGGGCGAGGTGATAGCAAAGAGAGCATTGGTTTTCATTCCATCTCCAGCGCAGCGACAGGACCAGGTTCAGGTTATACGGATCCAGAGCTACCAGCATCATATTGAGATCGAGCAGTTCCACCGCCTTACCCCGAACCACCTTATACTAACAGCTGTTGAACCATCGCATGCACCAGCTGCCAATGCACAACCTTGTAACAGGGAACATGAAACCTTACGAAACCTTCGCATACCCCTGCAGATAATAGGAATCGAAGTAATGTTAACATTAAAACCAGACTGGTGACGGTTAGCGAAAATGCACCGGGCTTATTGCTTTTAAGCTATGCTCGAGCCTCTTCCGCCTCGGGAAGAGGCCAAATAAGATGGCGAAGCTGAGGTGCGAATGAAACTTAGCTTAGGTCGGCATATCCCCGCACACATCATTTCTAAACTTTAGGATAACAACCGAATAACACCTAAGAACTAATGCTATCTCCGTCCGGAACGATTACTATAGTCCCTGCCGGATGCCAGATGGCAGGGACTAATAAGAATTGTGATAATGATTCTAAAGTTTACAGAGCTCTTTATCAATTTACATTAAAGCTTTTAGAGTTCTATTTGAATAGAGAGGTTTGTACCTTTTTGAATTTGCGATATTAAATACATATAAATGTTATTCACGTATTACTAATATGTTAATAATAAATAATATAAAATTATGTTCATTACCTTTATTTATA
Source organism: Pinus tabuliformis (assembly GCA_031772625.1). Classification (NCBI taxonomy): domain Eukaryota; kingdom Viridiplantae; phylum Streptophyta; class Pinopsida; order Pinales; family Pinaceae; genus Pinus; species Pinus tabuliformis. Next base: position 634,153,417 of record CM062813.1, on the reverse strand, counting down.
AAATTAGGTTGATTCTCTTTAAATATTGGTGAATGGTCTGCTTCAAGACAGAGACATGGATTTTTCAATCAACTGGATCACGAAAAGACCGTCCAACAATTTTCACACGAGGAGGGAGGTGAGATATCTACTGAACCCAAACTTAACATTCCAGCAGAACCAGGATTATATTTAGTGTTTAGCAGCCTTCGTGTACTCTACATTCCTATCGGCGCTCATTTTAACAACTCAACAAACTAATAGTTATGCCCGGTTTGTAGTACATGACTCACTGGTTAGTTATTTAGTTATTTATTTTAAGCAATAAATTAAGCATATTCCATGTCTTTGGTCCACTCTCTCTGTTGATTATGAAATGCTAAAATCCAAAATCTGTGCTCACAAGAATCTCATGAGTTGACAATGATTGAAAAACTGATATATAGTTTGGGAGGTTTCTCTTCAAATTTTTTGAGCATAGGAATAAAATCTTAAATCAAAATAAATAATTTGTTTATTTAAATTCGAAAATAAATAATTTATTTATTTAAATCCAATAGATCATTGTTTGGTCTCAAGAACTTTAACTAGCCATCCATCTTAATATTTATTTTAAATCTACGCAATAAAATTGGAAAGCGTTTTAAATCGACAAAGGTGATGACTCGCTGAAACTTTCCCTTTAAAATTTATAATATTTACTTTATTCTGTTATGGAAACGATTTATAAATGCAAAACAAAACATCGCATATTAATATATGTGAAACGTGGTTTTTTGTTATTAGAAAATGTCACAGAAATTTGGGTTCCCTGTTACTAGAGTTCTAGGAAATCATGAAATCAAAGTTTTATAATATTGTTAGTCAATGACATAGGGATTTCTGGATATGATTCTCATAAAATTGAAGTTGTGAAAGAAAGGCGCATTTCCACCAAACTTAAAATGAATGGAGAATATGAACTTGTGATTTGTTCCGTATAGGCAACTAATTCAAATGGCATATTAAAAATAAGCTTATTTAAATGCTTCTGGAAACGGTCATATCAATGACAATGACTGCGATCATGGTTTGAAATTTCAAGCCATCAAGATACCGTGCCGCTGTGTCCAAATTTGATTTAACATTATTTTGGTATTATCATTAGTTTTAAATTCAAATTTATGTGATTGGGTACTTAGTATTATCTTTAAATAATACATAACTTCTTTTAATTGTTCTTTTCGTTAATTGGTATTGAGTATTTCTGTTTTTCGTTTTTTTAATTTATTATAACTAGCATTTTCATCAAATGTTGCAAAGGAAATGCCGTAAGGCATAAATTGAAGAATGTAAATATTTTATTTTCTAAATAAATGAGAATCTAAATACAACCTAGATGTATTTTCCATTGGGATGGAAGAAAAGCATAGATTAAATATATATGTGATATGGTATTGTGATCTAAATATACCCCATATGTATTTTCCATTGGGAATTTTTCATGTTGGTGTTGATAGTTACATTCATTTTCTTAAATGACTGATATAAATTATAATTAAGAGACATCTATACACATTGTATATATTATTTGTCCAATATTTCTCCCAAAGCTATCTAATTATAAAGACAAAAACAAATCCCTACACAATCAAGCCTTAACAAATGAAATTGGAATTGAAATTGGAAAACCTAACGTGAGAATATTAAGAAAACCTAATGTGAGAATATGAGGTGCAGAGCACAATAATTCAATTCCAAAACCAGGCCATCTATCTGACTCATAAAATGAAGATAAAACTTGACCTTTTATTGCTAATACTGAATATCCAAGTAAGAAAAGGAATTGCAGCTCTACTACTCACGGAACCAAGTAAACACCTAAGTCCTTCCAAATAGCGGAAATTATATTCTGAAACTGCCACTGGTAATCTGCCTCCGAACAGGGTTGATGGGACATGCTATCAATTTATTTTAAATACAATGTTTTCATGGCTTCAAATTCAAATTTTGGTTTAAAGGAAGCACTACAATTTTTAATTTATTTGATACTGATTTTATTGTGCATAAGATAGAGATTTTGATATTATATACTGAAAATGATATGTGTGGGAATATGCCTCATAAAATGAATATAAAGCTTGACCTTTTATTGCTAATACTGAATATCCAAGTAAGACAAGGAATTGCGGCTCTACTACTCACAGAACCATGTAAACACCTAAGTCCTTCCAAATAGCGAAAATTATATTCTGAAACTGCTACTGATATACTTGGGCAGCCAGTCCAACCAGAAGAAGAGCCAACAGATGTAATATCTCAAAAATAGTCTGCAAAGATACTACTCTCTTTTTACTGCTGGCAGAAGAAGTGTTAGCGTTAGGAGCTGAAGTAGATCCTGCATGCCCACAACCACAAATCACATTATATAACAGATTCAGATCCAAGTGTCTTTGCACCTAACTCTCACATTTGATTCATTCAAGCCCCTAACAACAAAATCGGAAATAAAAAATATCTATGTTTATGCCAAGAGAACAAACAAAAACTTTATTAATAAAGAGAAGGAAAAAACTAAACCTGAAGAGGTGTTGTTTTCACCAACTGTCAAAACAACAAAGAAAGAAACCATAAGGTCTCACAAAAAGTAAAAAAATGGTAATTTTTGAAGAGAAAATGGGGTTTGATGCAGAATCGTACGTTTAGAGCAACCGCTGACAGAAGCATTGAGGCCGACCTCCTAGCCCACATGTATGCATCCAACTTCTCCCAAATCTCTATTGCTGCAGCTTTATCTTGATGCCGCTTATGTTTACTAATCTGCAGGTAAATTACACGAGCTAAACAATAAGCAGACAAAATTAATGGCAAAATAAATGAGTGTACATGATACAATAAGCTCTAATAGAATGAAATTTATCCCATCATGTGGAACAAGACAAATCCATAAGCAGCGTGTTATAGAAGCAGAGCTTGGAAGCTTGACAATACTCGAAACAATAACAGAAAAGTCTAAATCTCATACTGAAACTATCTTCACATTCCACTGCCTCACAGATTTAGCAGACTCCACACTGTCATCTTCAAAGCGAATGTAAAACCCCAAGACTGTAAACATCCATCCGCATGACATTACAATTGAAAAGAAAATCTGATAAATCTTGATCACCTTACAGCTTCTAAAAGAATCCCCACTTTATCAATGCTACAACATGCTTATGCTAATCTTAATTAAGTGATAACAGGATAGGAAGTTCACATAATTTGTGCATTATATAGCAGACTAAACTCTGTAAAATCAAGTAGTAAAAGATGTCTTCGGTGAGAATATTTATGCTTGTCAGATGGAAGCTGACACACCCTACAAAAGCAAAAGGAATTTGGACAAGACGTAGTCAGGCACTTTTGAATAGTATTTTTTGGAATGTACTGGATACAAGCCAAAGCAATCAAGTATAAGATAACCCTGGAAAATAGGGCATATAAAGATTTCAGCCAACATAACCATCTTATCAGAAACTCTAAATTTATAGCGAGTTCGTATGTAAATTTTTCAGCCAACAGAACCATCTTACCAAAAAAACTCTCAATTTACAACGAATTCGCATGTAAAAGTTTCAGCCAATAGAACCATCTTACCAAAAACTTTCTCACAATTTATAGCGAGATAGAGACTTAACCATCTCACCAAAAAACTCTCAATTTATAGCGATGAAGCCTCTAACTTGCCTATGACAATTGTTTCAGGACTTTAGTGCATAGAACTTCAAATTTTACATCATTCTAAACAACATTATGAGGTAAGTAAGCCCTCAAAAGCCTTTACCTGACATTTACATGCACCAAATGTAGGCCCCACCTAACAAGGGCCTTTTAGTGGATACAATTCAACAAGCAGGATGTATAGAGCAAATTCCAAATAGTGTCTAATACTATACCGTATTTTGTTGCCAGGAAAAAAGGGTATATTCTACCTTTACCTAGTGATGTAAACAACGTTCAGTTGCATATGACCATTCCAATCTGCTTTGAGCTGAGCAGCTCAAGAGTATCTGTGAATTGGAATTTGCAACATTATAATAATAGGATAGAAAACTACCTAATCCATGTGCTTCAAAGCTAGCTCTTTGATACATAATACTAATTAATTAGATCGAGATTGACATAGAACCAGGTCTACAAGGCATTTCAAAGCTAGCTCTTTGATACATAATACTAATTAATTAGATCGCAATCCTTTTGTAGTCTCCATCTGCCAAAGTAGTTGCTTATGCTATTGTCTTACTGGGATCTCGTAAGAGAATTTTTTGTTTCCCTCACCGAACACTCACATACCAGTTGAAGCGGGGCACTCAAAGCTAGTTTATTGAGTCACAAGGTCAAAGGCAGGAGGAGGATAAGAGGTTCTTTCTTTCTTCCTTATTTTCCTCACACAAGGCGACATCTATTGTCTTACTAGGATCTGGTAAGTGTTTTCCACATCGAACACTGAGGTAGCAATTGAAGGAGGGCACTTAGAGCTAGTTGCTTTAGTTACAAAATCAAAGCCAGGAGCAGGGTAGGAGGTTTTTTCTTTCTTCCTTCATTCCCTCACACAAGGCCACATCCCCATTCTTCGTTCTTCTACTGTTACATTCATTTTCTTAAATGACTGATATAAATTATAATTAAGAGACACCTATACACACATCATAAATATTATTTGTCCAATATTTCTCCCAAAGCTATCTAATTATAAAGACCAAAACAGATCCCTACACAATCAAACCTAAACAAATGAAATCCTAAAAGATTCTTTTCTGATAGGACCAAGACAGGTCCCTACAAAATCAAACCTAAACAAATGAAATCCTAGGCGATTCTTTTATATTTTATTGAAATTGGAAAACATAATGTGAGAATGTTATGAAAACCATGCCATCTATAGGACAATATGAGGTGTAGAGCACAATAATTCAATTCCAAAACCAGGCCATCTATCTGACTTATAAAGTGAAGATAAAACTTGACCTTTTATTGCTAACACTTATATAACAGATTCCGATCCAAGTGTCTTTGTAGCTAACTCTCACATCTGATTCATTCAAGCCCCTAACAACAAAATCGGAAATAAAAAATATCTATGTTTATGCCAAGAGAACAAACAAAAACTTTATTAGTAAAGAGGATAAGAAAAAAACTAAACCTGAAGAGGTGCTGTTTTCACTAAGTGTCAAAACAACAAAGAAGGAAACCATAAGGTCTCACAAAAAATAAAAAAATGGTAATTTTTGAAGAGAAAATGGGGTTTGATGCGGAACCGTACGTTTAGAGCAACCGCTGGCAGAAGCATTGAGGCCGACCTCCTAGCCCACATGTATGCATCTAGCTTCTCCCAAATCTCTATTGATGCATCTTTATCTTGATGCCGCTTATGTTTGCTAATCTGCGGGTAAATTACACGAGCTAAACAATAAGCAAACAAAATTAATGGAAAAAGAAATGAGCGTACATGATACAATAAACTCTAATAGACTGAAATTTATCCCATCATGTGGAACAAGACAAATCCATAAGCAGCGTGTTATAGAAGCAGAGCTCGGAAACTTGACAATACTCGAAACAGTAACAGAAAAGTCTAAATCTCTTACCGAAACTATCTTCACATTCTACTGCCTCGCAGATTTAGCAGACTCCACACTGTCATCTTCAAAGCGAATGTAAAACCCCAGGACTGTAAACATCCATCCGCATGACATTACAATTGAAAAAAAATTCCGATAAATCTTGATCACCTTACCTCCTGCAACAAAGCATTAAGTTTGAGAATTCCACCCATAGTGTTTGTGGGGTCAGATGGACGCAGGAAAATTAAATAGGAAAAGGAAAACTTACTTTTATTGAATATCTCTGCATGGTCCTTGCTCTTCCTCTCGATAGTAATACACTCTGGCTTCTTGAGCATCTCCTTCACCTTGGCATCAGGGGTATGGTAAACCACATAAATTTTGATCAGACCTTGGCTTCTTACGGCGTAATTATTGAATGATTTCTGTTTTTTTTAACAGCAAAAGGGTATACGAATAAAAAGAAGAATCAGTAACCAGCATATCTCAACGAATGAATGAGCCGCAAGAACGTACGAAACCAACCATCAAATTGCACATTCAAATTCTTCCTATCTCGCACGTGTCATCTAATTTCCAAATTCACTGAACCATTTAAACATAGCTAAAAAAATTGAAAAAGAACATGGTGTCCTTTCATTGGTCTAAGAATCAAAATGCATGCAAAGAGAATTCAATATATGAATATCTTTGTTCAATCCCTATGTAAAGACTTGCAAACTCTATCGAATGCCATGGTGCGTGACCAACATACCTTATAGCTGGGCCTCGTGCAGGTATCAGTGTTTAGACTTAAACCTAGTTAATGATATCAATTACTGTGGAAAATTCAATTTTCGAATCGTCTGGAATTTATCACTTTACTGCTGAAACATACTTTCATGTGACTACGTACCAATGATGTTCTCCCTTGGGCGGATTCTTTTTCAACGGTCTTACCAATTTATCATCAACTAATTGCAAGTGGGTTGCGCATAATTATTTTCGGGTATAAAATAAAACAATTTTGTTTCTCTTTTGATAAATCCTCACAAAAAAATATCTAGACGTATAGAAATTAATCATAATATTAACAAAAGTTTTGAGTAAAACATCAAAAATCTCTATCATAATATAACATTCATAATTTTCTCAAATATTGGCTTTAAACACCAATTTCCCATTCATAAAAGAAGGAAGATTAGCTAACCATTTATACTCATTACATTAAATTCATATTTGTTTCTAATCCAACCAACTTCCTGAAATAATTACACGAGATAGATAAAACCAAAAGTCTGCAATAGATCTTAACAATGAAAGCAGCTTTGAAAGCAATCAATTTACCTGCAGAGCTCCATTCTAGAAGTAAATTAATTGTCATGGTCACTAAAAAAGAAGTCAACCAGTTTGTCAAAGTTGCAATACTACCACCAACGCCCTTTACATTAACAGGAAGGATCAGCAGTGAAGGAGCCAAAGAATTAGCTGCAAGTCGTAATAGACATTCCTAGTGCTGAGAGAGTTTCGTAACACACCACAACCTGATATTTGTGCATACACATTTAGCTTGAACTTACAGAGGAAAAATTACCTCTGACATTATAATCCATGGAATAGCTCCTATACCAAGAGAGAAGGAAATTATGTAAACCTGCAATAAACCAAGGCCTTCAGCTCTGAAGGAATTTGGACAAAGGAAATATGCCACTGGTTGCTAACATAAAACTAATTTTGACTCTTACCAAAACACCAGTTAAGGCCAAAACATTGTAGCATGTTTCATCAGAAGCTCCTGACACATGAGTCTGAAAGGTACATTGATACAATAGAAGTCATATTAAGCTTCCAATTTCCAATGTTACTTTCACATGGTTCAGAACGATTAAATTTCAATCTTAAGCTTCCTTCTCCTCTTTGATCTCAATATTCAAAACACGCCTTTAAATTTGTCTCCCCTGAACAAAACTCAAGGACTAGTGCATGACAAATAACTGGGACATATTACCTCCAAGAAGAATGCAAGACCGACAAGAAAAAGGCATACAGCCATTCCCCCAGATGAGATCTGTTGAATTTAAACCATCTCACTGTAAGTTTCTCCAAATGAATTCATGTTACTCATACACAAAATTTCTTGGTGGCCATAAAAGTACACATCCTTTGCAGCAGCAGGCAACTTACCATGAGGAGGAGACGTCTTCCAGCTTTGTCCATCACCCATGCAGTGAAAGCAGTCATGACAACCTGTATAACAGCCATTAGGATAGAACCTAAAGGATTATCATTAAAAACTTTGATGAGAAACAGAAAAATTAATATTTGAAACCATACAAGCAACAAATTACTAAACAAGTCAAACACCTGAATAGCACTGAGTCCTAGAGTTGCAACTTTGCTTGATGAAACTCATGTGAGATAGACAAATGTTGAAATCAATACCCATTGTAAGAGGGTATTTATGTTCCATATTTCTTGTGTATAAATACAGACATCACAAAGCTACAGTCCCTACTATTATCAAGACCATCATTTTGAAAAATTCATCTCAACTTCCATACATTGGCAACGACAATTTAAAGGTACTATATCTATGTGCAGAAATCTCAACGAATCTGTTATCTTAAAGTTCAGAGCACTGAAATTTGCTAAGATTGTTAAGAAAATTTCGAATTTTGGTATCATTATATGTTTTATGAAAAAAATTGTTTACTCCAATATATTAACTTTATATTCTATAGATTGGAGCACATCTTTTGTTTGCATTGGCAACCCCTTTAGAATTTTTTTAATTTTTTTTAGTTATATCCAACTTGCAAATATTAGGCCCTAAAAAATTCCCTGATAATCGGACTAGAAAAGGTAAAATAAGGGTCATCTAACTGATTGGTCTATAAAAGGTTATAGGGGCATTCATCTAACTGATTGGTCAATAAAGCTCATACAGGTATCAATGAGCACTCACCAGCAGACTTGAAAATGTATGTGCTATAGAACATAATTCCATTAATTCCACTCAACTGCTGCAATAGAAGCAAACCAATGCCAATCTGCAGAAATTATTGTCTGAAATGGTCAAAAGCAATCCCAAATTGTCGATTCACATTGTTCTTAGTAATAGACTATCAAGGTACTTATGTAGTTAAACAAAGAAAAAAGCATGTAGCATGCTTTGCTTTTATACTACCAGGGGGGAACCCAAAACTTACAGTCAAAGGGAGTGCATATCTTTTCTGAAGAAGGTCAGAGGCTTTGACACCTCTTTGCTTATAGTTTGTCTTCACTGCAATCTGTATTAAAGCATTATTTTTTTTAGTTGCAACATAGCCCCCTTATAGAGATGAATTGCCAATCCCCTATTGCAATGTAAGCTTGATATGCAGTGGTAAGTTTAAAAGAGGTAAAATGACAAACTAAAGGTATAAACTGAAAGGCTTCTCTAGGATTGCACTGAAAAGACAAGTGTAAAATTTTTATTAGTAATATTAAAGATTGACCAAGGGCACAAAAACCCAGAAAAGTTGCTGACCAGACGAAACAAATGGCCATGGCATTAGAATATTCCCAAATGAGCATTAATACAGAATCAAATTATTATTACAAGAAAGAAACAAAAGGATGTCAAAGCATAAGAACCAAAGGCTCTCTACCTTAATTTCATATTCTTCAACTGAAACATCAGCATCGGGGCCACGCAGAGCACGTCATGAAGATTCAAAATCTGATTCCTTGCCTATTTTAGCCTGCTCCCAGCATGAAAATATGTTAGATAAGAATTTGCAACATTATAATAATAGGATAGAAAACTACCTAATCCATGTGCTTCAAAGCTAGCTCTTTGATACATAATACTAATTAATTAGATCGAGATTGACATAGAACCAGGTCTACAAGGCATTTCAAAGCTAGCTCTTTGATACATAATACTAATTAATTAGATCGCAATCCTTTTGTAGTCTCCATCTGCCAAAGTAGTTGCTTATGCTATTGTCTTACTGGGATCTCGTAAGAGAATTTTTTGTTTCCCTCACCGAACACTCACATACCAGTTGAAGCAGGGCACTCAGAGCTAGTTTATTGAGTTACAAGGTCAAAGGCAGGAGGAGGATAAGAGGTTCTTTCTTTCTTCCTTGTTTTCCTCACACAAGGCGACATCTATTGTCTTACTAGGATCTGGTAAGTGTTTTCCACATCGAACACTGAGGTAGCAATTGAAGGAGGGCACTTAGAGCTAGTTGCTTTAGTTACAAAATCAAAGCCAGGAGCAGGGTAGGAGGTTTTTTCTTTCTTCCTTCATTCCCTCACACAAGGCCACATCCCCATTCTTCATTCTTCTACTGTTACATTCATTTTCTTAAATGACTGATATAAATTATAATTAAGAGACATCTATACACACATCATAAATATTATTTGTCCAATATTTCTCCCAAAGCTATCTAATTATAAAGACCAAAACAGATCCCTACACAATCAAACCTAAACAAATGAAATCCTAAAAGATTCTTTTCTGATAGGACCAAGACAGGTCCCTACAAAATCAAACCTAAACAAATGAAATCCTAGGCGATTCTTTTATATTTTATTGAAATTGGAAAACATAACGTGAGAATGTTAGGAAAACCACGCCATCTATAGGACAATATGAGGTGTAGAGAACAATAATTCAATTCCAAAACCAGGCCATCTATCTGACTTATAAAATAAAGATAAAACTTGACCTTTTATTGCTAACACTGAATATCCAAGTAAGACAAGGAATTGCAGCTCTACTACTCACTGAACCAAGTAAACACCTAAGTCCTTCAAAATAGCAGAAATTATATTCTGAAACTGCTACTGGTATACTTGGGCAGCCAGTCCAAGCAGAAGGAGAGCCAGCAGATGCAATATCTCATAAATAGTCTGCAAAGATACTGCTCTCTTTTTACTGCTGGCAGAAGAAGTGTTAGCGTTAGGAGCTGAAGCAGATCCTGCATGCCCACAACCACAAATCACATTATATAACAGATTCCGATCCAAGTGTCTTTGTAGCTAACTCTCACATCTGATTCATTCAAGCCCCTAACAACAAAATCGGAAATAAAAAATATCTATGTTTATGCCAAGAGAACAAACAAAAACTTTATTAGTAAAGAGGAGAAGAAAAAAACTAAACCTGAAGAGGTGCTGTTTTCACTAACTGTCAAAACAACAAAGAAGGAAACCATAAGGTCTCACAAAAAGTAAAAAAATGGTAATTTTTGAAGAGAAAATGGGGTTTGATGCAGAACCGTACGTTTAGAGCAACCGCTGGCAGAAGCATTGAGGCCGACCTCCTAGCCCGCATGTATGCATCTAGCTTCTCCCAAATCTCTATTGCTGCATCTTTATCTTGATGCCGCTTATGTTTGCTAATCTGCGGGTAAATTACATGAGCTAAACAATAAGAAAACAAAATTAATGGCAAAAGAAATGAGCGTACATGATACAATAAACTCTAATAGACTGAAATTTATCCCATCATGTGGAACAAGACAAATCCATAAGCAACGTGTTATAGAAGCAGAGCTCGGAAACTTGACAATACTCGAAACAGTAACAGAAAAGTCTAAATCTCTTACCGAAACTATCTTCACATTCTACTGCCTCGCAGATTTAGCAGACTCCACACTGTCATCTTCAAAGCAAATGTAAAACCCCAGGACTGTAAACATCCATCCGCATGACATTACAATTGAAAAAAAATTGCGATAAATCTTGATCACCTTACCTCCTGCAACAAAGCATTAAGTTTGAGAATTCCACCCATAGTGTTTGTGGGGTCAGATGGACGCAGGAAAATTAAATAGGAAAAGGAAAACTTACTTTTATTGAATATCTCTGCATGGTCCTTGCTCTTCCTCTCGATAGTAATACACTCTGGCTTCTTGAGCATCTCCTTCACCTTGGCATCAGGGGTATGGTAAACCACAGAAATTTTGATCAGACCTTGGCTTCTTACGGCGTAATTATTGAATGATTTCTGTTTTTTTTAACGGCAAAAGGGTATACCAATAAAAAGAAGAATCAGTAACCAGGATACGTCAACGAATGAATGAGCCGCAAGAACGTACGAAACCAACCATCAAATTGCACTTTCGAATTGTTCCTATCTCATCGCACGTGTCATCTAATTTCCAAATTCACTGAACCATTTAAACATAGCTAAAAAAAAATTGAAAAAGAACTTGGTGTCCTATTGATTCACATGGACATATGGGAAGGTAAATCACATGGACATATACGAAGGTAAATCAGACAGAGAAAAAAAAACAAAGAAACCAAAGCTTCTCGTCTCATCTTTCTCATTGCCGAGCCGTACTCGTCACCTGTTTCAAAATCAACCAACAAGAACTGCCCAAGAAAATAAAAGCATCATCTCTAAAGGTAAAGTTGTTGCGATTTCGAACAGCTGCACTGAAGAAAAGGGGTTTTGATGAAAATTCACTGTACAAATTTATTACAATAACATATCTGAATATATTATAAATTGAAAAACAAATTCATATCTTCACCTCCATTCACAATGGGCTACACAGAATTTATCTCTAACGACTCTTCTGCCCTCCATACAGCCACAAAATACAAAATAAAATCGCAAGGGCAAAACAAGCATGCCTTCAGAATATGTAACTGCAGAGACTGAGAAATCGAATTAGAATGTTTTCTCCTTTCGAGGCTGTCGAAGAGCGCGCAGAACCAGTAAGTAGCATACCTTAAAAAAAATGAATATACCATTCACCAATCAGTACATTGCACGTCCTTATTCTTCGTCCTCGTCACGTGTATCATGTAACCTTTTACTAAATTCCGTGCAAAGGCTTTGACAGAGAAGCACAGTGTCTGCAGCACATTGATACGGATAAAAATCGCACTTGACAATACTCGAAACAGTAACAGAAAAGTCTAAATCTCTTACCGATACCATCTTCACATTCTACTGCCTCGCAGATTTAGCAGACTCCACACTGTCATCTTCAAAGCGAATGTAAAACCCCATGACTGTAAACATCCATCCGCATGACATTACAATTGAAAAGAAAATCCGAGGTAGTAGAACAATTTACCCAGACCATTGGCAACCCCTGGTACAGGAGTTGAATGGATGTCTTCCTATAATTTTCCTTGCATATTCCGATACAGAGTGAGCCAGAGAGACGAAACATCGTGGAATGTTGAACGACCCAGTAACAAGCGTCACGGCTGGCATGGTTCAATTCAGATCAACGGTTAACGATTACCTAATCGTCTAACAACAAAATCGAATGGCACATATTTTTACACGTAAGCAGTTTGGGTAGTTCATTTCATAAGGGAACGCCTTACGGCGTAATTAAACATAAGAAATTTATTAAATTTAATATAAAATAAATATAAATTAATACATTATTATTAGTCTTTGTTAAGTTAAGATTTTACTAATTGATTTGCTTGTTGATTACTATTAGTTTAGTATTGATCAATTCAAGTTATAATGTTTAACTTTACAAAATCAATATTTATTTATCAACATTATTGAAAACATTATTTTTCAAATACTTGATTGGACCATAATTTTGAATGGCTTATTGCAGCCTTTGTGCTATGTCATAAGTGCCTCAATCCACCATTTTTACCATCAGAGTTTGCCCATCATCATTTAAGCAAGTATTTGCATATTACCATAAGTTACTTACTACCTAAAATTAAAATCATTAAAAATAGTGATCATAGTCACGTAAACAACCTATTTACCATAATTTAAGCAAGTATTTGGATAGAAAATGAATACAAACAATATAAGTACTTAGAGTTATTTGCTACGATTATTTATGTTTTTTTCAACAATTTAACATGTAGGAGTAAAAGCGTAGATGTGAAAACTTAGTAGTGGTTACTACCAACAAAAAATTATGCTAAGTCCTTATCCCTTAGTAGGCAATTAATGATTATGAAGACTTTTCATGTTTGAAAATAAACATTTTTATTTATTTTATATAATATTTTTAGGGATATAAAAATAATAAAAATTTATTCATATATTTAAAACAACATGACAAATAAAATAAGTTTGCCCCAAAGAAATAAATTCAACACATGCATTACATGGTTCATTTAGGCACTTACGTTTCACCTTAAATTTTAGAATCTAAATGGCTTCCTTAACATTTTTTATGAAGATTTTCCACTTCATATATCAATTTGCATTTTTTCTATAAACATAAAATCCACTTAAGTGGTAGACATGGTTCATTGAGGCAGTTATGTCTAACAACCCTCACCTTAAATTTTAGAATCTAAATGGTTTCCTTAACTTTTTGGATGAAGATTTTCCACTTCATATATCAATTTGCATTTTTTCTATAAACATAAAATCCACTTAAGTTGCAGAGACTACACTGCCCTACAACACTTGTTATTTATGGAAAATGATAACAGTTGAGAGACTATGTTGCCGTGCAACACTTGTTATTTAAGGAAAATGATAACAGTTGAGATGATATATTGGGTTTTAGCTTATTAATCAGTATTCTTACATCTAAAGAAGACTATATATTTATAATATTTGTAAGAAGGTGAGTATCCATTATCATCATCATCCCTAAGACTCTGTGTAATGATATTTCCTTAGGAATAATCAAGAAAAATAAATAAATTGATATTTAAGAATAAAAGGTAGTTAAAATTAGTTAAGAGTTATTAATTTTAGGACTTGATTGATTCTTGGGTTTTCTTATAAATTGTAACTCAATTTTGAGGAATGTGGTCTATTAGTATTTTCTTTTCGTGAGACTAATTAGTCTCTACCTATTTATGCTTTGAATTGGTATTAGAGCTAGAGAGAGAGGGTGTAAGGTCATGCATGATTTGTTGAGGAATCACATATGTGTGAGAGAACATGGAGGGGTTGTGTGTGCTATAGTAGACCATTGGCATTGTAAGGTGAGTGAGTGGAGCAACAAGGAATTCATTTGCCATAAACAACCTGGTTATGCATTGAGTTGTCTACATATTAGAGTACCCCTAAGTTGGAGGTGCATTAAGTCTTCTGAGTGGAATATAAGGTTCCACGAGATAACTTTAGAGTGTGTTCGTAGTGGATAAGTTATGTGAAATCATTTTGAAATTACGGTTATGAGACCACTATGAAGTAGAGCCATGTGAATGTTGTAAATTTTGAGTGGAGTTATATGTATTTTGGGTGGTGTGTGGAGTTTGGAATACACTATTACATGGAGCTATGAGGAGGTTGAAGATGGGGGAACCCATAGACTTTATATTTCTAGAGAATTGGATTGTAGAGGCTTGGCATTATGGACATAAGGATGCATCTACACAGATAGAACTTTGCGTGAAACAAGATGATCACAATATTGAATAGAGGAATGTGGATTGTGTAGAGTAAGTCTAGTAACGTGAGCTTGCCTCAAGGAAAATTGAATTTGTAACATGTTGTTGTAATTTACACAGTGCATCAAAGACCACTTGAAGGTAATTCTTCCATTGAATTTTTTTGGGAATATTTTTACTTTGGCTCTAAATGGTAAATCCATTGGTTGAACCTTATATAAATGAGTTAACAAAGTAAGATTGTAAAAAATATTAAACTAGAAATTTAAGATGCAGACATTAATGGAAGGCTATAATATCTAGTCAATTGCATTTAGAGATAAAGTTAAGCTAGAAACTCTAGTATTTACAATATTGTCAATTAACATTAGGAGTGATGATATATGGAAGGAAAAAGTTCTACTAAGGATGTTCATAAAGAACAACATCAAAAAGTGTGTTGAAACACACCTTTTTTTTTCTTTTTTCTTTTTTCTGATGTGTGACTTCTCAAAACCATGTAGAGTGAGTATTGAAACACATTTTTTTAATGTATATTCAATTTTTTTTGTTAGATTCAGGTCTTCCCAAAAGCATGTAGAGTGGATTCTCATTGGATGTGGAATTTAATTCTACATCTAATATGTGTCTAGACTTGACATTTGAGAAAATCTATAATGAGGTAAGTAAAAAGTACAATAAAAAAGTAGTTTCCTTTCCTTTTCTTTAAAAAATCATAACTATTGTTTTATTATTTTAACTATTTTTTGCTATTTCTCTTAGGAGGCCCATATTAGACATCATAATAGTTTTGTACAATTGAAAGAAAACACAGATTTATGGAGAAAAAAGGACCTAGGGTCATTTAGAAGAGGAGAAATAAATAGAGAGAAGACCACCAACCCATTATTTTTCAATATGCTTAAGATGAAGGAACATGCTAGAAAACAATGTCACCTTGTTGTTATCTTAAAGGGCTATGATGTGAGTTGAGAAACAATCAACCACACTAAAAACCATTCCATCGCAGGGTTCACACCAATGACTAGGATAATTAACCAATACTATAACTTGAAACCAAACTATTTTATTATCCATCTTGAGCCATTTGAGACTAACTTCAGAACCGCGTACATGCAAGGGTTTATAAGACAAAATAATGAAACTATTGACCAATGATTACCCTAGGTTGAATGGGAAGGCCTACTACTTATTTAAAAAATATCTAGTAAGTTTCTGAAACCTCGTTCCAATTGTAATATCTCCCTTCAATTTATAATTAAGCAAGAAACATGACTATGGAAGCTTCTACTTCAACCATAAATAAATACCACATCCTCTCCGATGAAGAAGGCTAACTCTATTCAACATTTCCATTGCTTATATCCTTAGTACCACATGGTGGCTAAAGGAACTGGATTGGTTATTCTATACTTTCATATACAATCCTCTTGATTGAGATGGATTTTTGAGTTAAATTATATGTGCATCAACACCTTGCATGACCAAGATCATTTTTGATTGCAACAATGCTCCTAAATCCCCCAATTTTACAACCTTTTTTAATACTATAATCTATACATCTTTTTGTATTTGTTAACCATCGTTAGGGAAGAATCAATGGCTTAAGTTATCCATTAATATATAACTCTCTTACCTTAAATTTACAACCCTCATTGGCAAGATTTTCATCTTGTTCATTGTGGTCTTGTAGAACATGGAAGAAGTTGTTGATTGGATAGTTTTTTCCATTTCCCAAAGTATTTTCATAATACTTTCTATATATTTTTCATTAGATAGTATATCTCTTACTAGATGTAAAACAAGGAGTTAATATCCCAAGATAGTTAGCTCTTACTCCTATTTTTCTTTGACCATTAAAATACCTTGATAAATTCCATGAATGTCTTCCTAGTTGTTTGTCATATGCCCATGCACATCTAAATACTTTTTCATCCTCGAAGCTATAAAGATCCCCTCCCTCTCATGCTAAACCTT
This sequence comes from Pinus tabuliformis, assembly GCA_031772625.1. Lineage (NCBI taxonomy): Eukaryota > Viridiplantae > Streptophyta > Pinopsida > Pinales > Pinaceae > Pinus > Pinus tabuliformis. Next base: position 634,136,546 of record CM062813.1, on the reverse strand, counting down.
TATGATGAAAGTTAAGGAAATGGCTTTGAGCTAAAAATATAATTCGAAAATAATTGTCATAGTCACCTATCATTATACATAGTGACCATTTTTACAATGCAAATAAACACAAAAATGTTTCTGCGATACAATTTCCTCTTTGTGGGTTTCTTCTCTAAATTCTTTTTGTTACTTTCTTTCTATTAGGTTATTCCAACCAGCAATGCGATGAAAGTTAAAGAAATGTCTTTGAACTAAAAATATAATTTGAAATAATTGTCATAGTCACCTATCATTATACATAGTGACCATTTTTACAATACAAATAAACCCAAAAATGTTTCCATGATATAATTTCCTCTTTGCGGGTTTCTTCTCTAATTTATTTTTGTTCCTTTATTTGTATTTCGCTATTGCAACCAACAATCTAGTACCCCATTTTCTGTTAAATTCCATCTATGATTATTTTGGGGTCCTGGTTATTCGAGTCTTGACAATCTATATATCCCTAGTATTTTGACTGGAAAGATCCCTTTAAAATCATCTACAATTCTCTAAAATATATTGATCTTGAAAAACTTTGGATCCCTAGTCCTGTCACTTCACAGATCCCAATAATTCCATATAAAATTCATGACAGAATCCAAATCTTAACAATCTTTTAATCCTAGTCCCATCATTTGACAATTCTAAGACATTTCATGTATGTTATTTAAGAGTTCTATCGTTTTGGGTTCTACTAACCAAGACATATACCACAAATAATCCTAAACAACAAAGCTAAAATATAAAGATCAATTTAGTTAACTAATTTGCACTGATGAAAATTATGAGATGGGGCTAGTCAACTAACAATTATGTTAACAGATCCATTGTCCACGAGGAGAACATAGGAATTGGCTCCAACTGCTTGAGGCTAGTGATGCAGGAGCATTCAACCCAAGAGAAAATCATTGTAAATAAGTAGACGTAGGGGGTCATGTATCTTTAGAGAAGTAGTTTCCTAAAGTCTTAAGTTAATGTAATATTTAGGCTTAAAGTGATTTAATTAGATAATTAGAGGAGGTTGTAAATGCTCTCAAATAAATGAGAACATGGGTTGTTAATAAAGATAAAGAGTTAAAAGTAAAATATAACTTTTTAAGCAGTTTCATGATTCTAGGAGTGAGAGAGAGTTTTTAGGCATTAAATGAAGAATAGAAGTGGACATAAAGGATAGAGGATTTAGGAGCCAGTACAGGAGATTTAGGAGTCGAACCAGTAGTAGTTCAATGAACCTTCCTGGTATAAATGTAATACTACGGGCAGAGTGCAGGGGAGGCCACTAAAAGCAGAAGAACAGGCCTGTGCGAGACAGAGAAGTATCGAATGTAATCATTTTCTCATATATATATATATATATATATATATACATATACAATGGTTTATTCTTGACTGTGTCAGAGTGTATGAATTGAGTGTTATGATTAATTATGTTATGAACTCGTAGGTTCTGTAATAGTTTGTAGACATAGTTCTATAGAACATGTACCGAGAGCAGAGGGATTCAGAGGAATCGTAAAAGGATCTTAGAATCTAATTGAGGAAGCAGAGTGAAGCTCTAGAGAGAAGGGCATACGGAGTTAAGCCCTAGCCGGAATGAATTGAGTAGTAGAAGGGTATAAGGTGAAACCTTTAGGAAAACCCGAGCCATAGAGAAACACTGAGGAAATAGCGTAAACTCTTAGTAAAAAGGAAGAATGGTGAAGTGAGGCTTCAACACACAGGAGCCATTGGATCAATATTATCAACGAACAGGATCATATTGCAGAGACAATCAAAAATTAATATCACATCGGCAGGTTTGCATATAGGAGTGGTATTTTAGGCGAGTGAGGAGTGGTAAGTGGTATTGAGGGCCAAGCACTCATTTCCAATCACCATTCAACACGTAGCAGTAAGCGGATTGGAAAAATCACTTAATCGAGCAATCAAATGCCGTGGGTATTATCAACCTAAAATCAAGTGTGAACCATCGGATCTAAAAAGTAAAGATCAACGACAAAAGTCCATCAAATGACATTTTAAAAAGGGAAGGATCTCAACCGTTGGATCGATCACCAAATCTATTGTCTCGCTGTAATCGGAGATCGGCAGAAAGAAGGAGGAGAGCTTTGGCAATGGTTGAATGCACGGACCCGATGATAAATATAGTCGGGGCTTATAAACTTTGAAGTTTGGCTTTATGGTTTGGAGCAGGTAATCCTTTGTATTTTGATAAGTGTTTTGGTTCCTAATTATAAGGAAGTGCGATAAGGTGGACCTGATGGAGTTATATGGCACAGTTAAATGGGTTTGATGTCCGATATGTTGTTATCACATATAGGATGCAATGAGGCACATATGTAATGTGACCGCGGGAGGAGCCGATAGCTGATTGCAATAAATTCAATCCTTGGGAAGTGTGCAGAGCCTGTAACAAAGCGGAAAAGGTGTGTTCACGTATGTATCTCCTTTGTAAATGGTTTTATAAGGAAATAGTGCCAAATAGAAGCTTTTATGCAATAAATGTATATTAACCCAATGATTAAAGGAGGAAGGTTATATATGTGGGCTAATAGTTTAAAGTAAGGTTTATGGGAGTGAATGAGTCCTGATAAGGGTTTAAAGTCTCGATAAGGATCATTTAATGAATGACTTGAATAAAGTCATAAGCGAAGGCTTGAGGGTTGTTTTAAAGTCCTAATAGGAGGTTTTGGGGGGGTGATTGAGTTCTGATACAAAGCAACTATGGATAAAATCATCTTTACCATGTATGGTTGGAGATTTGACTCCTTTGAGAGTCAAAATACCCGGGACAGAAGTATTTATGCATATTCATGCATACTGTGGGTATGTATGGGGGTAACCTTGTGTCAGCTAGTCCCATCAATGAACTATAAATATAATCCATGTTAGGTATAACTCCCAAGAAAAACCCCCAAATTAGCCCATATGATAAGGGGTCATGCTAAAAGCCCCTAGCTCTCAAGTTTTCAAATTAATCTAAACCAAGGGAACACATTTCTCAAATTAAAAAAATTCCACTAACTTATCCAAGTAGACTCAAAGGATTGAAACTGGATCTAACAGGGTAAAATACTCACCGAATCCATATAAAGGCTTAGTAGCCTTCGATATACCATGAAGGAAATTCGAATAGTTCCCACTCCTAGCTACTTCTTCAACAAAGCACAAAGAGATGGATCCTAGCCAAACTCAAACTTCACCCAATCGAGTGAGCCTTTAATCACTTCATCAGGACTATATCCTCACACTATTACTTCAATTTTCACAATAGAAAGAACAACATTTAGGATTATCTATAAAGGAAACAAATTCCCCAATTTAAGTCTTCTCATCATCAAAGAAGGATACAACTATATCAACTATTCCATTCGATGGATGGAAAATAATTTGAAAAACCTTGGAGCTCAATTTAACTTATACCTTATACTTCAAAACATTAGACCTCTCACATTCATCATAGGAAATATATTTCATAGAATACTTATGTATACAAAGTTCATGCATAAAGAAAATAATAGCAAGTAACCAACAATATTTACACATTGTTTAACTCATCATCGATATATTTATCAGTAAAACAACATAGTAATTTCTAGAAAACTATAAATAATATTGTAAGTTAAAATAACTTTGATGGATACTAAATAAGGGAGATCCACTCTCCACCCAACGACATGCTTAGTTGTACTATATTTTTGGCTACTCTTAAGCTAGTTTCAATGTCTTTATAGGAAGACTCATTGAGGTAGTATTAGAGATTCAAACAAGGTAGATAATACGAGTGATACTCTCCTTAATACGTAGGAATTTAGTATGCTTCTTTTTAGTAACTAAGCTAGGACGTGTTATATCTCAGAGTGTTGTCACACTAGGCATTCATAATATAAAGGGAGCCTTCCCCGATCCAACAATCCCCTGTTACCTCACCTTTATTAGTGCTTTTCATGCTTAGTTTCAATAAAATTTCTCAGCTTTTTTTTCTCTCGCTCTCTTAGACCTAAGGCTTCAAAACTAAATTCCCTAGTGAATTAAGTAATCAAGAACTCCACGTGGGTTGTTACATCTCAAAAGGATTTTTCTCTCACCTTTTATTTGAAATCATTTTATTAAAACACATTTTTGGTTCTCGTTCATTCCATGGGCTACATAGGTTCACATGCACACCTCTCTTTGAGTAACATACAACAATATCTAATTATTTTCCCTTTAATCCACCACCATACTCTACATACAACTTCATGGTATCCTCTTAGCTATGTGGTAAATTCTTAGGGCCCTAGATGGGTACATAACCATATGATTAGAGGAATCACATACTTCTCCCATTTTTTCTCATAATTTTTCATAGTTGGATACTTCAACTTCTACCAAATCGAAAATCTAGACACTAAATTTATGGTGAATAGGAAACTCCCCTTTCTTCCTCACACCCTCCCTCATGAATTAAGATTGGTGTTGCTTTCTCTATTCTTCAATTTTTGGGAATACTTTAAATAAAATATATATTACATCAATTAAATTTTGTTAACATATTGATGTTTGGCATTTCCAACAACATATGTGTTAGTTACAATTACAAAACTAGAGGTTTAAAGTGGGTTGTTACATAGTGAATCTACTCAACATTACATATATAGAGGTTTTATTCTAAGATTTTACCCATAGGTGACAAGATACAAATAGTGTGTTCGGAATCAAATGTAGTGGGAAGGAGAAACTTCCCATTGATCATCATGTCATTGATCATATAAAGGGAAATACATGATGGGTTCATGAATGTCACATAATAGTTGTAAAGGATTCTTATAGGTGATTGTACTTGGTCCAATGTAAAACCCCTATGACTTTGTTTTTTTCACAGTTATTATTTTGAGACATTGAACTATATGGGATTTAATGGCAAGGGAGACCATGATGAGACTTATGTTGTGATAAAATTGTATTATTATTATTAATGAGCTAATAAATAAATTAATTCTGAATATTCAGGAAGAACAATAGAGTGTAGAAGACTTCTTGAGAGCTTAGAAAAAGTTGTGGTGGTCAAGTCCATATGATGGACCTTCCCTAAAAAATCTCCTAAAAATCCCTAGGAGAAGCATAAAATAAAATCAACATAATGGGAGAGAAAAATTATGTTGAAAACTTAGTTGGAAAGAAATACTAAGTGGGTTGGAATAAAGCGCCGTGGGAGAGAAAAACATGCTTTCGAGAGAAAGAAAAATATTTTTTTTTGAAAAACTAAAACAAAAAGGCCTGTGTAAAAAGGTTGGTAGACCTTAAAGTAGGACGCTTCTAAAATCTATTGGGAAGGAAAATATTTAAAATAAACCATCCACGAATCAATGGGGGGTTGATCCCTGGTGACAAGAAGTTCTTAGGCTGGGGGGAACCGTTGGAGCCATTTCATGATTGGGTGGAATGTATTCTATTCCTAAATATTCCCCAAGCAATAACAGGTAGATGAAATTTAATTTAATTCCTTTCTTGATGTTTAATGGTTTAATTATAGGTGTTGACATAAGAGTTGAAATGATGCATTCTTGTGTTTAGAATTTATATATAAGATCCACGTGTGTGACTATTTATTATTGTTCCCTATTTACTAGTTTTATATGCATGCACGTACGAGGAATAACTCGAAAGGAATTGTTATAAATGAACCAAATCCGAAGTTAATATTTGATCTGAGTATAAAGGAAACATGCAACACTTAACAAAATATATAGAGCTATTGTAGAAAGCTTGTGATGATTTTGATTATATATACATATGGAAAAGTAAGGATGGTTAGTCAGATAAAAAAAGGATCTATTCCCTCTGGAAAGAACTCCCTAGGTTGCCACCCCGTACCAATATACACCGTTAGATGAAATGTTAGACGATTGAAAATTTTTACACGATGAGATCAAACAACTAAAACAACTATTTCTGGCTAAACCATTTTGCTGAACCATTTCTTGATACCTCACATTGATTTTGTGACATCTCCACAGTTCTCCTACAGATTGATTTTGTGACATCTCCACAGTTTTTCGGCAGATGTCAACTAGAACAACGGTAAAAATATGAGTTGTGACAACTACGCACCATGGATGATAAGCCTCGAGTCATCGAGCAAGCCCTCATAATGCCTATAATGATGCTGGCTGGGAGTAAAAGCTTAGAGCCAAAGGGCCTCTCAGCCTCTCGAATTTCAGGGTGATCCACAAGCTAGGCAACAAGGACATTGACAATGTTTATTTGGCAGAGCTCAATGGAATGAAATTCTATTTCGTGCTCAAGGCAATGGACAAGAAGGCGTTGTTGGGCCAGAATAAGATGATCAGGGTCGAAACAGAGAGGGTGATTTTGGAAACGTTGGATTATACATTCCTGCAAATTCCTTACACGCATTTGGACGAGGCTCACTTGTAGTGTCTAGCCATGGAGTTTTGCCCATGTGAGGACCTCCATGTTCTCAAGCGACAGCTTAAGAGGTCTGCACTAGAAACTCATGGATTTTATTGTGAATAACAAAAGCAGATGAAAAGTGAGTTAAGAGGTAACCTTAAAAAAATAATAGTGGTGACATTTGATGGTGGTCTGGACCCAACTTTTGCATCAGAAGCCTTTCAGATGCTGGTTGATACAATATAGCGAGAAGCTAAAGGTGAGTTCCCTGTGTTGACACTAGATCTTTGAGTTCTTAGATTGCCATGGGCCCCTAAAGTTCAAGGGCCTTGTCGTACACTCATTGAGCCCCTCTCGGCTTCAAAAAATGCAAGAGAGTCGCAACAAGAAGAACATCCCCTTCATTCGCCATTTCATCCTTGAGAGAACCTCCAGCAGAATGCCAGATACCCATTTCATCTCCCAACTCCTTGGCAGCCCCTATGGTAAGAGAGAGAATGCATCCCACAGGGGTAGCCCATCTGTAGAGCAGCCTGGACGGGGAGAGAAAAAGCCTTATTGTGTAGGTAGACAAAATCACTATGAAGAAGCACATGGCCAAGTGTTGGAGCTTGTCCACTGCAATCCAATCGTCTGCCATGTTTCTTCCTTTGCCTTCATGCACACTTGCTTCTTACCACCATGGGAGGTCTCAGGGTGTTGATTATAATAAGGCTGCAACTTCCATGGATTTCAACTAATTCTTGGTAAAAATGGATCGCTACCTTTTCCGAAAGTAGATTGATTTATTTTCTGTCACATAAATGTTTTACGAAGTCGCAAGCTATCAGACCCTACCTGTAAGACCTTCGAGCCTTGGTTGCGATGGGCATCGGATGAGGTCGTGCACTAGGGCGCGCGGATAGGCACGCCAACGCACGATGCGACGGTGGAAATATGACAAAGTGCGACAAAAAGCGACGATAAGAAGAAACACTTAATTTGACTAAGTGTTGGAGCGAGCTTTATATGCGATGATGAAAAGATGTAAAGCCGACTTGATTAGCAAGCTATGGGCGTGCGTGGAGACTTTTGGGGGTCGGCCTAAAGGCTGCACACCCCTTTGCAAACCAACGCATGAGATGGTATATATAAGGGAGCTCCAAGTTCATTTAGAGACAGGCAATTCGACTTGCATTCGCTCTTGGCATCTACACAAGGGAAGTGCGCAGTTTGGGTTGAGACATGCGCATAACTCATGCGCATTAACTTGAGAAGTGCGTAGGTGAAGTCTTGGTTGATGGTTGGAAGAGTGTGCCGTGTGTTGGTTGATGAGTGTGCGGTTTTGTGCAAAACTTAAGGTGGAGTTCTAGGTGTCTCAGGTGAGCACCCTCCTACCGTGTGAGGTTGGCACAAGTATTGTAAAGGCTGTTCTATGCCTTGATTGTAAAATATTCTAAGTATAGACTTGGAGTTTTGCCAAGTATACTTGATGATTGTATTATTGAAGAAATACTGATTATAATATATTGTTGGGCAGTCTTGTTCGGGAGTTGCCCCTCCCCTTTATACTTGGTTGCAATTGTTGATGTTCTTGGTTAATTGCATGATGATAATGAATGAGTATGGGATTCATTAAGTATAAAGGATAATTGCATTTTACTTGGTTGCAAAAAACAAACTAAGTAAGGACAAGTGAATTAGGCGTAGTCCACGAAGGTGAGTATTGGTGAAACGAAAGCGTTCGATGGTGCCGCACCTCGCTATAAGCAGTTGAAAGACTACCGCAGGTGTAGGGGCGTGACAGGTGGTATCAGAGTAGGCTGATGACCGGGTTGATGAAGTTTGTGAACAGGTTCAGGTGTTGAAGCGTTGAAGCTGATACACACATGCACTTCGTGACAGGTGGTATCAAAGAAGCTGATTCAGGGTATCGAAGGTTTGAAGCTGTTGAGCAGGGTTGCTCATGACAGTGAAAGGGTACTTGCAGGCGAAGGAAACCGTTTCACACGAAGTGGAATAAGGGTTGGTTTAGGTTGCAGGTGACTTGGTGAATATGGAGAATGCTGAAAAAGCAGTGATGGTGGATGAAGGTGAATCTAGCCATAATGCGGTTGAAGCTCTCCGGTACGAAGTGTTGGAACATATGAGTCGATGGAGTTCTAACTGGGTTGCGATGAGGGCTGAGAACATAAAGATTCAAGAAAGCTGTTCGGAACTAAAGAGGGAACTTGAAGAACTCAAGAACCAATGCGGAAGTATGACAGATGTTGAACTCAAGGAACTTGATGAGGAGATCCAACGAAGTGGTCTTGATCTTCAAGAGCTCTTTGATGAAAGGGCCGGATTGAGGAAGGAAAGTGCCAGGGTGGAAGCCGAAATCAAGCAAATTGAGGAAGAGATAAAGAAGAAGCTTCTTGGCAAGAAGGTTGTCGTGATTGAGCAGGAAGAACTCGACTACATTGACAGGTTGGGAACTCACTACCGAGAGCATCCAGAGGACATTCGGAAGTTTAGTTCTATGAACTTGGTTAGTGGACACTTGGTTGGTGCACTTGAGAAAGATGCGATGAAGGGCAAGTTTGAAGGGAGTCAGGCTGAACCAGGATCGGGTTGCTTAGAAGAGCCAAGCAAGGAGGTGAAGTACCTTAGGAGGAATGTCAAGGTGGAGCATGAGCCAATTGACACTTCTGAGGCCGAATTATTGAAGAATGTTGCTGATGTAAGGCGCAAGACAAAGCCAACAAAGGGAGATGGTTCCTTGAAGCTAAGTTTTGTGTAGGTGACCGTGAAGGGCAAGAGATTTGTAGCTTTGGTAGATACAGGGGCTACTCATAGCTTCGTAAGCAGGAAAGCAGCAAAGTCTTTTGGGAAGAAAGCAAAGATGGAGAGGGAATGGAGTTCTTTCAAAGTAGTCAAATCTACCATTAGAGCTGTTGATGGTGTGTTGAAGGAAACTCAGGTGAAAGTAAGATCGTGGTTTGGAAAGTTGGACTTGAGAGTTGTGGACATGGATGATCATTCTATGGTGTTGGGGCTGGACTTTATGGAGCTTGCACAAGCCATACCAATGGTGGACCGAGACATTCTCTTGATCACAGCTGGGAGGAAGACTATGATGGTACCGATGAATAGAAGGAGTTGCTTGGGGTATAGACCAAGGATGGCTTCTATGACTTTGTATCCCAAAGATCCGAATGTGAAGCATGAGGATGTGGAGCAAAGAGGACTTGGGAGTGTGACTCAAACAATGAAGGAAAGGAAGCTTGTTGACTTCGTTGCAAGAGCTGGAAAGAAGAATGAAGGAAGTGAGAAGAAGACCTCACGAACATGGAGACACTTGTTGGGAGCATCTTCTACTGATGATCTTCACAATGGAGTTGCAAGTGAAGGGAGCCCGAGTGCTACTTCAGAAGCAGTGGTTGATGAGGATTATGGAGGTAGAGATCCTGCTGGGATAGCGGACTTTTGTAGATATGCTATGGGCATATATGACTTTCAGTTAACAAAGAATAAGCTGGGTGAGCTTGGATGTACACGTGAGGAGATTGAAGCTGTGCATAGATACTTGAGGACACAACATCAATCTGATACATGGGTGGATGAGAGTCAGGGAGGAAACTTCCTGACCCTCCTTTCTCTTTAGATAACCTTGGAGGAAGGTTGGTGTGGAGGCCTTGGTAAGGAGGAACCACACCAAATTTACAAGGGGCCTTAGAGGAGGCTTCTTTATGACAGGTGCAGACTTGGATACAGATGACCAAGGTTGAGATGGAGTCTACATGGGTTAGACATCATGGGCAGCTAAAGTCATGGACATCAGGTTGGCTATATAGAGCATGTTGCAGAAGAGATGAGGACTACTTCATGGACTTGAACATGGTTTACTCATATGAATGGATTCCTGATCGAGTTCAGGATGTGACAAGATGTTTTGAGAAACGACTGATGATGGCATGAGGATGTTCACTCTCATGGATTGAGCGTGATGGTTGGATTAGCTACCCAACTAGTTCAGACATGGGGACTAGTAGTGTACAGAGATATGTTGGCATTGTGTTGGAGTATCATGGCAGCAGTTCACATGGGGACAACACATGATGAGGTCGACACGAGATGTTGCAGTAAGCATGTAGCTTGAGATGGAGGGACCATCCTTTCACAATGGAGCAGCATGTGGAGATTGTGACATGGTGGATGATGATCATGGATTGAGATGACTTCCGATATATGACATATTGTTGAGATGAGATGTTGACGCATGGTTGAGGTGTGTGAACACTTGTTGACATATCATGGGCAGTTTTGCACATGGTGATGATGACATAGATTGGTATGGAGTATCTTGGTGACAGTTGGTTGCTAAGGTGAGACATGATGGAGATGGAGTTCTATATATGTTGCAGGGATGTTTGCCTTATGTGGAGGAGTCAACATCATGGATGATGATGATCTTGGTGGAAGGCTACCGAGATGATATGTTGTCGAGGACGACAACGATTTCAGGTGGAGGAAGATGTAAGACCTTCGAGCCTCGGTTGCGACGGGCATCGGATGAGGTCGTGCACGAGGGCGCGCGGGTAGGCACGCGAACGCACGATGCGACGAAGTGACGGTGAAAATATGACAAAGTGTGACAAAAAGCGACGATAAGAAGAAACACTTAATTTGACTAAGTGTTGGAGCGAGCTTTATATGCGATGATGAAAAGATGTAAAGCTGACTTGATTAGTAAGCTATGGGCGTGCGTGGAGAATTTTGGGGGTCGGCCTAAAGGCTGCACACCCCTTTGCAAACCAACGCATGAGATGGTATATATAAGGGAGCTCCAAGTTCATTTGGAGACAGGCAATTCGACTTGCATTTGGTCTTGGCATCTACACAAGGGAAGTGCGCAGTTTGGGTTGAGACATGCGCATAACTCATGCGCATTAACTTGAGAAGTGCACAGGTGAAGTCTTGGTTGATGGTTGGAAGAGTGTGCCGTGTGTTGGTCGATGAGTGTGCGGTTTTGTGCAGAACTTAAGGTGGAGTTCTAGGTGTCTCGGGTGAGCACCCTCCTACCGTGTGAGGTTGGCACAAGTATTGTAAAGGCTGTTCTATGCCTTGATTCTAAAATATTCGAAGTATAGACTTGGAGTTTTGCCAAGTATACTTGATGATTGTATTATTGAAGAAATAATGATTATAATATATTGTTGGGCAGACTTGTTCGGGAGTTGCCCCTCCCCTTTATACTTGGTTGCAATTGTTGATGTTCTTGGTTAATTGTATGATGATAATGAATGAGTATGGGCTTCATTAAGTATAAAAGATAATTGCATTTTACTTGGTTGCGAAAAACAAACTAAGTAAGGACAAGTGAATTAGGCGTAGTCCACGAAGGTGAGTATTGGTGAAAAGAAAGCGTTCGGTGGTGCCGCACCTCGCTATAAGCGGTTGAAAGACTACCGCAGGTGTAGGGGCGTGACACTACCGCTTAAATAAGAGCCTTGACCATTTCCAATGGTTTTCGTTTTTTCTTTGGAAACTGGTCACAACGCCAGGTTAGTTTTCATATGTATCTTCCTTTTGGTGAGAATGATAAAAAGGGTTTTTCAAAATAATTAATATATTTTAAAAAGGTTGTTCATATTTATTTTTTTAAAATTTAATATTTTTTTAAAGGTTAAATTTTATTTGATTAAGAAAAGAAATAAAAAAATGTTTTTGTTTGGTTAAGAATTCATTTTTTTGGACATAAATATGTTAATGGTCTATACTCAAAGACATATAGTAGTAGTGAAAGTCTATTAATAAATATTCTCATTGTGTAAAATTAAAATGAAAAAGCTAAATACAAAAGAAAGAAATACTAATAACAATCAAATAAATAAGAATTAATAATAGAAAAGAAAGAATATTAACAATGGAAATAATTAGTGCATGAAGATTTAAAATAATTTAAGGTAACCCATAAATTAATTTAATTAAAGCGTTATCAAGAGAATTGATCTACCAAGGGGTGAGAGAATCAAATCTCATCTCTTGAGATCTGAGTTAAGATGAATTTAAACTAGTTTAATTTCCTCTTTAAATAAGCTATATTCCACATGAATACCATGGGATCTCAATACTATAAGTCATTTTCATTTTTATTATTATATTATTTTTATAGGTTTATTTTTATTTTGCTCTTTTTACTTTCATTTTTATTTTTTATTTTGACTCAGTTAAAATGTGTACATTACATTAATATCTAGCTAGTCATATAGTCATTAAAAGGTGTGTGATATTTCCACCTCCTGTCATGATCAACTTCTAGACCTTTCTCAAATAAATATTGCTCAATAGGCAATTCAAATCTTATAGTTTTGCTTTGACATAAACTAATAATTTGAGATGTGAAATTTTTTGATGGGTAATAACAAATAAGTCTACACCATTATAGTTTGATTCCTACATGAGTGTGTGAGGAAAATATAATAATGGAGGGAAGTAACTCTTGGTAAGAATATTTATTTACATATTTATTTTGTGAAAATAATTGCTTAGATTATGGTGGGAATTAAATGATGGTGAATATGTTATTTAATAGTGTATGAAATGTTTTTATTTTTATTTATTTTTTATTATAATAATATTGAAAAATAAATATTTATTTTCCAAAGTTAAACATGACAAGTAATATTAGTTAAAGTTAAATTAGTAGTCTTACCTTGTCACGGTTTAATAAACTTTATAAGTAAACCAAGAGTGGCTTAAAATATTTCTATTTTTTTTCAAGATTACTCTTAATTAATTTTTAACGAATCAGTATACTAAAATACTTTTTTATATTACAACAATTTTGTTTTTTAATCCAAAATTTCAAGACCTGGTTGAAAATGATACAACAGGTTTGATTTCTTCACGTTGATGTGCATTCCTCCATGCAACAGTCACTCTTGCACTTACATTCTAACTCAATAATTTGTGAGCAATGTTTACTCGGACTTCACCTTCAATAGTTCAAATTACTTCTCCTCGTTCAATTATTTGAGAAATCAGAGCCTAATTTATGTTTTTTTCGGTCCCAAACTGTATTTTAAATTTCTAACTTAATCAACTTATAATAACAACTTTTCTTATTATTATTTTAAAATTTTAACCTAATCAAATTATATTAACAACTTTTCTTACTAGTTTAAAATAATATAACAAAAGAAACTTTGAAATCTTAAGGCCCATTTGCTACCCAATTTGCATCATCAAATGAATAAAGTTACATCAAATAGTTAAGTGATAAGATTTCATAAGGGAAATCTATATCCTATTAATCAAATATGATATTACATATATACAAGAGTATTGTCTCAAGATAGGAAAACTATCTTGGACACACAATTGGTTGGTTAAGAGAATATCTCAACCACACGCCAAACTAGGGAAACCACTCCTATAGAATAGGAACAGAGTCTTTACATAGAAAGTCACCACTGAGACAAGGAGGAATTAATATTTCAACACACCGCCTTAATGAGTACTTGTCTCAATATTAATCTGCAAAGTCTAGTTGTGTTCAAACATAAAATAATATGTTGATGTCCATATAAAGGAGAAAACATCCACCAGAATGCATGGGTGCTAACTTCTACAACTGCTAATCTTGTAGGATGTCCTTTCCATACATGGTTTTGTTAACCATTATAACTGCATACATGCACCTATACCTATAAATCCCCCTCCAATATCATCATAATTGGTTTTATCAGATTACCTGTAACCATGCTCTAGGTTTTATCGGATCACCATCAACCATGCCACCAAGGGCACTCAGCCACCATGTCTCAACATAGCCACGAAGGTCCAACTCAGCCACGAAGGCTCTCCAGCCGCTCTGGGCCACAAAACTGCCACTAAGGCACTCTAGCCACTCTGGGCCACAAACTTGCCACTAGGGCACTCCAGCCACTTTGGGCTACAAACCTGCCACTAAGGCACTCCAAAGAACCTATTCAACTAGGCCAAGGGTTTTTTCAACTACCCTAAACCATGCCAACAAGAATCTCTGTCTCACTTCACTCTTACACGTGGTTTCTGGCTTACCATAAACCGACACTGCAAATACAAAGTGGTTTCTAGATTACCACGAATTGTATGGGGATACACATCCCTTACAAGGCTTACATTTCACACTCCATCTCTTGGAGTTATCAAGTACATACTTTACAATGACCACTACAAACATTCTAGACTTGGTTACTAATGTATGTGACATACACTATGAGTCTTATTTATTTCAACACGCAATATTTTACCTTGTTTGTCCATCTAATGCTGCTTCAACCAACTAATATCCACTGCCACAATCAACTTCTTCTAAAATCATATTCAACCTTAGTGTATTCATCTTGAATCTTTCCAACTTCAATTCATCATTGTTAAAGTAATCAATTCTAACAAATAGCATTTACATGTTGAATTGATCAGAATCAACATGTTTCACTTACAAACCTCAAAATTCAACAACACATAATCTAGAATGCAACATTGTTGTGGAAAAGTTGGTTTCATCTTCACCCATGTGAAATGATTGTTGATAGCTTTTCTTTACCTTTCATAAAAAAAAATGGCTAATATTGCAGCTTATCTTATGGTCTTGGATGTGGCACATTGATGCTTATCAATGCAGTTCCTTAATAGGTCCGCAAGCTGCTCCTCAATGTAACTGCTTAATTTTGATCCTTCTTTGATCAGCTCTTCAACGCACTGGCTATGCACACTGTGAGACCTGATGATTCAAATTGGCCTGGTGATTCAAATAATTGATACCGACTTCAATGGGTTTTCCACCAATCACACCGTTTTGAATCAATCAACTTATCTATTCCATCTCACGGAGTCTAGTAGGCAGTCTCCTCGAGAAGTACGCTAAGCTCGACCTCCTTATGCGCACTTCTTGAATGGCATCAATAGCCTAGGCTCCTTAATATTGGTGCCCACCTCAGCTCCAACAGTGTCGATAACTACAAGTACAATTACTGCAAGGGCTTAACAACAACCATGCCAAAAAACCGTCCTGTAAAGCTTCCATGAACTCCTTCATCCCCAACCTCACAATGGTTGCCAAATTGTTCACCAAATCGGCTTTAGTCACGCCTATTCAGATGATTATCCTTGCATAGCCAACGATGGTAGCTGTGATGCTTACAGAAAAATTCCCAATGTGGTGACGATCAAAGGCTACGAAGATGTGCCTGAGAACAATGAGAATTCATTGAAGAAGGCCGCAACTCATCAATTGATTCATGGAGTGAATCTGCAACGATCTCCATCCACGTCATCGTGAATATGTCTGCATAAAATTTCATGAGCTCTACGGGGTTGGTTTCCACGATGCGGGAAGGGGGGCTCACATCGGTGCAAGTGTGAACCACGCAATCAAAAACCAAGGGAATCGATTCCTTACACCTGTCGATCGCTCTTCCAAGGAGGTAACGAAGCGCGAGTACATTTCCACACTCAGATTTTAGCCACCACAATCACGATATAGAAATTCCAAAATTCAAACTTCAGATGTCACTTGCAGAGACCTTTAAATAAACAACAAAACAAATTAAATCCTGTGAAAACTCCAATTTTAGGACATCTAATGGAAAGCCGCAAGTTTTAGTGTTGGCTGAACTGATTTTTGACTGGTTCACCGAAATCTGCAACTTCCTCCTACAAAAACCTTTCCTGTACTGATGGAGATTCAGTGTTTGAGAGTCTGAATGGTTAAATTTCCACAACATCCAACATATATGCCGACACGTGATTGATTCAGTGCAGCTTCATAGTCTCCACCTCCGCTGCTCCACCGCTTGGCCTCCAGCAACCTTCACAGCACAGATCCACCACACCGCCACTGTGCCACCAAGAGAGTTGGTTACCAACTCCACCTCCGTATTGTAAGATGTATTGATCGAGATGGACAAACTCAAAAATTAAAACAATACAAATACACTCTTTTATTCGCTTTAGCCCATGAGGGGCCAAGCTTTCTCAGCCAAGGACGGACAAGGCCCTAAGGGGCTCTAATACGATGTTAAGATTTCATAAGGGAAATCTATATCTTATTAATTAAATATGATATTACATATATACAAGAGTATTGTTTCAAGATAGTAAACTATCTTAGACACACAAGGTTGAGAGAATACCTCAACCACACACAAAATTAGGAAAACCACTCCTATAGAATAGAAATAGACTCTTTATATAAAAAATCACAACTGAAACAAGTAAAAATTAGTATTCCAAAATTAAAAACAAATCTTCAAATTATTAATTTGATTCAATTTCTAACTAAAGTCTATCAGAACCTCACTTTATGTTCAATGAAACTTAACGGGGAACGCTTATTTTCCCTCCTCTCGATCCAATTTAGAGATCGAAAGGATCAAAATTACAATTATTTACTTATTTATCTCTTATGTTTTCATATTACCTATCATTTTATTATTGGTGCTTCCTAAGAGAGATCCTACACATTTTTCCAGATCTTTATATACTTGTTTGTATAATTTAATCTTGATTTGTTTCATGACTAGTTGCCCATGTCTCCATTTTTTTCACAACTACTTGTCATCGTTTCCATTTTTTAATTTTTTTTATAATTATCTATAGTTGTCAAATTTTAAACCACTTTGTAACTTCTTCTTTAAAACCATTAAATGACTTCTGATAGTTTGCGCAAATTTCCATGTATGAAGTTTCTATTGCATTTTTAGTTTCACCTAATGTTTCCTGGTCAAATTTCTCTTTCTGTTTGAACAGGTGTATCTGTCATCTATTATTAGCCTAACTGTCTCATGAGTTTTTCCTCTAATCATTCCAACCCTTTTTATCAGGCACAAATCATCTCATAGAATATATTAGCGTTGCTTTTAAATGAGGAAACTACGTGTTAAATGCAAAACACACAGGCATAGGGCTTTCTAGTTCCAAACGAATGGAAATACACTATCGACGCTTTTATTTCAAGAAATGTGTTTAACACAATTAACACTATCGACAATTTATTATCAGCCCTTCCAAGCTTCTTTCCCCAATGCAATAATACATAGGATTATCAGAGGTCGCGATCAATGACTCCAATAATCTAAAGGCTTTCTCCTTCTGCTTCGATCTGGCGATGTGATAACAATCGCGGACCCAAAAACCTTTCCACTCTTCTCTATAGTGTAGGTGTCCTTTAGCTGTGTGCTGGCCATTTTACAATAACCGCGCTTTTAATCTCTTATCTGCGCTTCTTAGTCGGTTTTGCTGCTCTTGGTGGGTTTTAATGTGCATTAAACTTATCTGATGTAGCTTTAAAGTATTCACTGATACTCTTTGACCTGCGGGGATCCTCTTTAATGCTCTGCTTTGGCTTTTACGCCCACTGATACACTTTCCGCTTTATCGGGACTCTTTTGCCCCACTGATACTCTTTTCCGCTACTCGGATACTCTTTAACAGCAAAATCACACTTGTTTGCCACTTTATGGCGAGATTTGACTGCTGCTATGCTTTCCATGGCCTTCTGCGGGCTTTGGAGGTGTTTCGGCGCTTGGCCGATCAAATATCATCAAAAAAGGAGAAAAATTGCGTAATAGAGGAGGACTGCTCACTGATGGCTTGTAGGGGCCAAAATCCTGCTGTTTGGAGCTAATTTGGGCTGGAGCGATCAAAGAATGGCTGAGAAATGACCATAATCCTTTGGAGCTGAAACGCGTGCTGGCACCGCATAGAAAACATGAAGAAATAGCCTCTTTTCCCTTTATAAGGCAAAAATGCTTTATAAAGGAATTTTGATGAAAAAATAGGCGGAAGCGACTACTATAGTGGAGAACAAATTAGGGCCATTGGATCCAGCGCGGACAGATCCAACGGCTGCGATCAATTTCGCAATCAGCGGGGTCGATGGGGCGGAGGCAGACAGCGGTAAGCAGTTTCATCAGACCGCTTATTGTACGGGGGTGGTAAATGGAAGAGGAGGCCCGATGCAATAAAAACAGGGCACACGTCCCTGCGTACGGGAGAGAAACCTGCCCTCTATCGGACGCTAACGCACTGCCAGCTCACTACCTCCGTCCACAATCGGATTGGGGAGAGCGGATCGGACAGCTGAGGATAATTCGGCATATCAAATCGGGGGGCGATCAGAGCGGAGGCTTTTATAGATGCGATGGCGATATGGGAGTGATGCGATAAGATCTGGGCTGTTGATCTGAGGGCAGATCGGACAGCTGCCGCACGATCGCAATATCGCGTCGACGGAGGTCAAGGGGTGCGGGCTTTATATATCTATATCTATATCTATATCTATATCTATATCTATATCTATATCTATATCTATATCTATATATATATATATATATATATATATATATATATATATATATATATATATATGCGATGCGATATTGTGATAAATAGGGAAAGGGGCGATTAACGATAAATATATGGATTAACGGTAAAACATATGTTCTACGATAAAGCATGCATTTGCGGAAAAATGATGAATTGCGATAAAAGCAAGGTTTGTGGTAAAACGGAGAAAAGGGAGATATGCAGTGAAAAAGGGGTATTGCGATAGAAATGATTTGCGATGCGATATCGCTTTGGATGCGATAGCGATATCGCATCGGAGGAAGGGGTCGGAGAACATGCATATGGGCACAGACACTTCGTGACTTGCGATTTGCAAAATCGCATCGGGGGAATGATATCGGGGAACCATAGAAGGGGGCCAACTCTTGACTGCTTCCTCCGAC
This sequence comes from Pinus tabuliformis, assembly GCA_031772625.1. Lineage (NCBI taxonomy): Eukaryota > Viridiplantae > Streptophyta > Pinopsida > Pinales > Pinaceae > Pinus > Pinus tabuliformis. The sequence continues at coordinate 634,117,386 of CM062813.1, read as the reverse complement.
AGCGACATCGCGTCGGAGGGGATCCAATCGGATCGGAGGAAGGGTAACTTGAATGGAGAATGGTTATTGCAATCGGAGGGTGGTTTTATAGATCGGAGGAAGGTTTTATGGAATCGGAGGGGGTCAAACAAGGTAAAAAGAGGGTTCCTAATGCATCGGAAGGGGTCCGATCGCATTAGAAGATGGTTAATGAAGTGATAGGGGCCTATTTATGGTTATATTTCAACCAAAAGGAGGGGATATGTATATAAGGGGAGTTTCTACTATATTTTTAATAGGGGAAGGGGAAATAAGAAGGGATCTATATAATAAAGTTAGAAATTAGTATGAATTTGTGAAGAAAGCGCTAAGTATGAGAAACTTAGGCTTTTAAAAGGAAGGAGTTTAATGGACAGATCTAGGATTATTGAGCAGATCTCAATATCCTTTGGGAAAATTAGTGAATGATTTGGGGAAAAAGAAGAAGGGGAAGTTAATCATGCCTCGCTTGAGCTGCTCCAAGGAAAAACTGCTTTATACTTGTGATCTGAAGTAAATAAACATTTTGAAATACAAAAATTGATCACAAATCCTCATTCTGCAACCACAAAACTGCCTACCCAGCCTACTTACCTAACATTTTTTCTTCTTTTTGTTTGGGTGCACTTGAACTAGCAAACCCAACTTTTCTTCTTTTCTTTTAGCTATTTTCCTATCTAATTCTAGCCTTATATCTTCCAGGGGCTCAGATTAAATAGTTGAGCACCCTTGCTTCTCTACCTATATAATGATCTACCAAGATTAAACAGTTTGGACAGATTTTTATTCTCTATCTCTAAAACAAGCAATTTAAACCTAGGGAAGCCAAGATTAAGCTGTTTGGCCTTCCCTTAACTGAGAAATTCTTCAAAAATGGAACTTTTGCAGCATGAAAAAGATGAACATTTTTGGCACTTCCACTGTCAATCATGAAAAACGACACCTATTGGAATAGGAGGCTAACATCCCCAACCTGCGCAAGGCTAGGAAGAAAGAGTGAATATGGTTATCAGCGGTATCTCCCCACTTAGGGTCGAAATTAGGTAACACTCTTTCTACATTTTTGGGTAAGGGATGCTGCTGCACAGGTACCGCTACAGCATCCTGTGCAAGCCAAGGAGGGAGTGCTCCCGGAGGAGGTGGGGGTTGATTCCCACCCGGAGGAGGAGGTGGAGGTTGATTCCCACTTGGAGGAGGAGGTGGAGGCTGATTCCCACTTGGAGGAGGAACGTTGGCCATATTATGGACATGGAAGTTCTGGTTGGAGGCTTCTTCGTTAGGATTCTCAAAATCATGCAAGGAGTTACCTTTAGAAGGGGAATCCTCAGGAATATCTTCCCAAGGGGTGTCGATACTTTGCGAGGATTCTAGCACAATATCTTCAAGAGAAGTGGTTGCAGATGTATCTTCGCTTAGGGTAAAGATCCTTGGCTTTCTCTCAGTTGTAGGAGGTAAAGAGTGAAAGATGGGAAGCTGAGAGTGGGAATGACCATAAGCCCGAGTAAGCATTCTGAATGGTTTTTCCTGAGTGACAGGATACTCCAACAACCTCTCTTCCTTGGGTGACCCGAAACAAGACTTAGAGGGGACTCTGTTCTTCAAAATGAGGCTATTTTAAATGGGTGGAGTGGTCTTTCCGGCCTCTATGATCCATACATTAATCCTTTTGAATCCATGTGTGGCACTTATAGATGAAATTTTGAAAAGTTGTGGACGGCAGTTCAGGCCCTCCTTCTAACGCCAATTTGTTGACATGGCGAATGTTCAGTATGCCAACAAGGGGAACTAACCCAACCGTAGGCCCCAATTAGACCTGCTTTCATTTTGAATGGCTAGCTCCGACAAGTTTTAAGGGACCCTGTAAACTATTTAAACATGTTGAAAGATTACTTCCGGGAGGAAGACTTCGATTATATCAACAAAATAAAAAAGCTAACCTTTATGTGTTAAATCCTATCTATACTACTTCTAACTACTCTAATCTAGTCCTAGCTATCCTAATCTATCCTGCAGGAGCATAATAAAGAGGTTTAAACATCATATATATGTTTGGTAGGACCGTGATAAAGAATATTAAACATCATGCATAGATTCAAGTCCAGATGAACTGATCACTGAATTCACAACTAGACAAGATTGTGTTAAAGCTAAATTTCAATCCAATCACTCATATAGGAATCCACATTCTTTTATGGAATTAAAACTTGCAACTGATGTTTAACTTAGTTTCAAATCAGAGACCATTCACAATTTCACCATGAAACTGAATCACATTCAATTTAAAAAGACTAATAGTGAACTGTAAGTCATCAATATGCATAAATAAAAATCACATTTACATTCATGCCAGCAAAAACACTCTGATCCAAAACATATAAAAGAACAATCAAATAAGTCTGAAACTAAAGGCTCCTTCTTCCCCCAAAACAATCTTCCTTATTCACAATAAAGCCAAACTTTTCTTCTCGAAAATCAAAAGACCTTTCTCCTCTTCGGAGGTAGTACTTATGAAAACGCCCCTGAATTTAGGTCTACCCTGCATATTCATCTTCCCACTGTATCCAACATGCAAATCGAGTACACAGAGATAGGATCGTCAGCATTATCGCTGACACGTAGAAAACATAGCGTCTGGATCGATTCATTTCCTGAGGAAGTGAATAGATGTCAGTAAAAAGGGTGACTGTGTGTTGCATTCCCATAATGAAGACCGGGACAACCTTGCTTTTGGAATTTATAGGCCACGAGTGGGATCCCAACCTGGAACGCTTGAGGATGGATCTTCAAACACAATGCTTCTATACATATGGCTTTTTGGATCCACTCATGTGCCCTTTACTTCTCACCTACAAGGATAGCTATCATTAGCTTCAGGATTACGAACAATGTAACAAAAATATTCACACAAAACATAACGTTGCCTTCATTAACTTTATGAACAGTAGAACAAGTGTGAAAAGGATTTATGCCTAAAACACAGTCAACACACAATTTCCCGCTCAACCCATAGGTTTAGCATAGTTTTCGTGGGTTTCTTTTAATCGCAATCGGGTATCGGCCACTCTGTGGGTCACAATACCCATGCCTTCCACTTCCCTGATGTGCAATTACACTATCGGGACTCCATAGGCCCGCCTTCTACACTGGAAACCCGATCCCTTTATTATTTCAGAAAATTTGGAAAACACATGAAAACACAGAAAATCACGCTCCAATTTCTCAAGCCAGACCTCAAATGTTATATATTGGAGTCTATAAATATCGTCGGGTCCGGCCTATCACATATCGTAATACGCACAAGCCTTGGGCTCCACCGATCGCGATATGTGATAGGGCTTCGGACCTGAAAATATATATATCGTATTTGATAGCTCGGCGGGTCCGCCATATCGTTGCACGTATTGTGTATAAGGCCCGGGCTCCGCCGATATGCGATATGCGATTGGGGGCCAGACCCGATAATGTATACAATGTGGTTCATAGTGTCGTCGGGTCCGGAGGCCAGGGGCATGCCATATATATATATATATATATATATATATATATATATATATAAACCTTGGATTTAGGTTGATTGCGATATGCGATAGGCTTTTGGACCTGATATATATATATATATTGTGGTTCATAATGCCATTGGGTCCGGTGCCTTATGGCATGCATTATGTGCCCAGATTGAATGCGATAAGCGAAAGAGGGAGGATATATGCATTTTGGGCATTTCCACTATGAAAGGCCACAACAGGAATAATAATGCGATGAGGGTTTTGAGGGGTTAAACAAATCCCGTTAAACATAAGAATGAAGGGCTTAAGAGTGGGATTGGTTAAAGAGCTTTACCCATTTGTGAATGGAAGATTTGGCTCTCCATAGAGTTAAAATCACTGGGATGAAACAAATCGTTCAGAGGGATGAAAGACCGGACTTCTAGGGGACCCATTGAAAATTTTCTATCAGAGCATATTTTAATAGGGTGGTAGTTGTAGCCACAATAGGGGTTTATTATGTCTATGATGTCAAGGAAATTCCCAAGAAGCCTGTGCAGTACTATATAGAGGAAAAATTATCATGATAGGGAAATGTTTATCTTTTAAGTGAGGTATAATACATTTGTGCTATTTCCTAATGACTGGAGTCATGCTGTGTTGGTGTTCAACTTCGGAAGGAATGACATTTAAAGGACTGACATCTCAAGGGCCATGCTGAAATATTCAATAAAAGTAAGTTTTTCTTTTCCCATTTGCATTTTATGCGCATCTCTTCAACCCCACAATCTCCATCAGTTGAATCCTGAAACTTAATGTTTTGGTTCAAGAATGAAGACATGATTCACCAAACACTCACAATTTCTTGTTGTTGTTTTTCTGTTGAATAACTTAGATCACAAATTCACAGAAAATAATTTTCACAATTGTTGATCACTCTTCTTCAACAAAGTAAGACCTTAGTCCTTAGCTTTTGTGAGAAAAAACATTTGTATTAGAAATTGATAGCTTAACCTACTATTATCTTTTAATAATTAGAATGGGAAAAAGGTAGGGCCTTCCCTTTATTCAGGGTACGCATAAGAAGAATAATGAGATTTTATGGTTCTTAAAACGTTATTGTGTGTGTTAAATTATAGCAAGAAAATGATTCATTTGATTTGTGCTTTAGTCAAATGGAGAAATTTGAATTTCCACATCAGTGGGATGACTTGAGTCATAGTTAGCAGGAGTGACATGGCCAAGTCACTCAGTTAAGTCAGTCAATTTGAGTTTCTGGGTAAGAAGTAGAGTTGTGCATGAGAAGATTGCTAAGATCTAACAATATAGTGGAGTTATAGTTAGTGAAACTTACTTATCTGAGCTCTAGTCATGAATATAGTCAGTATGAGTTCAGTTAAGTAGTTGAAACTATTGTTAACTCACTAATCTCTTAGTTAACTAGTCAATTTACTAAAAATAACCCTAGTCATGCATGTAATTCAAATTGCCTAGTTGAGTGGATGGAAAAGGCATAATTGTATTTATTGTTGTATATTGTTGAGTGTACAGAGTTTGCATGTAGATAGGTGAGAAATTCTCTTGGGAATTTCTCAAGAAAATATGAGCTTTCCCTATCCTTTAGGAGCTAATTTCCTCACAGATTGTGTAAGGAAATAGTAGGAGTAGGAGCCCTAGATTTGGCTAAGTATTTGCTAGAGAAAATTTAGGAGCAAGAGATTAATATTTTAGTGTAGGTTCAGCTACACAGATTGAAGTTGTCATTGTAATATATCAATATTCACATATGATATAATAAAAAAAGAGGAGGAGTTTTTACCAGTTGCGTTCCACAGTAAAAATTGTGTTAATTCTGATTGAATGCTTGCGTGTGTTTTTGTAAAAACCCCAGTTTAAAATTTCTTGTAATATAGTTAATAAAGGAAAAATAATACCAAGGTTAAGGGACACTTATGCCAAGCTGAATGTTGGGCAAAATATCCTAGTGGGCATCATTAGATGTCTTTATGGCAAAGGGGAAATTACCAAAGGCATACTAAATGTTGGGTAAAATATCCTAGTGGGCATCACTTGATGTGTTACTAAAAAGAATCATACTAGATTCATATGTATTAAGGAGAGTATTGATCATATTCTCTACCTATTTTGAATCCCTAATATTACCTGAATGATTCTTCCTCTCAAGGTAATGAATTTAGCATAAGAGAAGTCAAATACAAGAAATATATAGTACACCTAAGCATGTGGTTGGGTGGAGCATGGATCTCCTTTATTTAGTTTCCAACAAAGCTATTTTAAATTATAATATTATTTATAGTTTTGCTACAAATTACTATGTTGGTTTACTGATAAATATATCGGTGATGAGTCAAAAAATGTGTGAATATTCTTGGATACCTGCTATTATTTTCTTTATCAGTGAAATTTGTATACATAAGTATTCTTTGAAATATATTTCCTGTAATGAATGTGAGAGGTCTAATGTTTTGAAGTATAAGGTATAATTTAAATTGGGCTCCAAGGTTCTTCAAATTATTTTCCATATGTGGAATCGAATAGTTCATACGCTCGTATCTTTCTTTGATGATGATAAGACATAAAAGTTCTTATTTGTTGAGGGGAATTTGTTTCATCTAGAGATAATCCTAAATGTTGTCCTCTCTATTGTGAAAATTGAAGTAGTAATGTAAGGATACAATCCCGACGAAGTGAGTAAAGACTTACTCCATTGGGTGAAGTTTGACTTTGGCGAGCGGCCATCTCTTTGTGCTTTGTTGAAGAAGTAGCTAGGAGTGGGAATTGTTTGAATTTCCTTCTTGGCATATCGAAGGTTACTAAGCCTTTAGATGAATTCGGTGAATATTTTACCCTGTTAGACTCATTTTCAATCCTTTGAGTCTAGCTGGATAGTTTAGTTGAACTTTTTAAATTGGGGAAATGTGTTCCCTTGGTTTAGATTAATTTTGAAATTTAAGGACTAGGGGCTTTTAGCATGACCCCTTATCATATGCGATAATTTTGGGGTTGTGATAGGGATCTATACCTAACATGGATGATATGTATAGTTCATTAATGGGACTGGCCTCAAGCAATAGGATCCAATTCTTAAGTTATTATGGTGGACAATGGCTCGATTAACAGAATTGTTAGTTGAATAGCCCCCTCTCATAATTTCCATCAGTGGAAATTATTTAACTACTTTGATCTTGATATTTTAGCTTTGTTGTTTAGGATTCTTGGTGGTATATGTCCTAGTTAGTAGAACACCAGGTGATAAAAATCTCAAATAACATACATGAAATGTCTGAGAATTGTGAAATGATGGGACCTGAGATTCAAAGTTTGTCAAGGTCTAAATTCTTTCATGATTTTTATATGGAATTAGTGGTATATGTGAAGTGACAGGACTAGGGATCCAAATTTTGTCAAGATATATTCTTTTAAAGAGTTGTAAATGATATTAAAGGGATCTTTCAAGTCAAAAGACTAGTGATATATAGTTTTTCAAGATTCGAATAACTAGGAACCGTAAAATAATGGTAAATGGAATTTAACAAAAACTTGGATACTATATTGTTGGTTGTAATAGCCAAATACAAAGCAAGGAACACAAAGAATTTAGAGGAGAAAACCACAAATAGGAAAGTATATCAAAGAAATATTTTTGTGTGCATTTCCATTGTAAAAACGATCAACATGTATAATGATAGGTGATCATAGCTATTATTTTAGAATTATATTTTTAATTCAAAGCAATTTTCTTAACCATCATCACAAAGGGTTAGAAAGAGGGGGAGGGGCTCTTTATAGCTTCGACGATGAAAAAGTATTCAGATGTGCATGGGCACATGGGCACATGGTCACATGACAAACAACTAGGAAGAAATTCATGGCCTTTATCAAGATATTTTGATAGTCAAAGAAAAGCAAGAGTAAGAGCTAACTATACTGGGAGATTCACTCCTTGTTTTATATCTAGTTAGAGATACACTATCTAAAGAAAAAAATGTACAAAATATTATGAAAAGACTTTGGGGAATGACAAAAACCATCCTATCAAAAGCTTCTTCCATATCCTGCAAGACCAGAATGAACAAGCTTACAATCTTTCCAATGAGGGTTGTAAATTGAAGGTAGGAGAATTATATATTAATGGATAACATAAGCCATTGATTCTTCCCTAACGATGGTTAACAGATACAATTTTTCTATAGATTATAGTATTAAAAGAATGTTGTAAAATGGGGGGATTTAAGAGCATATTGGAAATTAACAATGGCACTCATCATGCAAGGTGTTAATCAACATTTACTTTAACTCAACATTCCATCTCATTCAAGAGCATGGTAAATGCAAGTATAGAACAATCAATCGAGCGCATTTAGGAACCATATGTGGTACTAAGGATACAAGCAATGGAAATAATGAATAGTGTTAGCCTTCTTCATCGAAGAGGATGTGGGATTTATTTATGGTGGAAGTAAAAGCTTCCATCCTCATGTATCTTGCTTAATTATAAATTGAAGGGATTCTACTACAGTTGGAACGATGTTTGGGAAACTTACTAGATATTTTTTGAATAAGAGGTAGGCCTTCCCATTCAAACTAGGTCAAACATTGGCCAATAATTTCATTCTTTTGTCTTCTCAACCCTTGCATGTATGTGGTTTCCAAGTTAGTCTCAAATGGCTCAATATGGATAATCAAATAGTTTGGTTACAAGTTATAGTGTTGGTTAATTATCCTAGTCATTTTTGTCAGCCCTGTGATGGAATGGTTTTAAGTGTGATTCATTGTAAGTCTACTGATACCATAGCCCTTTTATATAACCACAAGGTGAGAGTGTTTTCTAACATGTTCCTGCATCTTAAGCATATTGAAAAATAGTGGGTTGGTGATCTTCTCTCAGTTTGTTTCTCCTCTTCTAAATGCCCCTACGTCCTTTTTTTTCCTCTGAAAATTTGTGTTGTATTTTAATTCTACAAAAAATTATGGGAATTCTGATGTCTAATATGGCCTCCTCAGAGAAATAATAAAATAATAGTTAATCTTTTTTAAAGAAAAATAAAAGAAACTACTTTTTTTATTATACTTTTTAGTTATCTGATTATAGATTTTCTAAAATGTCAAGTCTAGACACCCATTGGACGTAGAATTAAATTCCACATCTAATGAGTATCCACTCTATATGATTTTGGGAAGACTTGCATCGAAAAAAATGAATATAAATTAAAAAAATGTGTTTCAATACTCACTCTACATGGTTTTGAGAAGTCCCACATTAAAAAAAAATTAATATACATTATAAAAGTGTGTTTCAACACTCTTTTTGATGTTGTTCATTATGGACATCCTTAGTAGCTTTTTTTCCTTCATCTCTCGTCACTCCTAACGTTAATTGACATTGAAGTAAATGCTAGGATTTCTAGCATAAATTTATCTCAAGATGCAATTGTGTAGACATTATAGCCTTCCATTAAAGTTTGCATCTTAAATTTCTAGTTTGCATATTTTTTACCATCTTACTTTGTTAACTCATTTTATAAGGTCCAACCAATGGATTTACCATTTAGAGACAAAGTAAAAATATTCCCAAATAGATTTCAATTGTAGAATTACCCTCAAGTGGTTTTTTTACCTTACTTTGTTAACTCATTTATATAAGGTTCAACCAATGGATTTACCATTTAGAGCAAAAGTAAAAATATTCCCAAATAAATTTCAATGGGAGAATTACCTTCAAGTGGTCATTGATGCACTGTGTAGATTACAACAACTGGTTAAAAATTCACTTTTCCTTCATACAAGCTCACATTGCTAGACTTACACTACAGAATCCACATTCCTCTCTTCAATATTGTGATCATCTTAGTTCACACAAATTTCTATCTGTGTACATCCATCCTCACATTCATATTGTCAGGCCTCTACAATCCAATTCTCTAGAAATATAAAGTCTATGGGCTCCTCCTTCTGTAACATTTTCATAGCTCCTCGTAATAGTGTACTCGCAACTCCACACACCACACAAAATCATACAACTCCACTCAAAATTTACAACATTCATATGGCTCTACTTCATAGTGGTCTCATAGCCCTGATTTCAGAATGATTTCACAGCACTTATCCACTACGAACACCCTCTAAAGTGATCTCATGGAACCTTATATTCTGCTTAATATACTTAATGCAACTCCAACTTAGGGGTACTCTAATATGTAGATATATCAATGCAGAACCAAGTTGTTTATGGAAAATGAATTCCTTGTTGCTCCACTCACTCAACGTACAGTGGAAATATCTACTATAGCACACACAACCCCTCCATGTTCTCTCACACATCTGTGATTCCTCAACTAATCATTCATGACCTTACACCTCCTCTCTCTCTAGCTCTCATAACAATTCAAAGAATAAATAGGTAAATGTAAAGACTAGTCACTCTCACAAACAAAAAAATACTCATAAATCATATTACTCAAAATTGAGTTACAATTTATAAGAAAACTCAAACATCAACCAAGTCCTAAAGAGTGATGGTTTGATCTTTTTAAATTAGCCTTGTAACTCAGTTTTCTGTCTTTTAGTTTTGCACTGGTCGGAAACGTTGTCAAAGCACCCTTCCTCGTCCTCCCATATTTCTCTGAATCGATGTTTTCTTCTCCATGTTGAGCTGTCAGGGTCTCTTCCTGATCCTCAACACTTGGGTTTGGATGTCATTGATTTTGTCGATTAGACAGACTTCTAAGAATTTTCTCCTGTTCTTCGCGTAATCTTTCTTTATCTGTTCTTAAATTTGTCATTTTAGCACGTAATTGCTAGATAGTCTCAAGTAACATTGCATTAGCTTCTCGTGACTCTTCTCCCAGCTATATCCAAATCTTAGGATTGGCATTTACATAAGTGGTTCCAGGTGGGTTGGTTGGTCCTACTCTCTCCTGGATTTTTCCTTATCTCTTTTGTTGGTGCAATCTCTGTGTTCACACATAAGTTTATTTAGTTAAAAAAATGCATTGGTTTCGAGTATATATCTTATTCCCAAAGAGTCTCAGTATATGAACCTAAGCTCTGATACCATTTGTAACATACATTTACATAAAAAAAAAACTTTTAAAACATTTCAACTTACTCCATTCAATATCAGATTAATTAACAGGATTTCAATAGAATCCCGGGGTGATTAAAGATTAATCCATGGATATGGATGGCACATGGTTCAGAACCTTATCAATTAATTTGTAGTATAAAACAAGTTGGCGGTCACCATATACAAACCATAGAGTATAATTTAATTCATTTGGCGCCCTTCCCAAGCCTCGGTTGGATCACTATTGGATTTGTAGGTTAGGCCACACGTTAAGCGTAGGGATGACCTTCTAGCACCATGGATTAATGTGGCAGGGATAGTAACACATGGGATCCCCCTTTTTGTCGATCTGGTGATGATATGATGGTGGAAGAAAACTTAGGGCTTTATCTAACTAATTGATGCATCCTCTGGCCGATGGTTAGTCATTTTAGTGATTGGGGTTTGGGGTTGTTTTTGCACCACAAAATTTTACCTCCTTGGATGGATGAGGAGGTTTGAACCCTTATCACCATAAACTATGGTGTCCTCCACCTCTCGACAACTACAGGTAATATCTCCCTCAGATTTAATTGTCATTTCCAGTGTTTAGCTTTTCAGGAGAGGGTTAATGGTCAATGTCTAACTTCACTTTATTTATTCCTCTCAAAACTTAGGCCTTTATGCTCAGAAAAGGCTCGGCTGTTAGGTCTTCAAGGACGACGACCTAGTCGAATTCATTGTTAACCAAGGTAAGTAAAGGTCCTTGACTGTCGAACGATTGATTTCAGTTTTTTGTACAAAGGGTATATTCAATTTGAATGAACTGAGTCAGGATTTCAATATTTCCATGATATGATGGCGACTATGACTTCAAGAAGGTTCTTCACATACAAGTGCATGCTTATTACTCATTTCTTGTTAAAGGTTCATGATTTACTGCCATAATTTCTGACCAGGGGTCATGTTTCTGCAGGTATTCTTACACACACTTTGGTTCATTCGAAACGGTAGCTGAATAAGGTCGCACCCTCACTAGATGCTTCTTTGTCTTATAAAGGTTGGATATTGTAATTCCTACCATGAAAATGGATGTAGGTTTTAAAGTGGTTGGCGTCGAGACTCGACCACTGTTCTCTAGTCCTTACCTTGCTGAGACTAGCTCTAAGAGTTTATTTGAATTAATGTCAAGGTTTTTATCAATACCCATTTAATCTTAAATGTTCTAGCATTTTGAATAGAGATACTAGCTTGAACCGCTAGGGCCGGTAGGAATTACTTCTATATTTTTTTTATCTGCCCTACGCAGCCCGAATACTATACTGTTATGCACCTATTCGACATTTATTATATACCGTGTATAGCTTTTGTTTTCTTAATGAATTTTCCAGTTTTCTAGCCTGCAATTTACATTAATGAATGCGTGCTTGTTATAGTTTGCAGCTTATGACTGGAGTGTTTCTTTCTAGTTTATACTATGTCTTAGCTTTCATATGCTTATTTACTTATGACAACCAATAAATATTGTTGTAACAATACATTTTGAACTGTACTCTACTTACATAAATTTATTATATCTTACTTAATTGTCTCGTCTGCCTTTCTATTCATGAACATATAGTTTCTTACAAGCCTTCTAATTTGTCTATAATTATATATATATATGTTGCTAGATTATCTCAGTTTATAGCTTTTCATATATGCAAGAATTGATAATGGATCTAATAGTTATTAGAAGGTTTACTGTTAGTTTTTCCGATTTCCGATCTGGAATTTATAAATATATGCACTCATGAGAGAGCTTAATGTTTACTTATCTATCTGAAAGGATTAGAGCTCTTAAAAAAAAAATATGTTTTACTTATCCGTCTGAAACACTCTCCTCCCAACCACGAGTCTGGAAATTACGTGCAGACTCTCCTCCGAGCACTTTTTGTGTTCCACATTGGATTGTCCAGTTACAGTCAGTACCTTGGGCCTCAGGACTTCCACCCAGCCTCAAGCTCTGTACTTTCTTCTTGACTATGTTAAGCAAATTGTCCCACTAGTTTGTTCACCCAGATCTAGGATCCCCCTTTTTTCTTTCTTTCCACCGTCTATATTCTCCTTTCCATGCAGAGGGTGAGTGTTTTCTTGGCAATCATTTCTTTTAACTATATTAAATAGTTGCTATTTTGTTAAAATATCATTACCAATAATTTAGGTAAACACAACATATGTTTCTTGGCCTTCTAGCCTCAATGAGTTAATATTCAATCATCAACATGTAATAAAATCTAAATTAATATTTAACACAAATCAACTTAGTAACTTCAGTAATTTTATGTGACTTGGGGGTGTTACATATCCCCCCCCATATGAGGAACATCGTCCCTAGTGTTCTCTTCATTTTCAGAAAACAATGTTGGATAAGCTTTCCACATAAACTCCTCCTCTTCGCAACTGGCCTCATGTGGGCCAAAGTGCTTCCATTGCACTTTAACTTGGGTGATGGCTTGCTTCCGCAAGTTGGTTTCTCTCTGATCAAGAGTATGAAGAGGCTCTGCCAGGAATTCTCCTTTTGGTTCGACCTAAAACAACAACAAAAAATTCAACTTTCAGTTGCCTAAAAAAAACAGTATATCAACACATATAACCACATAACTGTTTACCTGAATATTTTCCGAGACAATAATGCACTGAGGGTTATATACATATTTTTTTAGTAAGGACACATGAAACAGACTGTGGACCCGAATGTTTCTCGGTAACGCCAGCTTATAAGCCACTGGTCCAACTCGTTCCAAGACTTTAAAGGGTCCACAGTATCGGGGTGCTAATTTATCACAACCCCACCATTGTAAGGGACTCTTTTGGGGCTTCACTCTTAGATAAACATGATCTCGTGGTTGAAACTCCCTGTATGTTCTCTTTTTATATGCATACACTTTCTATCTATCTTGGGTCGCCCTTAGATTTTGTCTAATCCTCTTAACAGTTTTGTCCATTTCCGCTAGCATGTCAGGGCCCAATGCTAACTTGTTAACTAGATTATTCGAGTCTATGGACACCCAACGCTTCCTCTCATATAACACCTCAAAGGGGCTCATACCTAGAGATTCGTGATGTCCATTGTTATATGAAAATTCTACTAAATAGAGGTAATCCTCCCACTTGTGTGGCTGCTATATCACAAACATGCATAGCATGTCCTCGAATACCCGATTCACTCATTTAGTCTTTCCATCCTTTTGGGGGTGGTAGGCAGTAATAAATTGGATCTGGGTACCCAATCCCGAAAAGGGAGTCTTCCAAAATGTGGATGTAAATTTTACATCTCTGTCAGAGATCACCACCTTGGGTATTCCGTGTAATCGAAAAATCTCCTTCATAAAAATATCTGCGATTTCCACAGTTTTGTACGTGGATTTCATAGGTATGAAATGAGCTGTTTTACTCAATTTGTCTACTACCACCATAATAGAGTCATGTTTCTTCCTTGTTCGGGTAATCCGGTGATAACATCTGGCGATATGGTCTCCCATTTCCATTCTGGAATGGGAAATGGTTGTAACAACCCAGCGGGATGTTGGTGTTATGCCTTCACTAACTGACACTCCAAGCATTTGGATAAATACTCTGTGACATCCTTCTTTAGTCCGGGCCAAAACCACCCTTTCTTAATGGCTGAAAACATTTTCTGATAACCTGGGTGGCTAGCATAAGGTTTCCTATGAAACTCGTCTAATATCAGTTGTTTAACTGAGTTTTGATTAGGAATGTAAATTATGTTCTGAAAAGTAAGAAGGTTATCGAAATTTATTTCAAATTCTGATTTTTCTTTTTTTAGCAAGTTTTATTTTGCTTGTTGCCAAAGGAAAGTATATTCCAGATCTTTATTAGTTGCTTCTTTTATGATGTTAGGAATATTTGAACTTACTTGGCTCATTTGGATCTCATAGACACAATGCACCTTTCTTCTTAGGGCATCGGCCACACGGTTTTCCTTCCCTTTTAAGTGTTTCATTTCGAAATCAAATTCACTTAAAAAGGTTGTCTATCTGGCCTGTCAATCGTTTAAGCTAGACTGATTGACAAAAATTATGAGGATGCTATGATCTGTCAACAATAGAAATTTATTCCCCAGCAGGCAGTGTCGCCACATTTTCAGTGCATGCACTATTACTGTCAGTTCAAGATAATAATAGGAATACCACTATTCATATACTTTTAACTTTCGAGACTCACTAGCAATCACCTTTCCTTGTTGTGTTAACACCCCACCAAAACCTTATTTGCTTGCATCTATGAAAACTACGAAAGACTTTTTAGGATCCGCTACTTTTAACAACAGTGCAGTAGCGAGTAGATGTTATAATTTTTCAAAATTTTGCTGACATGTTGCTGTCCATTGGAAAGAGCACCCCTTTTTCTGTAAGGAGGTCATTGGAAATGCGACTTTTGAAAATCCCTCAATGAATCTATTGTAGTATCCATCTAATCCCAAGAATGATCTAATATCAATGACATTCTTTGGGGTTGTCCATTCCATGATTGTTTTGATCCTTTTCGGGTCTACTGCGCTCTTGTCTGCTGATATAACATGACCCAAGTATTGAATTTGATTTTTAAAAAAATCACACTTGCTGAATTTGGCATACAACTAATTCTCCCTTAGTGTTTACAATACTATTTTCAGATGTTCTTTATGCTCCTCCTGATTCTTAGAGTATAATAAAATATCATCAACGAATATCAACACAAATTTATCCAGGTATGGCTGGAAAATACCATTTATGAGGCTCATAAAAGTGGCTGGGGCATTCGTGATACCAAAGAGAAATACCACAAACTCTTAATGTCCATATCGAGTACAAAATGTTGTCTTGTAGATGTCTTCTTCTTTCATTCTTATTTGATGGTAGCCAAATCTTAAACCAATTTTCGAGAATACCTTAGCTTCCTACACTTGATCAAATAGATCATCTATACATGGAAAGGGATACTTATTCTTGATTGTGAGCTTGCTTAATTGTTTATAATAAATGCATAATCTTAAGGTCCCATCCTTTTTCTGTACAAATGAGAAAGGGGCTCCCCAAGAAGACACACTGGGATGGATATACTTTTTATCTAAAAGCTCCTGTAGCTGCATTTTGAATTATGTTAACTCAGGTATGCTCATACGATACGGGGCTTTGGATATGCTGGATGGACCCAGGATTAACTCAATGGTGAATTCAATATGATGCTTTGGTGGTAAACTTGGTATAGATTCTAGAAATACATCAACAAATTCCTGAATAATAGGAATATCTTCCAAGGAGGTCATTTTATTTTTAGTGTTCGTGAATCCTACTTGAACAACATATATTTGACAACCCTTTCTAATACATTTTCCTAGCTGACTAGCAGTAATGGGACGTAACTTGGTATTGGTTTTAATTCCTTGGAGCTCTTTTCTTTGGCCTAATTCAGCAATAAAACTAACAGTTTTCTGTTTGCAATCTACTAAGGACCAACACCTTTCTAGCCAGTCCATTCCAATTAATATGTCATATGAACCCAAAGGAAGTATATTAAGGTCTACGTGAATAGGCTGTCCTAAAATCGTTATGGGGCAACGTTCTGTTTTTGCAGTTACTCTTCTTTTTGTCCCCGTAGCTAGTTGCACTAGCCATGGTTTTGAGAACTTACTACTCTACAATTGACATTTATCTACCACCTTAGGACTAACATAGCTTAAGCTAGTGCTAGGGTCAAATAAAATAGAGACAGGTTGCTTAGCAATCATACCGTCACATTCGATCATAGTAGGCTGGAATTTTGCCTGATGATCATCCAAGGAAAGATTAATTTTGGGCATAGTCCTTGCCACATACCCAACTGTGGATGCATCTTTCATATTTGATAGTTGTTCTCTTCTTGCCTTATGTAGACAATTCTTGTAATAGTGAGGTTCTTCGCATCCCCAACATTGTAGTGACAGTTTTGATTGTTGGTCATTCACTAATTTAGTAACTCCTTCTAACTACTTGTTTTCTGAATAAGCAGTCTTGGGTTGATTTCTAACTGGAAATCTGTTGAGGGGCTTTTGCTGTACGTTTTTGCCACTAGAAAATCTTGAGTGTTTATTTGGAGTCAAACTTCTACCTTTCCTGTTTAGACTCCCTTTTGGTCCTTCATTCTTTTGTTTCATCTGCTGGTAGCAGATGTGAGCTTTCCACACAGCATCATCCATTGTCTTGGGGTAGTCAAATTCTAATTTCTCCTTCATGAAGTTGGGTAAGTTGCTGATGAAGCGCTGAATTTTGGCCTTCTCTTCTTGCATGTAAGGCACATAATGTAGCAAGGAAGTGAATCGTGTCACATATTCATCCATGGTTAAGGTTCCCAACCTTAACTCATGAAATTCCTTTGCCTTTTCATCGTAATACCGTTCAGTTAAATATTTATCCTTGAAATGTTTTTGGAACTCTTGCCAGGTGACTTCCTCTTCATTGATCTTCCTTACTGTTTTGATTTCTTCCCACCATAAGGTGGCCTTACCTCTTAATTGATAAACTGCTAATTGTTCCTTTAGTTTATCTGTGTACTCATAAATCTGGAAGTATTTTCCCATATCAATTAGCCAAGTCTCTGCTGCCTCTTTCGATTCCCCTTCAAAGAGTGATGGCTTGATATTTTTAAATTCACCTTGTAACTCAGTTTTTTGTCTTTTAGTTTTGCACTGGTCGGAAACGTTATCAGAGCGCCCTTCCTCGTCCTCCCCATGTTTCTCTGACTCAACGTTTTCTTCTCCATGTTGAGCTGTCAGGGTCTTCTCCTAATCCTCAACATTGGGGTCTGGATGCCATTGATTCTATCAGTTAGATAGACTTCTGAGAATTTTCTCTTGTTCTTCGCGTAATCTTTCATATTTGTTCTTAAATTTGTCATTTTAGCACGCAACTTCTAAACAATATCGAGTAACACTTCATTAGCTTGTCGTGACTCTTCACCCAGCTCTATCCAAATATCAGGATTGGAATTTACATGAGTGGTTCCGTGTAGGTCGGTTGGTCCTAGGCTCTCCTGCATTTTTCCTTATCTCTTTTTTTGGTGCAATCTCTGTGTTCACACATAAGTTTATTTAGTAAAAAAAACACATTGGTTTGTAGTATATATCTTATCCCCAAAGAGTCTCCGTGTACGAACCTGAGCTCTGATACAATTTGTAACATACATTTACATTAAAAGAAATATTTTAAAACATTTCAACGTACTCCATTTAATATCAAATTAATTGACAGGATTTCAATAGAATCCCGAGGTGATTAAAGGATTAATCGTGGATAGGGATGGCACATGCTTCATAACCTTATCATTTAATGTTGTTATGAAACCAGCTCAAGAAAAGATAGAAAAGATAGATCAACGCCTTAGAATTCAGCCTCTTCGAGGGGGCAACCTCCTTTACATTACATAAATGAACAATTCTTCGATGATACAAATGACACAACCTCCTTTCTATATATAGGAGTCTAAGGAGCCACAATATAATCCAGCCGACCTAACAATAATAATATAAAGCCACAAAAATAACAATAGAGGGATTCTATGGGGCACAGAAATAATAATATGGGGGTAATAGGGGCACAACAATATAAATAAGGGGTATAACTACAATAGTAATGGGGTAATCACTAGTATTATAGGGACCCAACATGCCCCTCTCCTTCAAAAAAGTGTTGTCCTCAACGCTTGAGTAGTTCTGGATACTTCTGCATAAAATTCTCATCCTCCCATGTGGAATCTTCAGCGGATAAGTTCTTCCACTTGATAAGATACTCTGAAATTGATCGATTTCGTAGCTGTCGAGTTCTTGTTTCTGTGACTGCTTCCGGTTCCAATATAATTTTTCCTTCCTCATCAAGTTCTGGCAATATTGTTTGAATTGGGAGCTTGTCACCTATAACCTTCTTTAAACATGAAACATGGAAGACTGGGTGCAATCGAGAAGCTGCAGGAAGCTCCAATTTGTATGCCATAGTACCAATCTTTTGCAACACCTTGTATGGACCATAATACTTTGGTGATAATTTATTATCCTTCTTAGCTTGCTTTAGGGACATTTGCTTATATGGTTGTAGCCGTAGGAATACCCAATCACCTACATCAAAACTTCTTTCACTGCGATGTTGATCTGCCTGTTGTTTCATTCTATTTTGTGCCAACACGAGGTTATCCTTTAAGAGTTGGAGGACTTGTTGTTGATGTTCGATGTGATGTTCCACTGCCTGAACCTTAAAATTTTCTCTTAAATATGATGTGATGGATGGTGGTTGATACCCATAAAGTGCCATAAATGGGGTCATTTTTGTTGCTGTATGGAAGGAAGTGTTATACCACCATTCAGCCAGAGGCAACCATTTGACCCATTGTGTCTGTTTATCAGATACAAAGCAACGAAGATATCCTTCCAAACATTTGTTTACTATCTCAGTTTGCCCATCAGATTGAGGATGATAAGATGAGCTATGAGCTAACTGAGTACCAAGACAAGAAAATAATTCTGTCCAAAAATTTCCAGTGAAAATGGGATCTCTGTCACTTACAATAATCTTTGGGTTTCCATGTAGCTTTTGAACTGTTTCCATAAATGCAGTAGAAACTGTACTGGCTTTAAATGGATGTGATAATGCACAAAAGTGTGCATACTTGGTAAGTCTGTCAACTACCACCATGATGACACTCTTTCCCTCAGACTTGGGTAAACCTGTGATAAAATCCATTGAAACCTCCTCCCAACGTTGGCTTGGAATGGATAAAGGTTGTAATAGACCTGGTGTCTTAATTGTTTCAACTTTATTTTGCTGGCAAACCAAACATTCCGCCACAAACTTTTGAATATCTGATTTAAGGCCATCCCAAAAAAATTCCTTCTTAACCCTGTGGTAAGTTTTTAAAAATCCTGAGTGCCCTCCTAAGGGAGAAGTGTGCAATTCCATAAGAATCTTTTGTTTTAGCTGGGAATTCTTACAGAGGTATAAGCGATCTTTGTACCATAACGAATCATTTTGCCAGCTAAATGTATCAGAAGTACTGGAATCTTGTTGTAGCTTTCGAATAAGTGCCCACACTTCTTCGTCATTCTTCCATTCCTCCCTTGCTTCGTTTATCCAATCTGGTTGGATAATAGAAATGGCACACAACAATGCTTCCACATCCTCATCCTTTCTTGAGAGTGCATCTGCCACCACATTTTGCTTCCCTTTTTTGTAGATGATTTCAAAGTCATAACCCAACATCTTTGTGACCCACTTTTGTTGCTCTTCAGAGGATAATCTTTGTTCTAAAAAGTATTTAAGGCTATCATGATCCGTTTTTACCTTGAAGTGTCTTCCCATTAGGTAGGGTCGCCATTTCTTAAGTGCATGGAGTATTGCCAACATTTCCTTCTCATAAATAGCTTTGCTTAAAAACTTTCCCTTGATTGGACGACTTTCAAAAGCAATGGGTCTTTCATCTTGCATTAGAACAACACCAATTCCATTTCCTGAAGCATCACATTCCACAATAAAGGTTTTTGTGAAGTCCGGTGTAGCTAAGACCGGTGCTTGGCACATTGCCTCTTTAAGATGTTCAAAGGCCTTTGTTGCTTCCGAAGTCCATGAAAATGAATCTTTCTTCAATAATGTTGTTAGAGGTGCTGCTATTCTCCCATAATTCTTAACAAACTTGCGATAATACCCTGTCAACCCAAGAAATCCTCGCAGATGCTTTATGGATGTGGGGATTTTCCATTCCTTAATGGCTTTAATTTTGCTAGGGTCTACCTTAACTCCTTCATGAGATACAATATGACCCAAATATTCCACCTCCTGGACTCCAAAGAAACATTTGGATCTTTTTGCATATAATTGTTTCTCCTCCAATAGTTGTAGCACCCTGTCAACATGTTCAACATGATCCTTCCAAGACTTGCTGTAGATTAGTATATCATCAAAAAATACTAACACAAATTTTCTAAGGAATGGTTTGAAAATTGAATTCATCAAACCTTGAAATGTTGAAGGTGCATTGGTAAGGCCAAAAGGCATGACCAAAAATTCATAATGACCCTCATGAGTTCTAAATGCCGTTTTCGGAATGTCTTCAATCTTCATTCTGATTTGATGATATCCCGAACGAAGATCCAACTTGGTGAAGTAAATTGATCCATGCAATTCATCCAGTAATTCATCAATAACAGGAATGGGGAACTTATCTTTAATAGTGAGCTTGTTGAGCTCCCTATAATCTGGACACATGCGCCATGATCCATCCTTCTTGTGCACCAATACTACTGGAGCTGAGAAAGAACTTTGACTCGGTTGAATTATACCAGCCTCTAGCATTTCTGCAACCATACGTTCAATTTCACTTTTTTGGACATAGGGATATCTGTACGGCCTGATGTTTGGAGGAACACTTCCTGGAATCAGATGAATAGCATGATCATGATCACGCATAGGTGGGAGACCTTTGGGAGTCTCAAATACCTTGGAATGATTGTCCAAGGCTTTTTGGAGATCTGGAGAAATAGATGATTCCAATGTGGAAACATCTAGCGAACATAATTGTGCAATTACACCTCTTTGCTCCTTTTTTAGAAGCTTTGTCATACCATTAGAGCTGATTATCTTTCCTGGTTTCCCTGCAATACCCCTTAATTCAACTTCCTTTCCTTCCGTAGAAAATTTGATGAAAAGTTCTTGAAAATTAAAAGCTATTGTACCCAAGGATTGTAGCCATTGGACTCCTAGTACAACATCAGCACCTCCCATTGGAATGGAAAGCATTGGGCTAGTCAATACATATTCTCCCATGGATAGCTTGATATTATGGCACTTTCCAGAGCAATTTATTGTTCCTCCATTTGCAATCATCACTTGACACTCTGGTGCTGGATATAGGAAGCAATTCAATTCTTTTGCTACCCTACAATGAATAAAATTGTGGGTGCTTCCTGAATCAATCAACACTATTACCTTTTTCTTCTTGATTTGTCCTTCTATCTTGATGGTTTGAGGAGTGGTAATTCCCGCCAATGCATTACAAGATATGGTCGGATTTATTTGTTCTTCATCTAGGCTTTGTTCCTGGAATATATCCTCTTCTTTTGACCTTTCTTGCTCCTTTTCTTCTTCCTCTTCACAATCTATGTAGAATAATTTCTTCTCAGCACACTTATGACCTTTTGTGTATTTGCTATCACAATTGTAACAAAGCCCTTTTGCTCTTTTTTCTTCCAATTGTTGTGGTGTCAACCTTGTAGGTTGTGGAAGACTATGGGCAACAACACTTCCATCTTTATAGTTGTGAATGGTATGCTTCCTAGTTGCCATAATTTTGCTTTCCATTTTTCTTGCTAACCTGAATGCCTTCTCTAATGAATCAGGTTCCCAAAGGCGCACATCATGTTGGATATTATCCTTTAAAGACCCTATGAACACATCAATCCTATGCTCCTCTGGAATATCTTTTACCCTTATGTTCAATTTTTGGAACTCCTCAATGTGCTCCATTATTGAACCCTTTTGTTTGAGACTTATCAATTGGCTAAAAAAAGTGTTGCTTTTTGTATCCTCATAATGTGCTATCAATTCTTCCGTAAAAATTGCCCAAGTGATAAATTGTTTACGAGAACAAAGCCATTGATACCATACAAACTGATTTGGTTCCAAATATAAAGTTGCCATACGTACCTTTTGTGTGTTTTGCACATTATTGAGATCGAAGAATTGCTCCATCTGTAATATCCATGTGGCGGGATCCTTGCCATCAAACTTCCTCATATCGATTTTTGGAACATGGTGAGTCTTCGATCCAACATTAGAGTCTATGGAATCATGATTAACATTTCTTTTGTTCTCATCATGAGTTTCCTTTACTACCTTTTCACCATTAGTGATCCTTTCTTGTAGCAAGTTCTTCAATTCTTCCATGTCTGTCTTCAAATCTATCTTCAAATTTACCATCGAATCCTCCATCTTAGCTTCCATGCCCTTTATCTTAGATTCCACGCCATTTATCTTAGATTCCACGCCATTTATCTTAGATTCCACGCCACTTATCTTAGCTTCTGTTAGCTTTTGTGAGCGTGACATTTGTTGCACTTGTTCTTGTAATTTTGATATATCATGTAGCATTTCTTCCTCTTCTTCATGAGTCATGCTAGAGCTTTCAGGTTCCTTACTAGGTGTTTGCATTTTCTTTCCTCGGGGCATCAGTTACCGATAATAATGCTTTACTATGCCCTTTGAATTCCGTTAAACCAAGCTTAGATAAAAAATTAAAAAAAAACTACACACCTTTTTTCACTTTATAGAAGCCTGATATTGAATCTGATGTATCTCTGTAATTTCGGATCATCCAGTTCTGAATATGCTACCTGTAGTAGCCTTCTGCGTCCTCTTTCCAATGCCACAAGTCTGAGCCAAATTGGATTCTCCAAGTAAGAGTTATGTGAAATCTCCCACAGTGACTTGCTTTTAGACTGGTTCAGTAGAGCGAACTTGTACGACGTGCCACGAGTCACTGTTTTAACCTTTGAATCTGAAACACACATACAAGAAACTACAGTCCGTCCTCTTTCTGTACCTTTCTACGAAATTTCAATCCGATCCTCAGAGAGAGAGTTATGACGATTTTCCCCAGGTCACCTGTTTTGAATGTAATTCAGGAGTCTGCAAAAAGGCTAACTTCCTCAGATCATATCTCCGAAAATATCGCGTGAAAAGCTCTGAAATTGGGACCCAAGGTTCAGCGCGATTTCTTCTCAAATGGGTTTGTTTTGCGACTTCTGAAACGTTACAGAAAAAAAGTTATAGCGAAAATGCCACGATGACCTGTTTGGAGCAGCGAAACCCTAGAATCCAAAGCTCTGATACCAAATGTTATGAAACCAGCTCAAGAAAAAATAGAAAAGATAGATCAACGCCTTAGAATTCAGCCTCTTCGAGGGGGCAACCTCCTTTACATTACACAAATGAACAATTCTTCGATGATACAAATGACACAACCTCCTTTCTATATATAGGAGTCTAAGGAGCCACAATATAATCCAGTTGACCTAACAATAATAATATA
The DNA here is from genome assembly GCA_031772625.1 of Pinus tabuliformis. Taxonomy (NCBI): domain Eukaryota; kingdom Viridiplantae; phylum Streptophyta; class Pinopsida; order Pinales; family Pinaceae; genus Pinus; species Pinus tabuliformis. The sequence continues at coordinate 634,093,725 of CM062813.1, read as the reverse complement.
AAGCCACAAAAATAACAATAGAGGGATTCTATGGGGCACAGAAATAACAATATGGGGGTAATAGGGGCACAACAATATAAATAAGGGGTATAACTACAATAGTAATGGGGTAATCACTAGTATTATAGGGACCCAACAAATGTGTTGTATAAAAAAAGTTGGCGGTCACCATATAAAAACCATAGAGTGGAATTTAATTCATTTGGCATCCTTCCCAACCCTCAGTTGGCTCACCATTGGATACGTAGGTTAGGCCATGTGTTAAGTGTAGGGCCAACCTCCTAGCACCGCAGATTAATGTGACAGTGACAATAATAGATGGGATCCCTTTGATCATCGATCTGGTGATGATCTGACGGTGCAAGAAAACTTAGTGTTTTACCTGAGTGATTGATGCACCCTCTAGGTTAGTCATTTTTGTAATTGGAGTTTTGGGTTCTTGCTGCTCCATAGAATTTTACCTCTGTGGATGGCTTAGGAGGTTCAAACCCTTGTCGCCATAAACTATGGAGTCCTCCACCTCTCGACAACTACATGTAATATCGCCCTTATATTTATTTGTCATTTCCAGCATTTAGCTTTTCAGGAGAGGGTTTAATGGTCACTGTCTAACTGAACTTTATTTATTCTTCTCAAACATTTGGTCTTTTCTCTCAGAAACGGCTCAACTACTAGGTCTGAAGGGAGGATGACCTGGTCAAAGTCACTGTTAACCAAGGTGAGCAAAGGTCCTCGACTATCGAATGATTGATTTAAATTTTTTGTACAAAGGGTATATTCAATCTGGATGAACTGAGTAAGGATTTCATGGTTTCCATTACAAAATGGTGACTATGACTTCAAGAAGGTTCTTCACATACAGGTGCATGCTTATTACTCGTTTCTTGTTTAATATTCATGATTTACTGCCATAATTTCTGACCAGGGGTTATGTTTTTGTAGGTATTCTTACCCACACTTTGGTTCATTCGAAACGACAGCTGAATAAGGCCATGCCCTCACCAGATGCTTCTTCATCTTATACAGGTTGGATATTACTCCTACCATGAAAATGCATGTAGGTTTTTTTGTGGTCGGGGCCGAGACTCGACCACTGTTATCCGGTTCTTAGCTTGCTGAGACTAGCTCTAAGAGTTGATTTGAATGACTATCAAGGATTTTATCAATACTCTTTTAATCTTAAATGTTCTGGCATTTTGAATAGAGATACTAGCTCGAACCGCTAGGGCCAGTAGAAATTACTTCTATATTTTTTATATCTACCCTACGCGGCCCGAATATTATACTATTATGCACCTACTCGACTTTTATCATATATCGTGTATAGATTTTGTTTTCCTAATGAATTTTCCAGTTTTCTAGCCTGTAATTTACATTAATGAATGAGGGTTGTAATGCTCCTATGTTCCTGTTATTGTGGTATTCAATTTATGAGCATTCATGTCGGCCGACTGGAATTCGTATGGATTATTGATTATGAAGAAAAGGGTCAGAAACTCTATGAGATAGAATGTAACTTCTTCTAGAATTCTGTAGAAATTAACAATGACAGTACATGTTATAAGGTTCGAGATTTCTGTAAGATTTTTATAGTTTTCATGATTAACACATGTATAGATGAGATAACCTCGACAAGGGTTGCATTCGCATGCGTTGTTTGTTATAGTTTGTGGCTTATGATTGGACTGTTTCGTCCTAGCTTATACTCTATCTTAGCATTCAAATGTTTATTTACTTATGACAGTCAATAAATCTTGTTGTAACAATACTTTCTGAACTGTACTCTACTTACAGAAATTTATTATATCTTACTTAATTGTCTCGTCTGCCTTTCTATTCATGAATATCTAATTTCTTACAGGTTTTCTAATTTGCTTATATATATATATATATATTGCTAGATTATCTCAGTTTATAGCCTTTGATCTATTCAAGAATTCAATATAGATCTAATAGTTATTAGAAGGTTCACTTTTAGCTTCTCTGATTTCTGATTTGGAATAAATATATGCATTCATAAGAGAGCTTAATGTTTACTTATCTATCTGAAAGGATAAGTGTTCTTCATAAAATTTTCTATTTTACTTATCTGTCTGAAAATCTTTCCTCCCAACCACGAGTCTGGCAATTATGTCCAGACTCTCCCCTGAGCACTTTCTGTGTTCCACACTGGATTGTCCCCTGAGCACTTTCTGTGTTCCACACTAGATTGTCCAGTCATAGTCAGTAACTTGGGCCTCAGGACTTCCACCCAACCTCAAGCTCTATAATATCCTCTTAACTATGTTAAGGAAATTGTCCCACTGGTTTGTTCATCTAGTTCTAGGATCCCCTTTTTTGTTTTCTTTCCCCTCTCTATATTCTCCTTTCCAGGCAGAGGGTAATTGTTTTCTTGGCAACTATTTCTTTTAACTATATTAAACAGTTGCTATTTTGTTAAAATATCATTACCAATAATTTAGGTAAACAAAACATATGTTTTTTAGCCTTCTAGCCTCACTTAGCTAATATTCAATCATCAACATGTAATAAAATCTAAATTAATATTTAACACAAATCAAGTTAGTAACTTCAATAATTTTATGTGACATGGGGGTGTTATAGTAACTGCCTCAACATAGGTGTTGAATTTATTTGTTTTGGGAAGCCTATTTTGTTTGTCATGTTCTTTTAAATATATGAATAAAATATTATTATTTTTTATATCCTTAAAAACATTATATAAAATAAACAAAATTGTTTATGTTCAAACATGAAAAACCTTCATTCTTTAATTTCCTCCTAAGGAATAAGGACTTGTATAATTTTTTGTTGGTAGTAACCACTACTAAGTTTGCACATTTGCACTTTTACTCTTACATGTATTGTTTTCTTGGCAACTATTTCTTTTAACTATATTAAACAGTTGCTATTTTGTTAAAATATCATTACCAATAATTTAGGTAAACAAAACATATGTTTTTTAGCCTTCTAGCCTCACTTAGTTAATATTCAATCATCGACATGTAATAAAATCTAAATTAATATTTAACACAAATCAAGTTAGTAACTTCAATAATTTTATGTGACTTGGGGGTGTTACAGTAACTGCCTCAACATAGGTGTTGAACTTATTTGCTTTGGGAAGCCTATTTTGTTTGTCATGTTCTTTAAAATATAAATATTTGAAAAATAATTTTTTCAATAATATTAATAAATAAATATTTATTTTTCAAAATTAAATATTATAACTTGCATTGATGAATACTAGACTAATAATAATAAAAATAAATAAATTAACTACTAAAATATCCGACCTGTTAATAATAATATAATAATATATATTTATTTAATATTAAATAATAATAATTTTCCTATATTCCATTATAATAGATTTTCCAAAAAAAACAAAATTACTCCATACCAATTGACCAAAAAACAATTAAAAAAAATCATGTATTATTTAACGATAATACTAAGTACCAAATCGTATTAATTTAAAACTAATGATAAATACCAAAACAATGTTAAATCAAATTTGGACCCAGCGGCACGGCATCTCGATGGCTTGAAATTTCAAACCATGATCACAGTCACTGTCATTGATATGACCGTTCGAGAAGAATTTAATAAACTTATTTTTAATATGCTTCTTCACAGAAAGAATTTAAATAAATTTATTTTTAATACGCCTATACGGACCGAATAACAAGTTCATATTCTCTACTGATTTTGAATTTGGTGGGCATGAACCTTTCTTTCAAAACTTCAATTTTATGAGAATCATATCCAGAAACCCCTATGCCATTGACTAACCATATTTTAAAGCTTTGATTTCAAGGTTTCGTAGAACTAGTGACAGGGTACCCAAATTTCTGTGACATCGTATAATAACAAAAAGCCAAGTTTCAATGTTTTGTTTTGCATTTATAAAGTCGGAGTTTAATTAGCTGGAGGAATTGTTCGGAAAGTTATGGAAATTCTGGTCATATTTGGAGAAAATCCTGCAAAGATTTTTGTAAATCCAAGTTATAGTTGTTAAAATTCAAAATTTTAGATGTCCTAGACATTTTTGATAGATGTTGAATCCATTTTCACCATTAAAAACATGATTCAAACACTGTGATATTTTGAAATCTTTTTACTAAAATTCCGACTACTTTTAACTGTATGAGCAACTACTTTTAACTGTAGAGGCAATTCCTCCGCCTCGTTAAACAACTGCATTTATAAATCGCTTTCCATAACAGAATAAATTAATCATTATAATTTTTAAAGTGAAAATTTCAGCAAGTCATCACCTTTGTAGATTTAAAATATTAAGATCGGCGGTTAGTGATTTACTTACATGGAATTATATGTCATAATTAAAAGTTTTTCAGTCATTTTCAACTCACGGGATTCCTGTGAGCAAGGACTTCCGATTTTATCATATTATATTATATTATATTATATTATATTATATATATATATATATATATATATATATATATATATATATATATATATCGAGAGTGGACAAAAGACATGGAATATGCTTAATTTATTGATTAAAATAAATAACTAGATAAAATAATCAGTGAGTTATAATACCATAATACCACAAACCGGCCATAACTATTAGTTAAGTTGAGATATCAAAATGGGCGACGATAGGAATGTAGAGTACACGCACGCTGAGTTTGGTGGAATGTGAAAATTGTTGGGCTGTCTTTTCGTGATCCAATTGATTGAAAAATCGACGTCTCTGTGTTGAAGCAGGCCATTTACCAATATTTAAAGAGAAGAAGATGGCAGGCCAGAGCCGTGCTTGCCTGCAGTACCCTTCCCATTCATGCCCTTCCAATTTCATCTATTTTTATACATAATTTCTGCTGTGTCCTGCCTTGCTTGTATAAGAAAAAGCTAACATGCTGTCCATCATACCCACTCCGGCCAATTGCAGCGATCATATCGACTCTGAAACCCTTTTCGACAATAATAACAGAAAAAGCAGTTGTCGGTGCAGCTGAACTATTGTTCCCGTCTTGTCTCCACCATTGTTGTGTTCCGAGTTCGAATCTCTTGGCCACCTCTCAATCATGTCTCAAATACTCAGAAAACGCTGCTGTGAGGCCGAGGGTCCGCCGGATTACATTGACGTGCAGGAGCGGAAACGTTTTCACGGCGAAGAAAGAGAGCAGTTTCTTCAACTAGTGCAATTAGACCAGACCTTAGCAGACGATGAAGTAGAATGCGCTCATAGCGAGGAGCTCTTAAATGGAGTGATGAGAAGCCTAGAGGAAGAGATTGCAGCGACACGTTGCACTTCTAATCCTGTGTTCAACTCCACGGAGAATTCGGTGGCGTTTGATATTTCTAGCGGCAACGAAGACCAAATCCGAGACAATGATGATCTGTGTTATCTCCTGGAGGCTTCAGACGACGAGCTTGGAATTCCCCCGAGCCCTGCTCTGAGTTTGAAGGACGAAGTATGTATATCTCCGAAGGAAACATCAGATGGTTTGTCGGAGAACTGCAATCTTAAATCCCTTGGTGGAAACTGGTACTTCGAGGACGACTTTGAAAACTATCAACAATTTGTACTGTACGAAAAATTATCTGATACACTGCAGCTTGAGGATTACATGAACAGAGACTTTTTAGGGCAGCCCATGTTATTTGACGGAGATTTTCCTACGACATGGGAACTCGAAACTTGGAGTAGCATGTAATGAAAGCAACATCAAACGAGTTTATTTCGTACAGACGAAATATGGCTGTAGCGATAATATCTTTAGGACCTAAAATTTTCCAACTTAAAATATAATCTTGCGACGTTGTATTTTCTTTTTAATCCAGAGGCAGTTTGTCTTGGTGATCTGGTTTTCTTGTTCGTCTCCACGACTATTCCATAGTTGTTTGGCTCAACCTACCGATAGCTTTAATGTACTGGCTTATTGTTAAGATCAAATCAGCTCGGCCTTTAATATTTTCTTTTATCATCTACATACAAATCTTATATCCCTCAATTTTTCCTTTTATATCTACAAATCTTATACGCCAATTTCTGTTAATAAAATAACTAATGTTAATGTTATGTAGTTAGAAAGGCAGAAGGCATTATTTTCTATTATATATTTATTTAATTTTTATAAACTAGTACCATCATATTAATGTAGTTTGTTGACATATCTTAGTAACAGACACATTTATCATTAGTCATGTATAAAAAGTTATGGGATAACTTTAAGTTTAAAAAAAATCTATAAATAAATGCTATAAATAATAATGAGGAAATTTATCATCCATGAATTTATTAGAATTGGAATAATCTCAATACCTTAGGAAATTAGTGGGCTGGGAGCTTCAGATGAATCTAATTTTTTCTAATGTATAAGTCAATGCAACCTATCAAACTCTTTAATATTGGTGGGAGGCTCTTTTTTAATTTATTAAAATTCAATGCAACCTAACATACTCTTTAATAATGATGGGTGAGCAGCCACGAATCTAATTTTTTAAATTTATTAACAGTAATGGACCATTTTGCTAAATAAAATTTTCATATATAAATGAATGATATAAATAATAATGAGGAACTTATTAGAATTGGAATAATGTCAAATTTTTAGGAAATTGGTGGGGGACCACAAATCTAATTCTCTTAATTTATTAAAAATCAATGTAATTTAATAAACTTTGTAATACACTACAACCATTGCTAAACATTAAAACTAAACATATTCCTCTGAGAATCAATCTAAATTTCCAATTAAAAAAATTAAATAAAAAACCAACACATCTTCATCCACTTTAAATTGAAATAAAAACTATTCCACAATAAATTCAATTAACATAATTTTATATTACTTATTATTAACCTATTAATAATATATTAATTACATGAGTATGCGTTTACTATCACAAATTCAAATTCAAAAAGATAAAAACCTCCCTATTCGAATAGACCTCTATAAACTTTATTGTAAATTGATAAATACCTTGTAAAGTTTAGAATCATTATCACAATTCTTAACGTAAATTGCTTTTGTTTAATATTATAATTCCTTTTCACCGTAACAAATTTTCCTACCACTGAATACTTCCTCGGATCCATGCAATGTTTGTTTGTTTTTTTTGTGAATGTGGAGTCCATATTATATGCTAAATGTGTTTTTATTCCATATATTGATGGTGTTGCATTCTGATATTCCACTATTTTATCATTTCATAGTTGAGCGTGTTTTAGTTACTAATGTGTTTTTGGTTAACTTGTAACTTTTAATTCAAATATTGTTTTATTATTCTATTAGTTTGTTTTAAGTGGATAGGTCATAATTTTTATTTAGGTGTGTGTTTTGATTTATATATTTATGTATTAAAAAATAATGAAAAATAATTATTATTTAATTTTATTATCATTAATAAGAAGAAAAATAGTTCATAATCAGTTTGTTTATTGCAAAAAGAAATGAATAATAATATTCCTTAAAAATGATTAAGTTACAACGTCAGAAATATCAAATTATATATCATTGAATGTGTTTCATATCAAATTATATACCATTGAATCTGTTTCATTCCAACCATTCAACCTTCTGCAAAATGTTGAGACACTACTGCTAATAAAAGCTAAAAATAATATGTATATAATTTTTTTAAGTTTTATATAGTTTTCCACCGACCATAAGTTTTTTAAAATCGTTGACCAGGGAACATGGAAAATCAATGAAGAAAAAGGAGACTATCAAACAGGAAATTTTCAAATTGAACCGTAAATACCATTGGAAGGAGGGAACAAAATCAATGCAATCGTTTGGGCAGTGTTTAATTTTTTTACATGACAGGGACAGGGACAGGGACCCTTCTTTCAGGTTTCTAGCCTCCCAGTCTTCCATTTCATGTCGGTAAATGTTCATTAGTTGAATGGAAACAGTAGGGGCGACTATGAATATCTGAATCAGACTCAAACATAAAAATAAATTAGGTATCATGAGGAGAATTCAGGATCAGAGAAGCTGTGGGATCGATACTAAATCCACATTGAAGGGAAGATGAAATGGACGGACTGAAGGTAATGAGTAGAACCGATAATGAATTGGACGGATATATGGGCCATTAGAAATTTTGAAACACACAAACAATTCAAAGTGTAAAGCGCACATACGACTTATACGAGCACATTCAAAAAGTAACGCACACGATATTGAAATTGAAATTGACATTGCTGAAGTAGTTGAAATGAAGTTGAAATAAACAACACATTCAAAGTTTCACTTTTTAATAAATTATAGATCACTTTTCATGAATTATTTTTAATCCATTAAAATAAGAAAATAATAAAGAATTTCCAAAAACATTTAGATAGTTTATATATTAGTTGAATAATATATTAGACTAAGAATATTCTCATATTATCAAATGGCTTATTCATAATTTAAAAATTTGGAATTCCTCAAGCCTAATTCCAATATAGACTAGGCTTTCTGCATAATTAAAATGTTAGTGATGTAAAAAATCACTATTATAGAATTGGGTAGCTTAAGACATTTTCTTAAAGAAGAAAGTAATATTTCGTCTTAAATATTAAGTTATTATTTTAATTATGTTAAATAAAAAAATAAAACTATTTCTATGTCTTAAGTTAAGGCAATAAATCATTTTAATGTCTTAAGACAAAACAAGAATGAGGGCAATATTTTCTAATCTGGCGAAGGGCTTGGGTATGTAAAATTTGCAACCCAACCTCGAGTCACCCATTGAACAAATAGCACGTGCACATTGAACAACCAACAACCTCATCAACTTCTTTGACATCCCTACAAAACTTGGTTATATTTTGTGTAAACAACAGTGTCATTAATTCCTTTGACATCACTACAAACCCTGGCTGTATTCTGGAAACCTTGGCTATATTTTGGCTTTGTTCTTCTGTGGTTTTTGGTATTGGGAATGGATGAGAATGACAAAGTTACAAAGACAGATTTAACATTAGCAGATGCTTTTGTGGAGGGAATTGTGTAGGACGCTTGTGATTGTATTTAGGGTTTGTTCTTGTGTGGGTTATGGTACTGGGAATGGAGGAGAACAAAAAAGTTACAGAGACCCATTTGAGATCGGGGGAAACTTTTGTGGAAGGAGGTGTGCAAGGCCCTTGTGACTGTACTTTGGGTTTTCTCTCATATGGGTTTTGGTACTGGGAATGGAGGAGAATGAGAAAGTTAAAAGACCCATTTGACATTGTTGACGAATTTTGTGGAAGGAGGTGTGTGAGACCCTTATGATGATGCTTGTAACATTTTTCTCGAGTCCTTCGCGAATGACGATCCTGCCATGGTAGTGCTTTTTTCCAATATACATGGTTTATGGTTGACTGATTCCATTGTTTACATTTGATTTTGAGTTTCAGATATATCTTATGGGTTTTGAACCATTGTATTTTGGTTCAATCAAGGGTGAAGATATGTATTTTGATTGGTGAAGTTTGTTCTTGGAAACATGGTTTTTCCAAGAATAACATTGCATCATCCTCTTCCTCCACTAGAAATGACTAGACCCACAGTAATCATACATCCCCATCACTGTAAGAAGGTACAATAGAAAGGCATTTCTCGAGGTAGGTTACGTCGTTCTCATCTCTATTGCGACTTAATTGGAAATGATCATTAAATTTTTAAAAGGAATATTTAATAGGATTTGTTTCTATCCCGGATTTTATAAATTTTGGGCTTCCATTCTACCCTAATTTGGTGGGAACGAAGGAAACTAACTTTGGGCCTCCATTATTTTCAATGATGTATGTAGCTTCATTCCTTGGGGCTTTTCCTTCTACAACACAAGAATCTATGTTATTCTAGTTCTCCCATTCACGAATTTTCCTCACGATGGACTTATTATATTGTCCTACAACTTGCCAACGTGATTTTATTCCTTCATTTTTATTTATTTCCTTATATGTTTTGTTTTTTCAAATTTGGCAGCTACATGGGATCTTGCGAGTATATTTAAGTTGAGTCAAATTTAGCTTAGTTAAGGAAAAGTAGTTGGTTATTAATTTTTGTAGTTCATTATTAATTTGTGTCTTAATGAGTCTATATTGAAGCATTAGGGTAGGGTTTCCATTTTCTATCATAGACCAAGTCTAGTAATGCAAAGTAGTTGGTTATTAATTTCCGTTCTCATCGTATTTAGTTATTAATTTATGATTTCATCGGTTCAGGTTGAAGGATTAGGATAGGGTTGTCATTTCTATCATAGACCATTTGGAATATATGTCATGTGAAGCCTTAAGCTTAAATTACGCTGGTGATATAGTTATTTTCCATCCTAGCTTCTTCAGGTGGCTTTCCCACGACTCTACACATTTGTATCATCAATGGCTCTGATTAGAAGTCTAGATCTAATGGTGGAAATTAATTAGGTTTGTTTAAGAGACATAACCCTCATTTGAAGACTCGGTTCAATTTTTCATTTGTTTCATGCGTCATGACTGTCACACTGCAAGTGTGGGTCTCTGGCTTACACTCAGAGATTTTGGCCGTGAATATGCTTATGAACTAGATTCTTCGTCCGTCAATCACTAAGGATAGGTATTTATACTCGCAATATGTTAATTTTGGGTCCATTGATGGCCAATTCTCTAGTTGCTTATCTCGACATTACATTTGTTGTTTTTCATGCCCAATTTATATTGCTCATTTCGTGCAGGTATTTCATTTAAATCCTTGTTTGAGTTGATGTATATGCTCTATCTCAACTGGAGACCCAGATTTTTGTACTAAGGCTATCATCATGAGGGTAACACCAATTCTTCGGCAAAAGTGTTATTTAATTTATTTATTTACAATTTGTTTATTATCTTATTCTCACTGACTCTTGTTATTGTTTACAACAGAACAGGAGATGCTAAAGGAGCCCATTTAAGATAAAAATAATTAAACTTGAATTAATCAGAAGGAGTTGTAGCTCACAGGTGAGTACACCACCTGGAGACTGCACTCAACAAACAAGGAGGAGACTCTCGCTCACATTCACTCTACATTACATGAATGAATATTACATATTAAATACATCACTGAAAAATAGGCAGTTGTAAACAACCTCCTAAATTCTAGGAACAACTCCTAAACTAAGAAGATGCGTTACAACCACATAACCATTTCTCCATTATTTCTAACTCCCCCCCTTAATGGAGAAAGGGTTGTTTTGCACACCTAACATCCCTCTAAATAACTCAAACTTTACTCACCCTAGAGGCTTAGTAAAAATATCAGCTATATTATCACAAGTATTACAATAATCCACACAAATTTCCTTAGACTGTATCTTTTCTCGTACAAAGTGAAACTGAGTATCAATGTGTTTAGTATTCTTATGGAAAACTGGATTGTATGCAAGCTTTATTGTGCTTTGATTGTCAGTTTTGATGTTGGTTGCTGCTTTTTGTCCTTCGCCTGCATCACTAAGCAATCTCCTCAACCAAATGGCTTCGAATGTAGCTGCACACAATGCCTGGTACTCTGCTTCACATGACGATAATGCTACAGTGCTTTGCCTTTTGCTACTCCATGAAATAACCCCGGATCCAATGCTAAATGCATAACCTGTGATAGATCTACGATCATCCAGGTTGCCTGCCCAATCAGAATCTGAATAACCTGCTAAAGTAACATCAGAAATGTCAGTGTATAAAATATCGTAATTACAGGTACCACTAAGGTACCTCAACACACATTTTGCTGCATTCCAGTGACTGTCGAGTGGTCTGGACATAAACTGGCTCAGCACACTAACAGAGTATGCCAAATCAGGCCTAGTTGTCGTCAGATATATCAGACTTCCCACTAGCTGTCTATACAAAGTGGCATCCACCTGTTTCATGCCATCGTCACTGCTTAACTTGAGATTCTGTTGCAATGGTGTTGCTGCTGTTTTACACTGTTCCATTCTGAATCGTTCCAACAGGTTTCTGGCATACTTTCCTTGAGTTAGAAAAGTTTGACCAGAATCTTTCCACACTTCTAGTCCTAGGCAATAATGAAGATCACCAAGGTCTTTCATTTCAAATTCCTGTGACATTTGCTGCTTGATTTCTTTGATTAAACTATTTGCATTCCCTGTTATTATCATGTCATCCACATACAAAGAAATCAAAATTATTTGCCTCTGTTTATTTATCTTGGTGTACATATTTGGATCGTTGAGGCTCCTATGGAAACTATGCTGAACAAAAAATGAATCAATTTTGTCATACCATGACCTGGGTGCTTGTTTCAATCCATAAAGTGTCTTATGCAGTTTACACACTAAATGTTCCTTCCCCTTTTTCACAAAACCAGGAGGCTGTACTAAGTATATTTCTTCTTTTAATTCTCCATTCAGAAATGCAGATTTAACATCTAACTGGTGTAGCTTCCATTTATGTTTTGTTGCTAAACAGATTAGCATTCTAATTGTATTAAGTTTAGCTACGGGGGCAAAGGTGTCATCAAAATCAATTCCTTCATGTTGTGAATAACCCTTTGCTACCAGTCTTGCTTTGAATTTTTCTACAGTACCCTCTGCATTTATCTTAGGTTTATACAGCCACTTACAACCTATAGGGGTTTTTCCTTCTGGCAGCTCAACTAAGTCCCAAGTATGGTTTCTATATATGGATTCCATTTCTTCATGCATTGCAGCCCTCCATTCATCTGATCTACTTGCTTCTTCATAATTTGAGGGTTCTACAATATTTAAAATTTTGGACATTAAAGCATAGTCTCTGAATTTTGCAGGTAGTCTAGTTTTTCTACCTGATCTTCTTGGTAAAGGACTCACCTCAACTCTTCCTATTTCAACACTGTCTGGGCCTGCATCCTCACTTATTGAGCTATCTGCTGCTACTTCTTCCTGTTTCTGCTCCTGCTCCTTTTCTTCTTCTTCTTCTTCACTGTTCAGTTCTATCAGAAATGGAATGTGGCTGTCATTGTTAGAGTCTTCCTTTCCATCTCCTATCTGTTCATGAAAAATGACATCTCTGCTTGCAAACACTTTATGAGTCACAGGATTATATAATTTGTATGCTTTATATTCTGTGCCATATCCTACAAATATGCATTTCAAGGCTTTGGGATCTAGCTTTTTCCTATCTGCTTTCGGTACATGAGCAAAAGCTTTAGATCCAAATATTCTTAGATGACCAACTGCTGGTTTGAGTCCAAACAATGCTTCAAAGGGGGTTTTGAAGCCTAGACATTAGGTGGGACTCCTATTCTTTAAATAAACAGCAGTATTAATGGCTTCTGCCCAAAGACCATTAGAAATGCCCTTACCTTGAAGCATACTTCTCGCGCACTCCACAAGGGTCCTGTTCTTGCGTTCTGCTACTCCATTCTGCTATGGAGTGTGTGGCACTGTGAACTGCTGTATAATCCCATGCTTCTTGCAGAAGTTCATGAACTCATTTAACCTGTATTCCCCCCCTTGATCCGAGCGGAGAATCTTTATCTTCTTTCCTCTTTGGTTCTCTATCATAGATTTGAATTCTTTAAAATATTGGAAAGCTTGACTTTTTTTGCTTAAAATATACACCCAAGAGAACCTAGTGCAATCATCTATAAACAGTAGAAAGTAGTATGCACCTCCTAAAGACCTAGTCTGCATAGGTCCACAAATATCTGTATGCACTAGTTCTAGGATGTCTCTTTGTTTTCTGTTGACATGCACAGGGAATTCATCTCTATGCATCTTCCCTAATGCACATCCATCACATTCCAGTTTGATATTATGTAAAGCAGGAATTCCATCGACCATACCTTTATTTTTAAGCAAGATGAGATCTTGTAGATTGATATGTCCAAATCTCTGGTGCCAGAGATTCTCAGCTATTGATGTTGCTGCAACCATCGCCTGTCGTGGCATGCTCCTTGCATCCAGTTTATACAAGTTCCCCACGCGTACTCCTGTTGCAACTGTCTCCAATTTGCTATCCTGAATGACACATCCATTCTTGAAGAATTGTACCTGCATGTCCTGGTCTGTTATCATAGAGACAGAGATCAAATTCTTTTTAATTCCTGGAACATATAGAACATTTTTGAGATGTTTGATATCGCCACTAGGTAGCTTCACAGGAATATCCACATAACCTTTGATCTCATACCCACTGTCATCACCCAAATAAATTTTGGATCCACATGTAGAATCTTCAAGAAACTCAAAATATTCTCTCTTACCAGTCATGTGCGAGGATGCGCCTGAATCGACATACCATGTATTGTCCTCATCTCCTCTTGATGCTGAAAGTGCACAGTCGACTGTAAATAGCCGAAGATCATAGCTGTGGTCTTCCTCTTCTTCAGCAAAACAGCCCTGATGCTTCTTCTGTTTACCTCTCCTTTCATCTGTTTGCCTCTTATAACACTCTCTGATCTGGTGACCAGGCTTTCCACAGTAAAAACATCTCTTAGCATAGTTATCATTCATACCTTTAGATGGTCTCCTTTGAAAGGAGTTAGCCCCTTTCTGTTGCTGCTGTGGTTGCTGGTGCTGATGTTGGTGCTGCCGCTGCTTTCCTCTGTGCTGTCTTTTCTTTGCCATCAGAGCAAGGTCATTGCTCTGGGTCTTCAAATTTTGTCTTCGTTCCTCCTCCTGGAGCAGAATTGCTGTCAGCTCATCAAAAGAGGGGGCTTTCTCCCTCGCTGACAACCCTGAGATGAATGTTTGATATTCATTGGTCATCCTGTTCAGTGTGAGGGTAACCAGATCTGAGTCTGATACCTTTTCTCCAATGGATCCCAATTTGTCTTTCAGATCCTTGATTCTGGCTGTGAATCCATCAACAGATTCATTCTCGTCTATCTTTAGTGCATAAAATTTTCCTTTGAGTGCGAGAACACGATTTGTGTTCTGTGTCTCATACAGACCCTTGATCGTGCTCCAAATATCTGCGGCCGACTTGCAATCTCGAATATGAGGGATAATGTTGTCTTTGACAGACATCTTCAGTATGACTTTTGCCTTTGTTTCTCTTTTATCCCAATCCTGTTCTTGGGTTGTATTTCCGGATCTCTGTTCATTTCCCAAGACGATCGCCCATGCGTTCGCACTCTCCAGCAAGGTTTGCATTTTGAACTTCCAGTTGGAAAAATTCATTCCATCGAGCTTGCCGGACTCGTGGAGGTATGATTCCAGACTGTTGTTCATTTTCGCACTACTGAACACTCGAATCGGCCACCACCGGGCAAGTCCGATCTACTTCCACCGAACAGATCAGGAACTTCTCTGTGCCACCACCGGGCAAGTCCAATCTGCTGTCTCCAAACAGATCAGGGACTTCACTATGCCACCACCGGGCAAAACCGATCTGTCACCACTGAACAGATCACAGAGCTCTGATTCGCCACCACCGGGCAGGTCCGATCTGCTACCACCGAGCGGATCACGGAACCTCACTTCGCCACCACCGGGCAGATCCGATCTGCTACCTCCGAGCTGATCAAGGATCCTCAATTCGCCACCAACGGGCAAATCAAATCTGCTGCCACCGAGCAGAAACCTTCACGTGCCTCCACCGGGCAACTCCGATCTGCAACAAAGATTGCAGATTTACAGAAAGAAAGGGCTGGCGCTCTAGTCAACGCCGAATCCGCGCTAATTGCAGGAATTTTGGCGCGCTTCACAGCCACGGATCAGCGCCAATTTTGTCGTTGTTTTCTCTGGCGCGTTTATCAGCTCCAAAACCGCGCCAATGGCGCGACTGTTCCTCCAAAAAACGCGCTAATTGCTGCAATCTTTCAAAAAAAAAAAAAAATTCCGCTCCGAATCTCCGCTCCAACCCTTCCTTCGGCTCAGTGATGATCAGTCATCTGATGCCTTTTCGCTTCAGGTGTTACTGCAGCTCCACCTGATCACACAGCTATCTTTACATGTACTCCTACCACTACAGATGTGTAACTAATAATACATCCCAGAAAAAAAAAATTTAAGGCTACCTCTACCCTAAGCTCTGATACCAAGATAAAAATAATTAAACTTGAATTAATCAGAAGGAGTTGCAGCTCACAGGTGAGTACACCACCTGGAGACTGCACTCAACAAACAAGGAGGAGACTCTCGCTCACATTCACTCTACATTACATGAATGAATATTACATATTAAATACATCACTGAAAAATAGGTAGTTGTAAACAACCTCCTAAATTCTAGGAACAACTCCTAAACTAAGAAGATGTGTTACAACCACATAGCCATTTCTCCATTATTTCTAACTATTTACGCCCTCACGGTGGTTGGAGAGAATACCAGCATAATATTCTTTTTCTGTCGAGGTTACTCAGACAAGACCCTTTATCTAGTTCTTCCAAACATTCATTGTGTTTTCCAATCAGGTCTCTTTTTTGCGAGATAAAATTAGTGAATCTCTCTTATAATTATAAGAGAATTGACAACGTTAATTTCTTTTGATTTTTTTTTCTATTTTTATTTTTTCCTGTCTTTGTATTCTCCCCTACCAAATTATTTTTATGTCCCTTGGTGCATGCAAATTTAGAGGAAATACTTTAGTACATTCATAAGAAGGTATGGTTAGCTACTCATTTAATTCCCATTTATCATAAATTCCTGGTCTTGCAATTGGCCTACTAACAAAATTTCAAGTATTAATCTTATCCTGGACACTTTTGGTTGTAGGTAGTTGTATTTCATCTGAACGGACTCGTTATTTTTGTTAAATCACCCTACAATTCTTTATACATTGTGACACAGAGTCTCGGTCCCCTGCTCCTATAGGTCAGCAACTCAACCACTCGTCTACTCTTGAAGTTTTCATGACACTTTGTCATGAATTAAACCTTACATTGGATTCTCTCTATTTCTTATTTTCCAATCTTATGGGGTTATACACTGTAACATGCGATCATAGAACTTAACGATCCATAATTCTTCATCATCATATATATATATATATATATATATATATATATATATATATATATATATATATATATATATATATATATATATATATATATATACTATTCACTTGTACAATCATCATTGTATTTTGTTAGGTTTCATAATCTTACGACTTTGTTTTTAAATATATACTTCTATCATATGCTCGCTACAACACCGAATGGTTTCTTTTTAATTTAACTCGAAGAACACCGTACTTCATTCCTTGCCAAGTTTATTAATGTAATAGTTAATATTCTATAGTTATTTCTATGTGGTCCCCTTTTTTTCTAAGATCAAAAGGTATTTTCTCTTTGATGCGAGTGTCATTTTGTCATGATAATAGAGATTCCATCAGTTATTTACGACGTGAATGATTTCCCTTTTAGTGTAAGCACTAGTGGAAACACTTCAAGTTAATTTCCAATACAATTTTTCTCAAATACTTTATATAAACCCTAGGATTTCTAAAATATCTATTGTAGGTAATGAGTAAAATTTTAAACAAATATGACTATAATTATATGTACATGTACATCGGAAATACTTTGTCTGTCCTTTCCCTTTCTTTCAATAGATTTCCGACTAGAAAATATAACGTACATTTAGAATTAGGAATTGTTCCATTATGTGTATTCAAAATATATTCCTTTATTTTATGTATAAACCTATCATAATCTAATTGATGCAAATAATATCGTTCTTACAATATCTATTTTCCTTTTGTTTGGATCTACATATCATTTACCATAAAAATCACATCCATAATTTTATTAGATGTAAGTTCAGTAAAACTTATAACATCTAATTAAAATCCCTTGGATAGACTCTGAGAAGCTTTTAGATCTCCTATTGTTATGATCCTTTTATGATCTAACTAACCGTCCTTACTTCTCCATATGTATATATCATCAAAATTGTAACAAGGTTTCTAGAGTAACTCTATATATTTTTTGAAGTGTTGCATGTTTCCTTTATACTCAGATCAAATATTAATTTCAGATTTAGTTCATTTATAACAATTCCTTTCAAGTTTTTCCTCGTACATGCATGCATATAAAACTGGCAAGCAAAGGACAATAATAAATAATCTTGCACGTAGATCTTATAATATGAAGTCTAAACACAAGCATGCATCATTTGAGCTCTTATGTCAACACCTACAATTAAGCAATTAAACATTAGGAAATGAATTAAATAGAATTTCATAGACCTTCTACTACTTGGGGAATATCTAGGAACAGAGAATGTTCCACCCAACCATGAACTACCTCTAATAGTTCCCCCTCAGGTAAGAGCTTCTTGTCGTGAGGAATCAACCCCCCCCCCATTGATTCTGGGGTGGTTTATTTTACGTATTTTTCTTCCCAACAGATTTTAGCAGTGTCATTGTTTAAGGTCTTCCAACCTTTTTACGTAGGCTTTTTTGTCTTAGCCTTTCCAAAAAAGATACTTTTATTTTTCTCCAAAGCCTTCTTTTCTCTCCCATGGTGCTTTATTCCACCTCACTTAGTATTTCTCTCCAACTAAGTGATCAACATAATTTTTCTCTCTCATTATGTTAATTTTATTTAATTTTTCTCCTATATATTTTTAAGAGGGTTTTTAGGGAATGTCCATCATGTGGACTTGACCACCACATCTTTTTCTAGGCTCACAAGAAGTCTTCTACACTCTAGTGCTCTTTCTGAATATTCCCAATCAATTTATTTACTAAGTCAATAATAATAATAATGAAATTTCATCATGACATAAGTCTCATCATGGCCTCCATTGCCATTAAATCCCATAGTAGTTCAACATCTAAAAATAGTTATTGTTTAAAAATAAAAGTCATAGGGGTGTTACATATTCCCCACCTTTTATAAAACACTTTCCTTGCTGTTCTCTTAATTCCATATTGTCTTAAGACGGAAATAAAATTCCTCTTGTCTTTCATTCCTACATTCGTCTCTTCAGTGCCAAGTGTTTCCACTTCACTTTATTCTAAACGATGGCTCAACTCGAGAGCACACATACCATTATATTCATTTTGTGCTCCTACTCTAGCATGTTTCCATACATGCTAAACATGTATTTCCTATTTCATATTCCACGTACACCTAACAGAACTATCCACATGCATCCAAAGAAGATTAGTAACATTGATATAGCATCATGTTGAAGGCTCAAAATGTCTACCTCAACATTGGGGGAAAACCACCCGGCCAAAACCTTAGAGAAGATCCTTTTCCTTTTGGAATTGTGGCTCAGACTGGAGATTATGGAACGAGTTTCCCTTAAAACAAATTATAGGAAATGGATGGAGAATAAGTATAATGCTCTAGTATAGTTAAAACTGAAGATACAAAATAATAGAACTTAATATCTATCCCGGGAAATCTATCTATATATGTGATTAAAAAATATCTTATAAGAAACTTCACAATATATACTATCTTGTGATCATGAGGTTACAATAGACAATGATAACTAATTTAGTTAAATAGTTAATTAAATTAGCTGATAAATTCGTCGAATATATGATTTTTCATTGTTTATGCATATAATATATAATTCCAATCACACATATGAGTAGTGAAAAATGTATGATTGTTACAATACATATATGATAAACATAATCAAATTACCATTCAACTCTTAAAAAAAGAAATAATAAACAGATAATAGTACCTGATAAACCGTAACTATGCTCATGAGAAAATGGTGGTAGTTCAACTTTCTATTAAGAGAAACTTGAGTCACAATAGTGCAAACAAAAGCCTTATTTCCAAAATTTAGAACCCATTCTCCTTACTAATGGAGGGGATTTATAGTCTCGAAATGAAATAAAAATATAGAAAATAGAGAAAAAAATGAAGTAGTTTTAATGAACAATGCTTAAAATAAACGAAAGGGACATATTTAGAATTTGTTATAACAAATCGTTTAGGCCTATGAAGAGGAATTCTCTCCCATTTGTTGTTGTAGCTCATATATATTTGTCATATTCTTCAATTCAGGTGGAGTCCTCAGATAAATTACCATCTGGCTAATAAATATGACATCCCTTAATGCTAGAAACATGTGATTAGTGGTATTGGATAGGCACCTAAGCATCAACCACTCGCTGTGTGGTTTGAATAGAAATTGTCAATGGATTTCCAAGTCAATTTTAGATAGCTCCTCAATTATCTCAGCCCACTTCTTGGATGATTCCTGCCATGTTTTAGTGAGCAGATTGATATCTGCAAGTGCTCCCTTGGGGCAACTTGATATGAGATTTGCATGGAACAATTTATCACTGATTGTCTCTATGAGATCATTAGAGATATATCTCGAATTGAACATTGTTTCCTCTGACTGTTTAAGGTGAATCTGCTATTCTCTGAAGACGATTTTCTTGTGTGACTCTTCAATTCTAGGAATATTAGCTAATCTCCCATTAGCGCTATCATGCCGTGTAAGGAAACTTGCAATTTCTTCTTCAATATCATCAAAATAAGTTCTGGGGTATGATAATTCTTCAAACAAGGAACTGGATGTATGACATAAATCATGAATAATGTCCAACCTCTGACAAAACACAACTTGTTGTTGAGAAAGGAGAGTGTTTAACTCTCTTCATTCCTTCTTTAACTTTGCCAATTTAGTATTAACCTTTAGTTGTTCTATCTTGTTCTATAATTCTTGTATTTGAGTGTCTCGGGCCTGCTTATCAGTGTCATATTGAACTTTAAGGGCATTAAAAGAGTTATGGAGTTCAATAAGTTTCCCTTGCCATTGATTGCAATCTTTTGTTTCTCGGTCTCAAAAATATCTTCTAACTATTCAATTTTGTCTTCCTTTTCTTTTAATAACTCTTGTACTTTAGTGTCATTATTCATGGTTGAGGAAGCATAGGGTCTCGTGAACTGAGTGAGTCTTCCCAGTTCCTCTGAAGGAGTGGACAAGGAACCCTTCCATACTACTTTGAAAGAAGCATTTCTAGGAACTAAAGACTGGGACTGCTCGAGTTTTCTTTTCTTTTTGTCTTTTAACAACAATATTATGCTCAGGACTATAAAATGCATCAAGTAGACAAATTTCCTCAACCCTTAATACAACCTCAGAGGTTGGGAAGGCTGGTATAACTTCAATGTCTTCAGTTTCTAAAGGCTTGTCAGAGGCCTTTACTGTGATCAGAGTCTGTTCCAAACTTTTAGAAGTATCTGGGACCTTCTCTTGTAAGGGAGTCTTCAAAACTTGCGGTTCACTCTCCTTCAATGCTTGGTTATATCATTCCCATATTTTCTCAATATTGGAACTGGGTAAAAGACTTTTAGCCTGAGAAGAGGAGAAATCTCATGTCTGTTTTGTTTGAGGCATATTGATAGCCTGTGTGGAACCAATAATTATAACATCATCCTAAACCGTGCTTTCTTCAGGAAGATTTAATGAATCCATAAGTAAATGGGATAGCCTTGTAGCCCTATATTAGGTGAATTGAGTCATTTCCTTTGGATTTAATTGCTATGCTGTCTATCTTGTAACCATTGAATAGGTAAAATCCTTTTCAAATTGTTCATCAAACTTATTTGGTTCATGAGAAAATTGCCTTATGCTTAATTGCATCATAACATTTTTTATAGTTTTATGGGGATCATAATGTATGTTAGGGATGGTAGGGAAATTGAATTCCAAGACAAAATTAATCTCAAGGGTTGCATGCCTAAAATTCTCCAAAGTCTACATACTGCAATGAAGAGGAAAAACAAACCACACTTTCTTATTAGACTCCTTTAAGATTTTTGAAATACCATTCCCTATGGTTCGGTATGCTATTCCTTGAGCGAGATGTTTGTCAGGGACATACAAAGGCAAGACATGGGGCTTAGAAAGACTACCAAAGAATAATACGTAGGTAAACAAATCCTCACCAAACAAGTTTCCAACCCGGAGTAAGTCGATTCTGGCTTCTAGGGAAATCCTAGGAGTTCTCTTGTCAAAGATGATTTGATAAATAGGGAGCATTACTCCATGGCAGATTTTATAAAAATGAGGCTGATACTTTGAGTCCCAAAGGATATCATGATATATATGGATAAGAGTCGGGTCCGTTAAGGTCCACTTCCATCCCATAGAGGTGAAATCCATAGTGAAACATAGGGAATCCATTACATAGGCACTCATGTAGAAGAGAGGAATTATATTTTCTGAAACCTTACGCTTATTTCTAAAATTCAGGATATGAGTAGCTAAGTTATGAGACAATATATTTCCCCAATCTAATATATATCCTTCTGAGGCAGCATCAATCAGTGGTGTCCATTAATTGGAAAATTTATGAGTATTAGAATAAGCAAAGAACCTATATATCATGGCAGCTATTTGACAATAGGGACCAACAAGAGAGTCAACTGCATACATACCCTTTTCCTCTCGCTTATGCTTGTTCAGATCTCTTCTCCATTCCCTAATAGGCTCTGAAACGTGATCATTTTTCTCATGAATTTCTCCACAAAATGTTTCTTATAGTTGCACTGAGGCAGTGGAAAATAGTACATTGCACTCAAATCACTGTCACTGAATGATCTGATAATTGTTTGCTTCTATGTCATGAAATTGCTTTCTGCAATGCTTAATTTGTCCATGACCCATCGAACCATATCCGTATAAGGAATGATTTTGATTCGAGCTGCAACTTTATGCAAGAATGAATTGGCCAATCACTGTAAGTAGTATTGGAGATTGGTGTAGAATCCTCAACTATAATTGTTCTTTGTGTGACTCGGGTACTTGATACTCAACTAGTTTATAGATAGATTCCCAAGAGGCACTTCTAGCATATAAAGAACAAGTTGTATCTGGAAATAATCCTGGTGTATTTGTATTTTTAGTTAGAGGAACAGTCGATTGCTACTAAACAACAAGTTTCTTCTTTTCTTTGGTTTCTTTAGGCATTTCTTCAGAATTATCCTTGTCAGGACTAGCCTGTAATGAAAAACACAAGTTTCAGTGATAAATTCTTCACCTGAAAGACTTAGCACATATAACAAATATCACATACTTATTTATTTCTTTAAGGGTGAATTATGATAGAATTAAACTACAATGAATGAGGATGATTATAATGTCAAAAACCATAAATTCACCACTTTTAGATATTAAATGTCAAAACATGAATTCACATGGGTTTTCCCACATCATTGTATCATAATAAATATATCATCGAAATCAATTGGATGTGCATTATAAAGTTATGATATAGGTAACTCCTAACAAATCATATTTAAAAAAGTAACAACTATAGAACAGGTGGGAAGTTATATCGAGACTTCTATATCGACAATGGCATATTGAAGATTTAAAGAGAAAGTATCTAATAAGAAAGTCCCGATATTATATGTAAATAAGAATATTGGAGGTCTCATGGTAATGAAGGGGACAAGCATCAGAGATAATAAATATCAGATCTGGGAAATATCCGAAATATTGAGTATCAATGATGGTGGATATCGGAGGAGGCAAGTATCAGAGGTATTGAGATATTAGAAGTATTGAGTATGACATACGTAGAAAGTTATGATCTCGTGAAGAGAATATGTGGGGCCAACGACCCTTACAGTATTTAATTAAAAAGGGAGTGCATGAATTAAATTATCTTTTTAGCAAAAGCCCCTTTTAATAAATAAATTAACCATCAAGAATGTTTTATCAGAGAATGGATTTATCGTAACTTTCTTAAACAGAAAGTTACGATATTATAAGAATCTGATACAAATCTTCTGATAATGCATCAATTTTTTAATAAGAGGGCCTATCGAGATTTTAATTTATCATAACATTATAAAGGTTGGGCCTCTGATACTTGGGTTCTGATAAAGGAAATTTTCAAGCCTAAGATATTTTATAACAAATTAAAAAATGCCCTATCTTTATTGAAAACTAAAGAGTTTTATTAACATAAAATAAGGGTCCCCGTTATTTATTCTATAAACTAAAATAAAAATAAATGGGGGGGTTTCTGAATACTACAACATGTCACCACAATACCTTATATGCTTTTCGTATATTTATTCACAGCCATACCAAGTGATATGGGTGTCATTAGTGCAACATTCAGAATACAGAATTTCCATTATTCCTTTCATATTGCTCACAAAGGGGAAATAATAATTACTAGACTACTTGCATCCTCTTATTTTATGCTATTACTTTGATACCATTGTATCAAATATGCATCTATCATGCATACTTAAGTGTAAGAAAACCTATTATCGTAGCCACTTCCATGGTTGTTATATTTTTCTAGTTTTGTTTCAAAGTGGACCTAGTCAAGTCCATTGTGATCGTTTTGCTACTTATTTCCATACCCTTCCATAAATCGATGAAAGTATGAGGATAGAATTAAGGAATTAACAATACCAACATAAATAATTAAAAAATATTTTGATAAACTTAAGGTTCATAGTTTAAATGACAAGTGTAATTTCCAAAACTTTACAAGACTCCTTTACCTTTTTACACCTTATCTGTTATTTTCTTTTAACTCACTCCCTTGAGTTTTCTAGTTTGGCCCGCATTATAGGTTAATTATGAAAATTATGTGCATCTTACTCTTGTGTATAACCATGGAGCCTTTCCCCTTTCATTTCTATGTGCATAAACACACAATATGTTAGTAAAATTGTTTTCATTTGTTCTAAACATTTTTTTTTTTTCCTATATTAAGACTAAACTAAGTACCCACAAGGAATTGAATCGGTGACCTATCGCAAGGAGTGCCTTAATAGCGCACCCATTCACCATCAATCCAAAGCCCTGTGGGTGGTTCTAAACATCTTCACTCCTATGTGTATATATATATTTTTTAAACAAAACATTACTAGCAAAAGTTAATTTTAGGGATTGTCCTTCATGGTTTCACTGCACATTTCGCAATTTTCATCTTAAGGTTTAGCCACTCTCTTAGGCTACTCTGGGATTTCCTATCAACATTCCTGGTTTATCTAGTGACATCATTACAATCCTCCACTTTATAGTCATTGTTATATGATATTTACGATTGCCGACAAAAGTTCTCCCCTAGGTTTAGTGGCTAACCTAGACCAATAGAGAGACACGGAGTACAATGCTTTCCTTAAAGTAAATAGACAATGATATGAAGCCTTCCTAGAATCTGTCGCAATCTTCACTCCTTGTTTCCATGAATGTTCCAATTCCAGGTCTGATGCCAAAATTAGAACTTGCACAGTGAGATGACACAAGCCAAGAACTATAAGATCTATGCATTATCATCTAAATACTCTATTCAATCAATCAACATGGTATTGAAATATAAGAAATAACAACATCACATATAGGAAAACACATATTTCTTTGCATTAATATAAATGGAAGGAGTTTACAACCATAAATAGATGTTGATCATGTAGAAGAGCACCTCGAAGGCTGACTTGTCCTTTTCTTGTCACAATGTGCACCTCCAATCACCCTAAATGCATTAAATGAAACGTCTCACCATAACATCATAAGGGTAAAATCACTCTTCAAAAGAAACCCTTGCATATGGAAGGTTGTAAATATGTAGAGTAGTGGGGTAAGTTGGGAGTTCTTACCCAATTACTAATATAAGTTTTTATATCCACCTTTGATGGGAGGATGGGATAAAAGGATAAGGGACGGAAACTCCAAAGTAGGGTAGGATAGGATCGGGATGTTTTATCTTAGGTAAAAGGTCATAAATTTTTTTGGAAGCTTCTGGAATAAGAGGCTTCCGGAATTTATCACTTTTTCCTGAATTTATAGAACCAACACATGTGCAAAGGGAAAAATCCTGTAGGTGATCAACGTAGGCCATAGTGGAGCAACCTGTAGGTGAATGCTTTCCAACAAGAGGCCAAGGAGTGTTGGTCTTAAAATTGGCTTAGATGATGCAATTTGAAGCAAAAACTCTAGGGAATGAAAGCTACATGCTTAGGGATTTGCACAATAATGATGACAAGGGGGAATATGATATTGATTGATCCCATTAGGAGGCCTATTGATCGGATGTGACAAAATTTCCTATAATAGTTTTTTTTTCTTCAATAATAATTTAATTTGTAAAGTCTCTAATGAAACCACAATACTTCTCTTTAATCCCACAATTTTTTTGAGGCCATTTTATTTTAATATTTCTCCCCTTTCATGTTTCCTCTCTTGATTTTAGCTTTGGTACATTTTTCCTTATTCATTTTGTGTAAGGATGATGTTTTCTGCATCGTTTCTAGGCTATCCTTTAGTGCCTTCATGTTTTTCAATTTCCTTGGGAACATAAAATACCAATTTTAGATTTATTTTCATCTTGATAGTCTCAAATTTTTCTATATACTTTCTTATTTTTGTGATTGATATTTCCATTAAACACAATTTTTTATGACATTCTATCTTGTCTCTCGTATACCCCATATTTAGTTGACCCTTCACATATGTGTTCATCCACATTTCCCTAATATCTCTTCTTGTCAATAATTTTTCTTGGTTATAAATTCTTTATATTATATTCCATTTATAGATTTGAAGAAGACTCACAGTAATACTTTATTAGGAACATTTGAGTCCCCAACATTTATTTACGTTTTTTTCCATTTAAACATAATGGACTTATTCAATTAAAAAGTTCCTCATCCTTTTAGCAACGGAAATAGGATATATAGGATCATGATTTCCCTATTTGAATATTCATGTTTGTTTGTTTGATTTTTTTTTATTGTTTGCATAAACTTAAAGATTGTCCAATGAGTCTCTGAAATATGTGGGTGCACTCTATTTGGAGGAAATTGTTACATATATTACTTTTTATCCTCTATTTAATTCTTTCTCTCTTATATGTATTTTGGGTATGCTCATCCATATATTATTTGCATAGTATCGCAATTGCTAGTAGCAGCTGCTCAACATTTTTCCTCTAACCATACCATGTGTGGAACAATGTTTTTCGTATCGCTAGTTTCCTCAATGATTCATAATTATACTTTCCTGCTAGTTCATAGGGCATCAACACAATATTTTTTTCTTTTTCTCTCATACTCTTCTAAACTACTCATATGATATAACTTTCCAGGATTATCCCTTACGAGAGAAGTTTCAATAGAATACTTAAAGAATATCCTAACTAAAGTCTCTAATAATGAATTCCAAGAGTAGCGTTGTTGGGATGAGGCTTCCAATTCTTGTTAGATATTGAAAATTACTCTTCTATAATTTTATAGCATTCTATCGAAGTCAACTACTAAATTGGCACCTCCAATGTTTAAACTTTAGGAATTTTTTGTTCAAATATGCTTCTTCATGAGGTTTCTAAATAGTTCATCGTATATATATATATATTATCTCTCCTTTTTCAAATAACACCCAAACTCTCAAAACCTTATTTTTAGAACATGGACTATCTTTCGATGATGCAAATGTTGAAAATTGTTATGTAAATCCCATAAGGGACTCTATCCAATTCACGTTATCTACCTTGAATATAGTATCAAATTCCAATAGCTCCTTATGGTGAGGTAATCGAGCCCAAAATATCACGTGAAGTAAGAGAAACTGAAAAGCTAAGATAGGGAAAAAAATCACACATCATATCAAGCTATTATATTTAGCACAAAAACCCCCCATTTCTAGTTGTAATTAAACTTTAATCATAATCATAAACAAAAATGTACCCCGGTTATTTGGCTAAATTTTTTTTCTACCTTGCCATTATGTAGTCACCAGTGCAACTACAAGCATATGTTATGAATTCACTAACATGATTCAATATAATAATCATATGACCTTAGTATTTTGACCTCCTGAATTTCTATCTCCTTGATTACAATAGAATTTTCCTAAAGTTTAATACTGTAATTATTTTTTTGTATAATGCAGAGCAACAATGAAGGAAACATCTATGACACTTACCTCATAACCTTGAGGGACCTTTTTCATTCGAGTAATGATATCTCTACTAATGAATACCAAATCCCAAATATGGCCACAACTTTACCATAAATGGGTCTTTGTTTGATTTTTTTTATTTTCGGGTAAGCACTTGGGTACTCATAGGTGGTATTTGGGTTTCATTGTCAATAAGTAATAGAACGTTAGTATTTTACATTTTAATCCACTTAAGGAAATATGTACATTACTTATAGTACAATAGCCTTTCATATTTTACATCAGTTAAATATAACACCATTCATATTTACTTATCTTCGATCTCTAAAATTAAACCTCAATATTGCACCTATAGCTTTGATAGGCCTTGATGTTCTATAAATCATTATGACCAACAAATTTAGTTTTTTATAACCCATCATTATCTGTAAAGAAAATAAACTTTTAATTTTATTTTCCATTGTCACTTCTCCTTAAGGGGTCTTCCTTATTTCCTTATTTTTTGTATCAACAAATCTATGACCAAAATCTTCAGTCAAATCTCTTATCAACTATTTCTTTTTTTCTATCCAAGAATTAAGTTGTTGAAGGTGTACCTTCCCTCCCAACTCCACCTAAACCTCTCCTTGAAACATGAGATTGGTTTTAGGCTTCTGTCATTTTACACTTTGTTTGTTGCTTGTGTAAGTGCCTTATCACCAAAAATGTCACATATGTTTGCACACACATAATAGTTTCTACAATTGTCTTTTTTCTTTTGTTGTGGTTTTCCTTTCGGCCTAGTTTAGAACCTACAACTCATTCATATCTTACAATTGTGGACTGTCCCATAAACCTCAATATTTGAACCTACAATTATGATACCATATGCAACATACCTCCATTCCATATAATTTTTTTTTATCAACATTATAATTAACAAATGAGTAATAGCTCTTTGTTTTCATTAGACTTTTATTTACTATTTCTATTTAAAACCTCACACCTCTTTGTTTTCATTAGACTTTTATTTACTATTTCCATTTAAAACCTCACACCAAAATAATACCTTTTTTGGTAACTTTTTCCTATATTTTCAAAACGATGGATAAATAATTTTAAATATATCCCTTGTACTTACAGTGTTCCACTTTGGAGTTGAACACTTGAAAAGGTGGCTTCTTATATAGATAAAACAATTATCAACCATTCAACCCTTCTCCACATTCTTTGTTTTAATTGAGTACTTATCAACCATTCAGCCCTTCTCCACATTCTTTGTTTTAATTGAGTTAATGTTTATTATCGACCCCTCCATGCATTTTCCAACATATGTAACATACATTATTAATTCAATTAACTTTATAGGTAAAATACATTTTTACATATTTATATGGAAAATAGGTTATTGCTCAAATATCTTTAAAGTATGGAGTGGTCCATAATACACTTTGAATTTAAATGGCTTTCATCTTAATTCTCTTACCCCTTCAATACTCAATCTACTTTATAATACAATATTATTGTTTTGGGGTCATAAGAGAAAAAAAGGTTTTTTATTATAGTATTATCAGGTGTAATTTAGTAATTATGCCATAGACACATGGCTAATAGAGTTGATTCCAGTACGAATTCACTTTTGTCTTTGGAATATATGTCATATGAAGCCTTAAGCTTAAGTTACGCTAGTGATATGGTTATTTTCCACGGTAGCTTCTTCACGTGGCTTGCATATGACTAAAGACATGTGTATCATCGACAACTTTGATTAGAAGTGACCCAGTTCACCTTTTCTTTTGGTTCATGCGGCCTAAGCGTTGCACTGCAAGTCTGGGTGTCTGGATTCGAGTTACACTTGGAGATTTTGGTCGTGAATGTGCTTATGAACCTAATTCTTCATCATTCGGATAGTATGGATAGATATTTATACCCGAAATATGTATTTTTGGTTCCATTGATTGTCAATTCTCCCGTTCCTTATTTATGCATTACCTTTGTTGTTATTCATACCCAATTTCTATTGTTCATTTCGTGGAAGTATTTCATTTGAATCCTTATTTGAGTTTATGTATATTCTCTATCTCAACCGGAGACCTAGATTTTTGTACTAAGGCTATCATCATGAGGGTAACACCAATTCTTTAGTGAAAGTGTTCTTTAATTTATTTATTTACATTTTTATTTTTCTTTATCTTAATCTCACTGACTCTCGTTCTTGTTTACAGCAGAAGAGTATATGCTAAAGGAGTCCATTCCCACCCTCATAATGGCTAGAGAGAATTCCAACGTAATATTCTTTTTATGTCGAGGGTACCTGGACAAGACCCTTTATCTAATTCATTGTGTTCTCAAATCGAGTCTCTTTTTTGCGAGATAAATTTAGTGCATCTTTGTTATCATTATAAGGGAATTGACAGGGTTATTTTCCTTTGATGTTTTCTTTTTCTTTTTCGAGACCTCTTCCCTCTGTCGCGTATTAATTCTTAGACGAGGGTATCCAGAACGTATGGTCAAGATTGCATAATTTTGTTGATATGATTACTTCCACTTTGGTTTTATTTTCCTTAGGGTCTTGCCGAAAAACCCTAGATGTCAGTTACACCAATTTTATGGTTTAATAGCGTAGACGCGTTATTCGAATTTTTTTTTTTTCTTTTTTTGGGTATTCTCCCATACTATTTTTTTTAATTTTATGTCCCTTGGTGCATGCAAATTTTGAGGAAATACATTGGTATGTTCATAAGAAGGTACGATCACCTACTAATTTAATTCCCTTTTATCAAAAGTTTCTGGTCTTGAGTACTAATCCTATCTTGGACACTTTTGGTTGTAGATATTTGTATGGTCACTAACAGACTCATTAATTTTATTAAACCGCCCTACAATGCTTTATATGTTCTGATGCAGAGTCTCGGTCCCCTCCTCCTACAAGTCGGCAACTCAACCGCTAGTCTACTCCTGAAGTTCTCATCAGACTCTGTCAGGAATTAAAATCTACATTGGATTCTCTTTGTTTATTATTTTCCAATGTTATGGGGTTATACGCTGTAACATCCGGTCATAGATCTTTTATATATATATATATATATTCAACTATTCGCTTGCACAATCATCATTATATTTTTTTTGGTCTTTATAGTCTTTCGACTTTGTTTTTAAAGATATACTTGTATCATATGCTCATTACCGCAAGAAATGGTTTATTTTTAATTTAACTTGAAGAATATATTACTTTGTTGTTTATCAAGTTTAATAATGTAATAGTTATTAGCACAATCATATTTACCAATGTGATTGATAAACGCTAATAGGCATATATGAAAAACATACACAACCATATTTTTCAATGTGGTTGATATAAGTGGATAAGCTTATATCAACCACAAATAAATTATTATTATGGGTATTTAGGATTATTAATAACTATATAAATATTAACAACCAAATTATTTATATATATTATTGTATAAATATTATATTAATATATAATAATTATATAAACTCCTAATATATATTAATTAATAATAAGAATAGCTCATGATAATATTAGATTATCGTTATATTATTTAAATAATCTAATAATATAAAATTATAAAAAAATAACAATAACAATAATAATAATAATAATTTTTTTATTATAATATTATATTATTATAATAATATATCAATATAAATATTATTATAATATTATTAGGAGTTTATACTATTATTATAATATTTATATAATAATATATAGAAATAATATGGTTGTTGATATTTATATAGTTATTAATAATATTGGATTATAATACTATAATAATATTATATTATTAATATATTATTATATTAATATACAAATATAATTATTATTATTATAATAATATAATCAATATTATTATAATAATATTATAATAAGAACAATAAAGACCAATTATTTATTATTTATGATAATTAATAACTATACAAATAATAGCAACTATATTCTTATATAATTATATATTTATGATTATTATAATAATATAAACTCATAATAATATTAGTATTATTATTATTCTTAGGCTTTAGTATTTTTAATATTTATCTTAGGGTTTTTATACAAAGGTTAATTATTATCAGTATTTAAGATTATTAATAACTATATAAATATTATCAAACAAATTTAGAATTATTAATAACTATATAAATAACTATATAGGATTATTAATAAATATACAAACATTAACAACCAGATTATTTATATATATTACTATATAAATATTATATTAATATTATAATAATTATATGAACTCCTAATCTATATTAATTAATAATAAGAATAGCTCATAATAATATTAGAGAGGAATAGAAGAATACAGGGGAATGAGATGGATTGTCGAATCCATTTGAAGAACCAAGTAATGTGATGAAAAGAGATTTTTGGGGATTAGTCAAAATCCTCTTTCTTTAGAAATATTCGATCCTTGACCTGTGGATTATGGGCCTACAAGTCTATTGAAAGCTTTTAAATATGCGGTTAAGCCTTTACATCGGAACCACTTAACTATCGGGAGCATTAATCTTTCACTTTTCCTTTAGAAAAATGCCAGGACAATAAAATATTGAAATACATAGGAATCAACAGGAAAACCCCACCAGAACACATAGCCAGATCTCAAAAACATTATACCCGTGACTATAATTATCGTCGGGTTCGACTCTCCCTTCAAAGCCTTATCATTGCGCTCCTCCGATCTCTGCCCTCTCCTATCGAGTTCATCGGTGGTTGGCGTATCGGCCATCGCAACTTTGCAGTATCGCTATTTCATCCCATGGCTAGTTTTGATAATACCAAAGCTTCCCGTTGATGCAATAAAGCGATGTGATCGCAATCATAGGTCCTTAAACCCCGAGACTTGCCCCGTTGTAAAACAATCCACCAATGCGATATTGCCTTACAGACCCGATAAAGGTATAGGTTCCCATCGATAAAGTTTCAAGTCCGGATTTTGGATCCGACTGTGTTTTGCGCTAAATCTTAGTGTAACCTGGATTTATGCTCGGGGAACCAAAATATGCAAACAAAATTTGCCGATGCGATATTTCGATTTGCTCCTCAACGACATCATCTGGACTGTTGATCCATGTGATCAAACAACTCCTACGCATTCTCATCTAGTTCTCCCTTAACTTAATTTCACTTGGTTTTTTATGGATTTCTGTGTTAAACATAGTTCTTTGCCACAACTGCGTTCACACTATTATCATCCCATACACAATTAACTCGATTATCTTTGGATTGCCACCATCGACCCCACAGTGATCGATGGTCGATGAACATATTTACAAACAGGATTCAAGACATCAATACATATATTCACAGTATAACTGGAAAAGTCATAAAATACACAGATACATACAACTCGCATATTTCTATTAAGTATTGAAGATTTAACTCCTTAGAGAGTTAAAAAATTCCTGGGGATAATAGAATTTGTGCATGATCTGTGTACACTGTGTGTATTTTCCTGTTTCCTGCATCAAATAACTATATAAATATTATCAAACACATTTAAGATTATTAATAACTATATAAATAACCATATAGGATTATTACTAACTATATAAACCTAAATGAATAATAAGCCTAAGGGAGTAATACTAAAACCCCAAGGGAATATGAACGTGAGGGAACAATATTAAGCCCAAGGGACTAATATTATAAACCCCATATTCGTAAACCCAAATATAAATATTACGAACACTAAAATAAACATGTTTTATTTTCATGGTGAGACAATCTTTGTCAAAATGTGACATTCAGGCATGGGACTAATATTATAAAGCCAACATTGGTAAACCCAAATATAAATACTACAAACACTAAAATAAACATGGTTATTTTGACGGTGAGACAATTCTTGTCACAATTCGACATTCAACCATGATTGACCATGTTTGGCTATGATTAACAATGGTTTACAATGATTGATATTATAAACCAAAGGGAATAATAAACCCAAGGGATTGATATTATGAACCCAAATGAACAATAAACCTAAGGAATTAATACTAAAACCCCAAGGGATTATGAACCCAATGGAATAATATTGAACCCAAGGGCCTAATACTATACACCCAACAATCATAAACCCAAATGTAAATATTACAAAGACCAAAATAAACATGATTTATTTTTATGGTGAGACAATATTTGTCAAAATGGGACATTCAACCACGAGACTAATATGGTAAATGCAAATATAAATACTACAAACACTAAAATAAACATGATTTATGTTGACGGTGACACAATCCTTGTCACAATGTGAGAATCAACCATGGTTGACCATGTTTGATATTATAAACCTAAGGGAATAATAAACCCAAGGGATTGATATTATAAACCCAAAGGAATAATAAAACTAAGGGATTAATACTAAAACCCCAAGGGATTATGAACCGAAGGGAATAATATTAAACCCATGGGACTAATATTATAAAATCAATATTGATAAACCCAAATATAAATACTACAAACACTAAAATAAACATGGTTTATTTTGATGGTGAGACAATCCTTTTCACAATGCAACATTAAAACATCGTTGACCATGGTTGGCTATGATTGACAATGGTTGACCATAATTGATATTATAAACCTAAGGGAATAGTAAACCCAACTTATTTACATTATAAACCCAAATGAATAATAAACCCAAGGGATTAATACTAAAACCCCAAGGGATTATGAACGAAATGGAATAATATTAAAGCCAAGGGACTAATATTATAAACCCAACATTCGTAATCCCAAATATAAATATTACAAACACTAAAATAAACATCATTCATTTTCATGGTTAGAAAATCCTTGTGAGAATGTGACATTCAAGCATGGTTGACCATGGTTGGCTATGATTGACAATGGTTTACCATGATCAATATTATAAACCTAAGGAAATAATAAACCCAAGGCATTAACATGAGAAACCAAAAGGAATAATAAAACGAAGGGATTAGTACTAAGTGGTTATGAACCCAAGGGAATAATATTAAATCCAAGGGACTAATATTATAAACCAAACATATATAAACCCCAAGATATATATTATAAACATTAAAATAAACATGAACGACCATCATTGATTTTCATATTATAAACCTAACGGAATAGTAAACCCAACTTATTTACATTAATACTAAAACCACTAGGGATTATGAACCCAAGGGAATAATATTAAGTCCAAGGGATTAATACTAAAACCCCAAGGGATTATGAACCCAAGGGAATAATATTAAGCCCAAGGGACTAATATTATAAACCCAAATATAAATACTACAAACACAAAAATAAATATGGTTTATTTTGATTGTGAGACAATCCTTGTCACAATGCAACGTTCAAACATGGTTGACCATGGTTCGCTATGATTGACAACGGTTGACCATGATTGATATTATAAACCTAAGGGAATAGTAAACCCAAGGGATTAATACTAAAATCCTAAGGGATTATGAACCCAAGGGAATAATATTAAACCCAAGGGACTAATATTATAAACCCAATGTATATAAACCCTAAGACAAATATTATAAACATTGAAATAAACATGATCAACCATAATTGATGTTCATATTGAGACAATCCTTATCACAGTTCCATGTTGGAAAATGGTCGACATCATAATAAACCATGTTTGACTCAGGAAAATAAACCCAAGTGATTCATATTATAAACCCAAGGGATTAATACTAAAACCCCAAGGGCTTATGAACCAAAGGGAATACTATTAAACAAAAGGGAGTAATAATATAAACCCAAGGGGATAATAAACCCAAGGCATTGATATAATTAACCCAAAGGAACAATAAACCCAAGGGATTATTAATTATTTTCATGTTGAAACAATCCTTGTCACAATGTGACATTCAAGCATGGTTGGTTATGATTGACAATGGTTTACCATGATCGATATTATAAACCTAAGGGAACAATAAACCGAATGGATTAATATGTGAAACCCAAAGGAATAATAAAACAAAGGGATTAATGCTAAGACCTCAAGGGAATAATATTAAATCCAAGGGACTAATATTATAAACCCTACGTATATAAAACCTAAGAAAAATATTATAAACGCTAAAATAAACATGATCGACCATCATTGATTTACATATTGAGACAATTCCTATCACAATTCCATGTTGGACCATGGTCGACATTATAATAAACCATGTTTTACTCGGGAATAATAGACCCAAGCAATTGATATTATAAACCCAAGGGATTAATACTAAAACCCCAATGGATTATGAACCTAAGGAAATATTATTAAACAAAAGGTACTAATAATATAAACCCAAGGGAATAATGAACCCAAGGGATTGATATAATAAACCCAAAGGAATAATAAACCCAAGGCATTAACATTAAAACCTCAAGGGATTATCAACCCAAGGAATTATTAATATTAAAAAGTTGAAGAATGAAGAAAACCAATAATTTGATATTATAAACCATTGGGAATTAATAAATCCAAGGGAAGAATATTAGAAACCAAAGGGATAAAAAATGGCAAGGGCTTAATAGGAATTAATTTTTTTAACCCAACGGATTGGTCAACCCACGTGACTATGATTATTATAAACCTAATGGATCAATAAACCCTAGGGATTGTTAATATTATGATTTTCATATTGACACAATATTTGTCAATGCGATGTTGGACCATGATTGAACATGATTGATTTTCATATTGAGAAAATATTTGTTGCAATGTGATGTTGGGCCATGGATGACCATGGTTGATTTTCATATTGAGACAATCTTTGTCCCAATGTGACGTTGTACCATGTTTGACCATGGATGACCATGGTTTTCATAATGTGACATTGGACCAAGAGACCATCTTCGTCACAATGTGACCATGATTAAGAATGGTTGATTTTCACATTGAGACATCTTTGTGACAATGGGACGTTGGACCATGGTTGATTTTCATATTGATAATGGTTGACCACGATTGACCATGATTGATTTTCATTTGAGACAATATTTGTCACAATGCAGCATTTGACCATGGTAGACCATGATTGAAGATGGTTGACATGGTTGATTTTCATATTGAGACAATAATTCTTATAATGTGATGTTGGACCATGTTTGACCATGAATGGCCATGGTTGACGATGATTGAGCATGGTTGATTATCATATTGAGACAATCTTTATCACAATGTGACGTTGGACAAAGAGACAATCTTCGTCACAATGTGAACATGATTATTGACCATAATTGACCATAGTTGACAATGATTGACCATGGTTGATTTTCACATTGAGACAATCTTCGTCAAAATGCGACGTTGAAACATGGTTGACCATGGTCAATAATGGTCAACCATGGTTGATTTTCATGTTGAGACAGTTCTTTAACAATGTGATGTTGGACCATGGCTGATCATGATTGACGATGGTTGATTTTCATATTGACCATGGTTGACCATGATTGACCATGGTTGAGCGTAATTGACCATGATTTATTTTTATATACAATCTATGTGACAAAGCGATGTTTGAATAAATATTATAAACCGTAAAATAAACATGGTTGTCCATTGTTGACCAAGTTTGATTTTCATATTCCCATAATCTTTGACACAATGCGATGTTGGACCATGGTTGGCCATGATTGATTTTCATATTGAGACAATATTTGTCATAATGCGAAGTAGGACCATGGTTGACCATGAATGATATAGATTTGTATGCATTAATTATTAATGTGACAAATCCATATAAGTTTTTTGAAAATAAGTATTGATAAAATATCATTGAAATAATAAGCTTTATACCAATTGCAACAATAGCTATATATGAAGACATTCATGCATTAAGTAATGAAAAGATATATAATTGAAATGAAAATATTATGGAAAAAATGTAAATATTATTGTTAACTTTTTCCTAAATTAATGTGTGAAAATTTTAATATGTCATTTTTTCTTTTAAAAAATTTATTATCAACAAATATAAATTGAATCTAAATTAATTTTAAACATGGTATATATTATTAAATTTTTTTGCAGCTAGGCCATATATATATATATATATATATATATATATATAAAAAAGTTATTGATCAAGAAATACAAATTGGATCTGGTTAAAATTAGAAACCAAAGGTCATACATAAATGGATTAATACATCTATATATTGGTTATTTGTGTTCTTCACAATCTTGGAAATGATTCTACTAATCAAACTATATTTTTTAATGTGGAGACAAATATTTTTATCACTACAAAATTATAGTGTTTTCTTGGCATTCATGTTTGATTAGCAACTTTTATTAATTTAGCTTCTACATAAAGTTTAGGTCTTCTTGTATAGAGTATTTACAAGACTATGAATGCATGGTGGTGAGATATGATCTACCATAGACTTTTGATGACAAAAATCTCTAGCTTGCAAGTGATTTTACTATATTTTTTTCCTTAACAGATATTTGTGGGCACTTATTTCATGAATTTCATATTTATGAGATTAGATATTAATTTTTTAGGCTTTTAATTCTATTTTATGTCATGTTTATTTGAGTTGTGGGGTTTTTATATGCTTAATGAAATTCTATTTAAAGATTTTATGAAAGTATGTGAGCATTTTATATTTATAAGATTATATGTTGGATTTTTGGGCTTTTTGTTCTACTTATGTCATAAATATATGTTGGATTTTTGGGCCTTTTATTCTATTTATGTCATATTTATTTGAGTTGGGGGGATTTTATATGCTTAATGAAACTCTATTTAAGGATTTTATGAAAGTATGTGAGATTGTTGCATTGAAATAAGTTGTTAGTGAGCAACTTAATGATTCTTATGATTGTTACCAGCAATTAGTTGAATACCTCCAGTGAGATTTGGAATTGAATGAATATCCTGCATGCATGAATATAGTAGCTACAATTATATAGTTACAC
This sequence comes from Pinus tabuliformis, assembly GCA_031772625.1. Classification (NCBI taxonomy): domain Eukaryota; kingdom Viridiplantae; phylum Streptophyta; class Pinopsida; order Pinales; family Pinaceae; genus Pinus; species Pinus tabuliformis. Next base: position 634,055,031 of record CM062813.1, on the reverse strand, counting down.
GTATGATCACAGATCAGCGAAGACATGGTATGCTCTGGAGTCAATAACCATGAGCTGAAATGCTTCCATAGTTGCTATCACGGATAACAAGGCGAAAAACATACGTTCGCCCAATGCCACATCTTCCCTAATAAACTCAAATCCTTTCCCTTCACTTTACTATACATATGGTTTAATAACACAAATGTTAATGGTATCACGCTCACTGTGCCAATAATATTTATAAAATCACCCACAAATGGAAGAAGAGCCCCAACAAATGTGGTCACTGTCAGTAATGTCCCTCAAGCCAGCACCCTCACTATCCAATTACGAACAAAATACACACTTTCATTTCCCCTTCCGAACATTGTATCTAGAAACTCGTACATGCGGCTTCCACATATCTACAACCATTTCATTAGGGTTTATAACGTGGAGTGGTATTTCGGGCGTCAAAGAAATGGTAAGTAGTATCGAGAGTTTTGGCTCTGATTCCACAAATCGGAGGACACGTAGCAGCGGGGGAGTGTGGGGAAACCACTTTATCAGGTGGTCAACCCCCGTCTTCCTTGTCAACCCGAAATCTACCATGAACCGTTGGATCTTTTGGGAGAAGATCAACGGCGGAGAAGTAATAAATTTTGGGAGAGCATTAAAAAAAAAACCAAAACCTTCCTTTTTCTACATGCTAGTCATATCATTAAACGAAACTTTTTCTATACCTGTATTTCTGGAAGCATGCCTAAATTAAATGCAAAAATGAGATTTGCTGCAGCACTAATTGTTCCAAACATTCTTCTTTTACTTGAACCTGAACTTGAAATCTCATAATCTCTAGCTGGGCTATTGAGACCTACATATCCAAAGTAAGCAGAAAATTAAGATTTTGCTCCAAGCGATTGTTTTAATACCCAACTTGAAAAGGACCATGAACCAGAAAATATGTAAGAATCATAAGTAAGATGTATCCTGGTTAAAAGAAAAGAGAGATACCATCGCGTATAGACAATCCGATAGAAGCAATTATATAGATGCAACTTAAGAATGTTGAAACACCGAGCCACAACCTCAGAGATGATAAGTGGGGAATGCCAAATGCGAAAATGCTACAAATGATTCCTGTAATTACAATGCAGTAAGGTAGCTTCAGCATGGTAGCCTCATTATTGTGTAAAGTATATATTGCCTGCACAACAGTCAATTAGAAGAGATGAAAAATATATAATTAATAAGGAATTGCTGCATGTCAAAGTAGGGGAGCATGGCTTGGGGATAGGAGGTAATTAAGTATAAGAGTAGGGAGCTACCTTCAAGGCTTGTCAAGCCTGAATGATAAATCCAGTGATCATGAATAGATTGATATATTGTAGAGTCCATGTCAAGTAATACATTTTCCTACCTAGGAAAATTCACAATCACAATCGATATGAAAGGAAGAAGTGATTATGTGCAAGTATGAAGATGTTGATTTGATGAAAGTAACAAGTGAGTATTACATTGAATGGGATGGGTGAGTGTAAAACAAATTTACCATAAATGTGACCAGCTAGGTCTCTATATTGACTATGTTGGATGCCTCAAGTTTCACGGAGACGCGCTAGGAGGGTGTTTGCATAGAGTGATATGAAGGCTGCTGCTATCAATCCCAAGGTGCCCCCTACCCATCCCAAGGGAACCATGATGATCCCTGAATACCCCAATGCATACGCACTGTTGAGTGATGTTATCAAAACGAGGCCAACTTGGTACCATGGATCCGCAATAATCTCAATATTTTATTTATCGAAGTTGGTATAGACATATATAGCGTATAGTGTAAAAATATTGAACGATATGACGTACCGTGAGTTGAGGCTTGAGGTGTTTCAATCTCGCAGGCTGCTCCTTCATGTCCATGCCATCCCTTTGCAAAATTTTCTCCTCCAAAAGAATAGTTCCTAACATACACTATCTTATATTTTTGGCACATACACTATGTTACATCCCTCGAGCGAAGCTTCATCTAATGTGTTGCTCCATCTAATGTGTGGTTATTTGCATGGAGGAGGCCAATTGAAACGGTAAGTGATGGCTATATGAAATTGAAACTCTTAGTGATTACCATGCTAAATCAATGTCTTACATCTCTCTAGCCACATTTCGTATAGGAGAATTGAAATGATGAGTGATGTCTAGGCCGAATTGAAACTGTTGGTGTTCCTAATGTAATTGAAATGGATGGTGATGGCGAATCGTACGTTTCACAACCATTTTTAATCTTTCCACTTTGTCTTAATCATAATAGGTGGCGATTAACAAATGGTATGGTAAATTTTTAATCATGCTTTGTAGAAAAATAATTTAAGTATGATTTAAACATGTGATTTAGACATGCAAGTAAGTTAGTGGTGTGAATTCTATCCATTAATATAGTGGCAACCATGAGAATATACTGACATCTTTCAATTTAGGCCATCCGATCAAAAGGATTAATTAGGAAAATTATTAAAGTGCCCAAATCCAATAGGAGGGACGCCTATTGGAATAATTAGTTATTTCTATATGGTCCCCTTTTTTTTGTTAAGATAAAATCTACTTTCTCTTTGATGGCAGTGTCATTTTGTCATGATAATAGAGATTTCATTATTTATTTATGATGTGAATGATTTCCCTTTTAGTGTAAGCACTAGTGGCCTATTTCCTATATAGTTCTTCTAGAATACTTTATATAAATCATTGGATTTCTAAAATATCTACTATAGCTAATTCATACAATTTTAAGCAAATATGACTATAACTATATGTACATGTACATGGCAAATACTTTGTCTTTCATTTCCCTTTTTTAGATATATTTTCAACTAAAAAATATAACGTACATTTAGAATTAGGAAATGTTCTGTTATGTGTATTCAAAGTATAATCCTTTATTTTATGTAAAAAGCTATCGTAATGTAGTAGATGTAAATAATCTCATTCTTATAGTATCTATTTTCCTTTTGTTTGGATTTGTATATCATTCACCATAAAAATCACATCCATAATTTTATTAGATGCAAGTTCAATAAAATTTATAACATCTTATTAAACTCCCTTAGATAGCTTAAAAGAAACTTTTAGACTTCATATTGTTATTTTTAGATCCTTTTTTTGATATAACTATCTATCCTTACTTTTCCATATGTATATATCATCAAAATTGTAACAACGTTTCTACTGTAACTCTATATATTTTTTAAGTGTTACTAGGATAAAATATTAACTTTAGATTTACTTCATTTATAATAATTTCTTTTGATTTATTCCTCGTGCATGCATGCATATAAAACTAGAAAACACAAAACAATATAAATAATGATCCATGCCGATCTCATAATGTGAACTCTAAAAATAAGCAAGCAAGATTTCGGCTCTTATGTCAACACCTATAATTAAACCATTAAACATCAAGAAAGGAATTAAATATAATTTCATCTACCTACTACTTCTTGGGGAATATTTAGGAGCAAAGCATGTTCCACCCAACCATGAACTGCCTCTAGTAGTTCCCCCTGAGCTAAGAACTTCTTTCTATCAAGAATTAACTCCCATTGGTTCCTGGTTGGTTTAGTTTATAGATTTGTCTTCCCAACATATTTTGGCAACATCGTTCTTTAAGCTCTATCAACCTTTTTACCTAGGAATTTTTGTTTTAGTTTTTCTGAAAATTGATACTTTTATGTTTCTCTAAATCTTGCTTTTCTCTCCCATGATGCTTTATTCCACCCTACTTAGTATTTCTCTCCAACTAAGTGATAAAAATAATTTTTCTTTCCCGTTTTGTTAACTTTATTTTATTTTTCTCTTAGGGATTTTTAGGAGACTTTTTATGAAAGTCTCATCATGTGGACTTGACCACCAAAACTTTTTCTAAGCTTGCAAAAATTATTCCACACTCTAGTGCTCTTCCTGAATATTCACAATCAATTTATTTATTAACTCAATAATAATAATAATAAAATTTCATCATGACATAAGTATCATCATGGCCTCCCTTGCCATTAAATCCCATAATAGTTCAACATCTAAAAATAGTAACTATCTAAAAAACAAAGTCATAGGGGTGTTACATTGGGCCAAGGACAATCACCTATAAGCATCCTTTAAAACTATTATGTGACATTCTTGAACCCAAATTTCTATTTCCCTTTAGTTGATTAATGACATGATGATCAGTGGGAAGGTTCTCATTCCCATTGCATTTGACTCCCAACACACTATTTTTATCTTGTCACCTATGTGTAAAATCTTAGAATAAAAACTCTATATATGTAATGTTGATTAGCTTCACTATGTAACAAGCCACTTGAAACGTCTAGTTTTGTAATTTTGTAATTGTAATTAAGACATATGATGTTGGAAATGCCAAACATCAATATCTTAAGAAAATTTAAGTGATGTAATATATAGTTTATTTAATGTATTTCCAAAAATTGAAGAATAGAGAAGGTAACATCAATCTCAATTCATAAGGGAAGGTGTGATGGAGAAAGGGGATTTTCCTATTCACTCTAACTTTATTGCTTATATTTTTGGTTTGGCAAAACTTGAAGTATCCAACTATGAACAATTAAGAGGAAAAATGAGAGAAGTATGAGAATCCTCTAATCATATGGTTATGTACCCATATAGAGCCCTAGGAATCAACCACATATCCGAGAGGATACCACGAAGTGGTAGGTAGCATATGGTGGTGGATTAAAGGGAAAATGATTATAGAGTATGTGGTATGTTACTCAGAGAGAGGTGTGCATGTGAACCTAGGTAACCCATGGAATAAAACAGAACCAAAAATGGGTTTTAAGAAAATGGATCCAAATAAAACGTGAGAAAAATCCTTTTAAGATGTAACACCACGTGTGGAGTTCTTGATTACTTAATTTTCTAGGGAAGTTATTTTTGAAGCCTAAGTCTAAGCTAGTGGGACAAAAAGAATTTTTGAGAAATTTTATTAAAACTGCGCATGGAAAACACTAAGAAGGGGAAGTAAAAAGGGACTAATGGATCGGTGAAGGCCCCCTTTATGTTATGCATGCCTAGTGTTACAAAACTATGAGAGATAACACGACCAAGCTTACTTACTAAAAAACACATATTAAATTCCTATGTGTTAATGAGAGTATCGTTCAAATTATGTAGCTTGTTTGAATACCTAATATTACCTGAATGAGTCTTCCTCTTAAGGCATTGAATCTAGCTTAAGAGTAAACAAATGCAATAAATCTATATTACAACTAATCATGTGGTTGGGTGGAGAGTGGATCTCCCTTATTTAGTTTCTAACAAAGCTATTTTAAATGAAAATATTATTTATAGTTTTCTTAGATATTACTATGTTGGTTAGATATATCAATGATCAGTTAAAAGATGTGTAAATATGCTTGGCTACTTGCTATTATTTTCTTTGTTCATGAACTTTTTATACATAAGTATTATCTAAAATATATTTCATGTGATGAATGTGAGAGGTCTAACATTTTGAAGTATAAGGTATAAGTGAAATTGAGCTCCAAGGTTCTTTAGATTATTTTCCATATGTGAAATGGAACGGTTGATATGGATGTATCCTTATTTGGTTATGATAAGACTTAAAGGTTCATTTTTCTTTAGGGGAATTTGTTTCCTCTAGAGATAATCCTAAATGTTGGCCTCTCTATTGTGAAAATTCAAGTAGTAGTGTGAGGATATAGTCTTGATGAAGTGAGTAAAGGGCCAAGGCTCACTCTATTGGGTGAAGTTTGACTTTGGCAAGGGGCCGTCTCTTTGTGCTTTGTTGAAGAATTACCTAAGAGTGGGAACTATTTAAATTATCTTCATGGTATATCGAAGGTTACTAAGATTTTAGATGAATTCGGTGAGTATTTTACCCTGTTAGAGTCAGTTTCAATCCTTTGAGCCTAGTTGGATAGCTTAGTGGAATTTTTTAAATTTGGGAAAATTTTTTCCTTGGTTTAGATAAACTTGAAGATTTGAGGAATAGTTGATCCAAATAGAAACTCACCCATGATATTATCCACCCATGGTATTTTCCCACCCATGGTATTTACCATTGGTAAAAAAAATTAAAAAAGGCTATAAATAACCAGCATCGTTTTGTAAGAGGGCATATTGGTCCTACACAATGTAGCAGCCATAAGCTCCTTTCATTTAATAAAAGATTATCTCCCTTATGTATTCAGTGTGTGGATCGTGAATATTATGCTGTTGCTTCCCTCTCTTATTGTAGTTTTCAGTGTTGAGGTATCTGAAATCTTGGCCCCTCCTAAGATCAGGTTCAGTGGTATCATAACGAGTTATGGGTCTGTTGCTTCCCTCTCTTATTGTAGTTTTCAGTGTTGAGGTATCTGAAATCTTGGCCCCTCCTAAGATCAGGTTCAGTGGTATCATAACGAGTTATGGGTTATGACTCCATGGAAATTAGGTTTTAAGGGTTTTTAGTTGGAGTTCTTAGATCTATTCATTATCCTTAATTCTCTCTTCCAGCCAAGGTGAGAGATAGGTTCTAAAAATAATTTAATTAGGGTTCAGCCAATTAACAGAACATCTTCCCAAAGAAAACGTTCCATGATATCACTCGCATGAGATTAAGGGCTCCCGGTTCCACCACCATTGTCAGCTTCATCTCTCAACCGCAATCACGAATAGAAAACAAACACCTGAAGCAGTGGTATTCATCGCATCTCAATTCCCTTCAGCCTTCATTTTAGGAAACAACATCATAGGAAAACTGAAGACAAGAATAACGTTCAACGATCTCAAGCTCTGATGATATTCAAAATGATGAAGTGGCGGCCCATAACAATTTGTTGAGGGTGGCTCTGGCCTTCAAGAAGCACCTTAAGGTAGACAATGATCCTGGACTTCATCTAGGAGTTCTCTGAGGCAACCTAGGGTGAGAAGTCGAATATTCAATCCTTGGCCGACTTGAATCCCCCGCACACCTGTCGACTTAGATGGGAGCATCATGGAGCACTAGATCAAGAATATGATCCTCCATGTCGCACGTTCGATTCTCGCTAGAAAGAGTTTTGAATATAGCATACTCCCCCACAATAATGCCAACCAACTTTATGTACTAGTGTTGGACCACGTTTTTCTCGCAGAGCTTATCTCAATTGTAAGTTCGTTATGTTTGTCGATGTGAAATGAAAGTGAAAAGAAAGTGAAATGGAAGTGAAAAGAAAGCGAAATGAAAGTGAAATGTTTGTAGAACAATGGGGCATGATTTAAATGAACTTTTTGTGTACACAGCAAGAATGTCCATTGCCACTACTCCTCTAAGAGTAATAGCCTGGGATAATTTCCACAACTAACAATTTTTTAAAGCTTTATATTGTAGGTATAAAAACATTTTTATAGTAAATTTCCTTGAGTTATTTTCTGTTTCTTGATCTTGGTCGAGCTCGTACAAATTATTTTGGAAACCATCAATTACATTAAAAAGTTATCAAACAAGAAATTATTGCAATGCAATTGGGAAACACAGCAAACAAAAAATGGATATTCAGGTTTGGAGTTTTGTGTAACAAATTCAAGAGGAAATTGAAAAATATATCATAGATGTGAGACCCCTCGCATATTTTGTTTCCTCGCAGTCAGCTTTAGAGGCTATGTTTTCCAACATCTTTCTCACATCGAAACCTTTTTAGAATGTGAAGTTAAATTAAATTATAAAATGCTGGTTTGTTGTGAGTAATGTCAGTAATTAGATCTATGGTATTATTGTTGGTAAATTATTTACATTTCTTATGTAGTTTTTAAATTGGTAAATTTTAAGTTTATTTCCACTAAGATGAATACGTTATTATATTTTTTCATATTTTATCAAGTATTTGTTTATGTTCTCTATAGATGAGTTATTTAAAGTAGAGAATTAGGACATATTTGTGAATTTCAATGTAAAATTTTAATTTTTTAATTTATTTTAAAATGATGGAGTGCTTTTATTATAATATTCAAAGAAAATAGAACAAAGAATAGATATGGTATAATTTGATTAAGGGAAGGCGGAGAGAAAATGTATTTATAAAAAAGAATAGATTTAAATTGCATATTTCATTTTCACTAGTTATTTAGATATGGTATAATTTGATTTTCCCTAATATGGTATGATTTGATTAAGGGAAAATGGAGAGAAAATGTATTTATAAAAAAGAATAGATTTAAATTGAATATTTTATTTCCACTTATTATATTACTTGAGTATTCCTTAAAATTGATTCACTTGAAAATACTCTTCCCATAATATTCAATTTGCACATTATTAATTATGATATGGTATAATTTGATTCAAGGAAAATGGAGAGAAAATTTATTTATAAAAAGGAATAGATTTAAATTTAATATCTCATTTCCACTAATTATACTACTTGGGTATTGCTTAAAAATTGAGTTTACTTGAAAATAATATTCCCATAATATTCAATTTGCACATTATTAATTATGATCAATACCAATTGTATATCTGATTATTATTTTATACTGTGTTTTTTAAAAAAAATTAATTAATTTCTTTTTTTTAGATCTCATACTTTTGTAATACATGATGTATAGAATAGTCTTTCGTATTAATCAAATTGTAGGGATTGGGTCGACATTTAGAACCAACTAGTGTGGTTCATTCTCGGGAAAAGGTTCATAAACAACACTTATATTTTAAATTAATCAAATATTTCTATTATTTCTCTCAACCCAATCCGTTTGTTGCAAATATTTTAATTATTAACTTAAATTACCAATATATCACCTCAAAATAAAAAACAAAAACAAAAAGAGTCATTCCTAATTTACATATTAACTATATTGTATATTTAAATTATTAACTTTGTTGCAAATATTTTAATTATTAACTTAAATTACCAATATATCACCTAAAAAACAAAAAGAGCAATTCCTAATTTACATATTAACTATATTGTATATTTAAATTATTTATTAATCAAATATTTCTATTATTTCTCTCAACCCAATCACTTTGTTGCAAATATTTTAATTATTAACTTAAATTACCAATATATCGCCTCAAAAACAAAAAGAGAAATTCTTAATTTACATATTAACTATACTGTATATTTAAATTATTAACTTTGTTGCCAATATATTAATTGTTAACTTAAATTACCAATATATCACCTCAAAACAAAAACAGAAAGATGAATTCCTAATTTACATATTAACTATATTTTATATTCAAATTATTTTTATAAATTCATATGATAATCAAAATGCCCCAATTACTGGAATTTTCAAGCACATGAGAGTACAATTAACATCATGAAATTATAACTAACATAAATTATTTCTAGTGTGTTTGTTCTCATTTCATATCTTTCTATTACAAAATTTTGAAATTTTGAATTTATTGTACTTAAATTCCAAAAAAAATTTCAAAATTTTAATTTATTGTGTTTTATGTTCCAAACCTGTAATGCACATTGGCGCCTCTCTAATGTCTGAGATATGTGTGAAATATAGTCAATTTAGTCAATCTCATCCACTTTTCAAGGAAGTTTATATATATATATCTAGAGAGAGTATAACATAATATTTTTATAAAAGGTTTTTTTTGCAATTATTTATATATTTTAAGCTTTTGGTATATATATATATATATATATATATATATATATATATATATATATTTCTACATTTACCTTGTTATTTATAAGTTTTTGTTTAAAGATATAAAAAAATTGGGATAAATTGTTTTAGGTGTGTTTATTTTTAATTGTTTTATCTACTAAAAATTTGAATCTATCACTTATGATACATAATACTTTAATAGTGCACCATTCATGGTCCATCTAAAGCCCCATGCACATGGGTGCATTTACCATGTTTTAATTAATTTATTTATTTTATAATTAATTTTTTAATGGTGTCCTTTGCTTGTTTTAAATAGATTTTATCCTTTACTTTATTTATCTAGTATTTTAATTTTTAATTTTAATTTAATGGCTATAATAACAATGTTATCTTGTACAATTGTTGTTTACGTTATCAAATCTTATATATATATATTTTTCCACGTAGAAAAAAGTCGTAATTTCCATTAGTCAATAGAAAGTTACATTATGTAGATGTTATAACATATGCCAAGTGAGGCCATCTCCCTCTCTGTTCAGAAACAAAGTTTATACATAGTGTAGCCACCATGTATATTCAGCCATGTATGTTCAGCACTAAAATGAAAAACCAAAAAAATACTTGTCTTTTTCCTCCACGCAGGGAGATCCAAGTTCTGTAAAAAACCATTTTTAGTTCCTGTCTTTTACTGTTTTAAACTCCGCGCATGTACAACAGAGCAAAAAATAACCAAAAATGCTAGTAACTGATTCGGTCTGCGTCGACCGTATGTTGCCAAAGTCTGTAAATATGCCATATTTAATATATGAACCGTATTGCAGCAGAAATAACTATGGTGGTCATGAATACCATATAAGAGAAAAAACAAAAACTGTAAATGTGGGATGGTGCCAATCTACTGTAGATTTTCTCTTTGAGCTCGTAGGTCTATAAAAGGCTTATGATAGTGGCGGTAGATGGTCCCATCCATTTCTTCTTCAACTAGCCGTTCTTCCTCTTGCCTTTGTGTTGCTTGCTTGGACAGTTGGTCTGCCCTTGAGTTGCGCTCCCTGTATATGTGTTTGCATTCAAATTTTTCAAAAACAGCTGTTAGCCTGTGAGTTTCCTCCAGAAGGTGACTCAAAGAAAAAACATTGCAATTAGATTTTCTGTTGAGCCAATTACAGACTATTTGAGAATCTCCAAATAATTGTAATTTTGTGCATTGTTTTTCTAGTGCAAAGTGTATCAGGTTCATGGTTGTGGAGAGCTCAGCGAAATTGTTTGTGCCTCTTCCCAAGAACATCTGTAGTTTGAAACAGTGGGTCTCCCGGAGGTAGAGAAGTGCGCCCCCTCCACAGCCTATGGCTTGAGCTGAGCCATCAAAATAGGCCCAGGGGTAGGATTTATCAATGAGCTCCGGGGTGATGGATCGGGGTGGGGCCGGCGGGGGATCATCGGGGAGGAGTGCATAATCTGCCATGATGTGTGCTCTGATGGTAGGCCAGGATGGGGGTTTTTGGTCAAATATGGAGCGATTTCTCGCCATCTAGATAGACCAGCACACGAGGAGGGGGATGTTCCTTGCCTTGCCCGAGTGGTGTTCGAACCAGTGCATCCAGGCTTCCATGATGGTTTTCCCTTGCCATCTGTGGGGGGAGGGGAGAAAAGAAGCGATAAGGGTCCATTGCTCCATAACCACAGGGCAATTTAAGAATAAATGTTCTGTATCTTCGTCACTGTTTCTACATAAGTGGCACCAAAAGGGTCCGTGGAAAGACCTTTTCTTCAGATTTTATCCAGTTGGAATTTTATTGAATAGGATGGCCCACATTAACATGCGAGTCCTGGGGGCTGCTTTGAGCTGCCAAATGGCCTTCCACCACTGCTGTGTATTTTCAGGCTGGTCATGTTGCATAAGCTGCAGGTACCCTTCCTTCGGGGTGTATGAACCATGTTTTGCGTGAGCCCATACCAACACATCATCCTCCTCTATGATTCTGATGTGTGCTTGGTTTAGAGCATCAATGTAGTTCTCCCATTCTGTCCTCCACTGTTCTGGGATGTGTAGGTCTAGAGCTGACTTCCAGGCTTGTTGGAAGAGGCTAGAATTTTCATTATCAGCAATATGTGCAATGTGAGTGATGCCCTGTTCCGTCAGATGTTCCCTTAACTGTTCTGTAAGCTGATGGGTATTGCCACATCCAATCCAAGGGTCGATCCCTAAGCGGACTGTGTTCCCTTGATGTATTCGCCAAGTTAGGCCTTCCCGAATGAGGGGGAGGGATGTGATGACCGCTTTCCAGATGTTAGAGTGTCTTCCCTGTTCCCTTTGTTCCCTACGGATCCAGCTGTGAATACTCTCCGGGGCTATATATTTTTCCTCTACAACCCTTTTCCAAAGACTGTTGGTTGTAAGCAGCTGCCAACCTAGCTTTGCTGCCAGAGCTTTTGAGAAGAGATCTAGTCTTTTAATGCCCCATCCTCCCCATTTTTTTGGCCTCGCTATAGAATCCCATTTGACCCATGCAAAAAGGTTCCCTTGTTTATTCCCCTTCCATAGAAAACTACAGCATATCCTTTGTAGTCGGTTTAAGATACCTCTGGGAATCCATGCCAGCGACATCCAATACACTGGTGTAGCCTCCAGGACAGCTTTTATGAGGGTGAGTCTCCCAGCCCTAGTAAGATATCTGTTGTACCATACATTTAATCTTTTCTCCACCTTAGCTATAAGCCAGGTCCAGTCCGCAATTTTATATCCCCCATGTTTTACCCGGAAGCCCAGGTATTTTAGTCCTGCCTCCATCTGGTGAATTTGGAAGGGGAAGCGATTTACCATGAAGCTGATCTCATTGGCAGAACAACCAGTAGCAGTGAGAGTAGATTTTTGGATGTTTATGATCATTCCTGTGGCCTTCTGGAAGAGGTCAAAAACATGTCGTAAGGCAGAGGAATTGACCAGACTACCATTTAGGAAGATGAGCACATCATCCACAAACAACAGATGTGTGAGGGAACAGTTCTCGGTGATTTTGATCCCTTTGATCCTTCCCCTTCTGTGTTCTGATGCAATCAATCTGCTAAGCCCTTCCATGATGAGAAGAAAAAGTAGGGGGGATAAGGGACATCCTTGGCGGAGGCCTCTTTCAGCAGTAAAGAAAGGGGTGGGGGACCCATTGAGGAGGACACTGTACGACACCTCTGAGATACAGCTCATTATCCATTTGATGAAGATGAATGGGAATCCCAGGTGGGTGAGAAGCATACGGATATAGAGCAGGTTTACCCTATCAAAGGCTTTGGATAGGTCAACTTTTAGGATCATGCCTTTCAAGCGCTTAACATGCATCGAATGAAGAAGTTCCTGAGCAGTGCCTATAGCTTCATGAATCTGGCGGCGGTGAAGAAAAGCGAATTGTTCCGGGGATATGTGGGCCGAGAGGATGGGCTTGAGTCTGTTGGCTAGAATTTTGGCCAAGATCTTATAGAGGCAGTTGCAGAGCGAGATAGGCCGAAAGTCATTAAAGGAGGTAGGCTTATCAGATTTTGGGATCAGGGCAATGAAAGTGGATTTGATGGCCGGGGTAATGCCAGAGTGGCTGCACTGTTTGATTACTTTGAGGAGGTCCGGACCGATTTGCTCAAAGAAAGCTAAGTAGAACTCAATGGGCCAGCCATCAGGACCCGGGCTTTTGTCCCTCTGAAATCCCCTCATTGTAGCTTCCAGCTCCTCCATAGTGATGTCTCTAGTGAGCTCAGCTGCATCCTCTTCATCCACAAATCTGGGGAAAAGCTCAGCTACTCTCATGATTTCTAGCAAGTTTGCTTCTCTTGGGGCTTTGTAAATATTCCTGAAGTGAGAGGAGGCTAGGAAAGCAAGTTCCCTAGTTTTATTGATCCTTTGGCCCTGTTCATCTTGCAGTTCCCAGATGGTATTGATCGCTTTCCGACCATTGGTGAAGCGATGAAAAAATTTGGTGTTCTCATCCCCTTCTTTTAGCCATATAGCTCTGCTCCTTAATCTCCAACTAGCTTCACGGTCTCTTAGGATTTGTGTTCTCTGGTGGATGAGGCCTTCATAAGTAGATTTTTGTTCCGGGGAGATGAAGGTACCCACTGATTGGGATTCTAGATCAGCAATCGCTTGTTCAGCTAGAGAGATTGTCTGGTCATCTTGTAGTCTCTTTTGGTGCGCCCATTTCCTGGAGAGAACCTTGATTTCAGTGAGGTTCCTTATAAAGCAGGGGATCGGGTCCGCATCCTCCGGCAAGGGATGTGTTTTCCAATAATCTGATATAAGGGTTATATATCCAGGATCCCGAAGCCAGGAGGAGTTGAACTTGTAAGGGGCCTTGTTGTTCTGAAGCCTTGCTCCAACTTCAAAGTATATCGGCCGGTGGTCCGATATCCCCCCGCTTCCCACCCATTGCCTGGATCGGGGATGATTGCAGTGGAAAGCCTCCTTTATAATAAATCGATCCAGTCTTCTGGCAAGGCTGTATTCCCCAACTCTATTATTCTTCCATGTGTACTGAATCTTTGCCGATGGGATGTCTATCCAGTGGTGGTCCTCCAGCAGGTGCTCAAAGAAGTCCGATAGCGGGTCAATCTGCCCCAGATGTCCCCAAGATTCTGCATGACCCTTAGAGAAATTCAAATCTCCCCCAAGGATTGTGTTCTCGGCTAGAAGGAGAGGGGAATTGAAAAGCTTGCTCCAAAATTGCTCCCTGTTTGTGCAGGGCCCATAAACATTAAGGATTCGAAGATCCTCCTCTAGTTCCATTGAATAGACATCTGCCCCCAGGTAACCCCAACCACCCCAGATGTTCTTCAGATTGATGGAAGAGTTTTTGAAACCGATAGCTAATCCCCCCGATCGCCCTGAGACATCTAAGGCGGAAAATGACCAGCCTGGCAGCCATGTGCCCAGAATGGATATAGACAAGTCTGCTTTGCATAAAGTTTCTTGTAGGAAAATGATATCTACCGGATCCGAAAATAAGAGTCGCTTCAGGGCCAGTTTTTTCTCAGGGCTGGCCAGCCCTCTGCAGTTGAAGGATATAATTTTCATGGAGGGGGGTGGGGGAGGGTAGCCGATGCTCTAAGTGCCCTGTCGATGGTTTGTTGTTTGCCCTGGATGACATCGACCCCAGCTTGATCCTTTGCCTTTTTTAATTTTGGGGGTCGGCCTCTGCCTTGCTTAGGTGAGAGGAGATAAGGCTCCACAGTCAGCCCAACAGCGTCCGCTTCCAGGCGCTTTGAGGACGAGCGGGTGGCGTACCTCGGTGAGGAGTTGACCGAGGGGGAGGGCGAGGAGGAAGGGAGGGAGGGAAAGGAAGGGAGGGAGCAGGGGGAAAGGAAACCCAAAGGTTGGGGTATAGGACAGGTAGGGTAGAACGATCGGGAGGGGGGATGTGACAGACTAGGGGCCTTGACCAGGTCAAGGGCAGAGGGGGAAGAAGGGAGGGGGATCCTGATAGGGTGTAATGAGGGGAGGGGGTGTGTAAAATTCAACAAATGTATATGCGAAGCAGAAACATTTGAGGGGAGAGACGTACCCGAAGAGAAAACAACTCCTTTTGCAGTCTTTGAACGCGTCATTGGGGGGGATGGAGGCCGAGCCGGGATCCCTCCTTGCTTCCTATGCCGCGGAGCCGATGGAGCTTCCACCGTGTCTGAAGTTATGTTGTGCTCTGCTCGGGGCGCCACCGCAGCCTGGGGGTCAGGCAAGACCATAGTTGCCGGGGCATCCTGCGGAGTGGGAGACTGCTGTGCCTTTTGAAGAAGTGGGCAGTCTTTGTAGAGATGTCCCACCTGGTGGCACCTTCTGCAACGATATGGGATGCCCTCGTAGTCCAATTTCTGCTTCCTAGTGGATGTCTTCCACTGAATGTTGATGTGTTCGTGCAGGCCTCCTCTGGTATCAAGATGGACCAGTATCCGGGCATATGCCATCATCCCCGTCTGAATGTATGTCTTATCCGACTCCATGAAGGTACCCAAAGTGTTCCCAATTCTTCTGAATATATCCTCGGACCAGTACTGTGGAGGCAGTCCTGGAAGTCTGACCCAAACCGGCCCGATTCCAATCTGTTCCGTCTCTGGATCAAAGAGAGGCGACCAACGTTTGAGGAGGACCGGAGCTTTTTCATAGTGCCAGAAAGAAGAAAGTACCCAACTGGTGTGATCTGCCCTTGCAAATCTCAGAGCAAACCATCCTCTGACGAAGGTCTGGACGGAGGGGATCTCCGCCAGATATTTACCCCAGATCTCCGATGCCCATGTCTTCAATTTGTCTGCGGAGATATGTCGACCCCTGATGCGGCCCACGAGTACTCTGTCTGCTAGATCCATGGCATCTCCCCACTGAATGTCTTCTTCAAGTCTAAGGAAGACGTCCTCAGACCTCGATTTGTAACAGCGCTGCTTCTTCAGGGGTCGGGAGGACATGCGTCTAGGGTTTTCCGTAGCCCTAGGAGTCGCCTGCGGGGGATCAGGGAGAGGGATAGGGTTTGTGCTGGGAGGGGGAATAACTTCCGGGAGAGGAGGGATGGGGTGGTAGCTCCCAGAAGAAACTGGGGGGGGAGGGGGAGGGTTTGTTGCAGAGGGGACGGAAACCTCCTGAGGCCGAGAGAGCGGAGGGAGGTTGTCGGGGAGACCCGACTGTAAGGGGGGTCCAGTGACCGGAGGCGAGGGGTGAAGACAGTCTGCAAGGAAACCGAGGGTGGCCGGTGAGGGCGCTGAGAAATTAGTCCAGGAGGAGGGTTCGCCAGGGTGCACAGATGACGGGATGGACAGCTCAGTCGAAAGGGATGGATCGTCAAAACTAGCCGTAGGATGCTCACTATATAAACTTCCGGAGGTCGAGAAGGTTGAGCGCCAGATGGAGCTTTCAGCCAGCGGGGACTCCGAAAAATCTACCTCATCGAGGTCCATATCGGCTGCCGCTTGTAACGTCCTCGGAAACTGATAACCGCCTAGGGTCGACTCTGGCCGTAGTGGAGGTCCGTTAGGAGAGGCGCAGAGAGTAGTGGGATCACCGCCAGGTCGCCGCAGCAGGAACTGTCGAGTGCTGTCGGCTAAGCAGGGAGCCCCAGATGCGGACGTGCAGGAGAACCCGTGAGCAGGTAAAACCCTAAGCAGGTAAAAACCCTAAGCTGCGAGGTAAAACGAGAGGGTAAAAACCAAAAGGGCGGATGCAGAAAATAGGTAATGCGCGGGTCAGCGGGATGGAGGGGTCGTTAAAGAGAAAGGAGGTAACGGGGCGCTACAGGGCCGTTTCCGGCCTGTTAGCCCCGTTCACTCATAGCCCCGTAACAGCATGTTGCAGAGCCGTACCAGTCCCCATATATATATATATATATATATATATCTATATATATATATATATATATATATCTATATATATATATATATATATATATATATATATATATATATATATATATATATATGATCTTAGATTTTTTTGGTACATTTACTTTGTTACCTTTTTAAATTTTCATTTATTTTTTAGTGTACTTTTGGATTAGTATTATAAGAGACTTAGAATATTTTCATGTGCTTTGTTACTTTCTTTTTTATTTATTAATTTTTTAGTATATTATTGGATAAGGGCCTCTATTCTTTTTAGGTATATTTTCTTTATGATGATGATGATGATGATGATTAACGTCCACTAAGACCAATGCGGTCTATGGGACTTCTTATTTCTATGCTCAAAAAGAAGGGAAATAAATGTACCAAGATCACTATAGTTGGGTTGACTTAATGATGCAGGAGCATGTGACTTGGAGGGAAAAATCTTCAAACTTATTCCAAAAATCCAAAAAAAATCTATAGGCAAAGGAGTGGGGTCCTTTAGCCATCAATTTCCATACTTTTCTAGTTTAAGATAAGGATAGAATTAAGAACAAAATCATGTTGTAATAATCACTTATGGATAAGCGATAATAAGCCTTACGGATAATTGCTTTAAATCGCTCTATGTAATTAGCATGCTTTTGGATGGGATAAGAACCGAGAGGGCTTTATCTATTATTTATAAAAGGAAATAATGGGACGCTCTGTGTAAGTCGATCCCAGAGACATTGTGATCTCCAAAAAACCTCTCTTTGTGTGTGTCTGAATTAATGGTTCTCTGTCAACTGGAATTTGTATGTATTTTGGTTGCGCTTATTTACTTCTGAACCTTTGCTAATGGTGATTCGGCTCAGTTCTTCCTATTAATATTTCCTTTAAGCTTGTTAACTTGTTTTCCTTTATATTGGCACACGAGGTTTCCATTATAAGAATTGTTGAGCTTCCAAGCGGAAACTCTGTTTTACACAAGAAAATCATGAAATACTTAGTCGGAACAAAGTTCTGAACTTGAAGTTTTATTGCAGATGGACCATAACCTCATCGGGTCCGAACCCTTTATCGCATTGCTGAGTGGGAGCGGGACAGAGTTAAACCACCGAAGTCTGAAACCCCGACATCCCGGAGCCGAAGGCCTCAATTTTGATGCAGCTGCCTCCAGCACAACATTAGATAGATATTTTTTGCATTTATTTCAGGATAAGTTAGGTTAATCATAGTTATTTCCCCAGATCTTCCCTGAGATCTGTTTTGTAGATATTTTTCCTATAAATACCACCCTGAGCGATGTATTAAGGGTTGGTTGGTTGGTAGATTTCCTGATTCTAGACTTGCGCTGTAAGCCTGAGAGTTTCTATAATCAAAGATTGCTGGAATATTTTCTTCTGAACTGGCTGGTTGTGGTTTTAATGGCTGAAGAGCTTAATATGGAATTCTCGTGCTTCCTCATGGTTCAATAAGTCTTTCCTACCTCTGTTTTTCAGTTTATATGTGTCTGTATCATCTATATATCACAATCTAAGCTGCAAAAAGAAAGAGTAGCTCAGAACTCTTTCTATATGCTCTGTGCTCAATTTCTATGGTTTTATATGTTCTCCTTTGAATTAGTGATGAAGATGCATACTTAATTGATCATGTTTAAGCTATTTCTCTCATTTTTGAATGATGTCTAGGAATCCTTCATTGCTCCTATTTAGACTTCATCCACTTTCCCTCTTTGGCTGGATGAGAGATCCTTAATTGCCTCTCATCCCATGACCTCCATTTCATCTTAATTCAAGCATTTAACGTTGTGCCATGTGTAGCTATCCTGCTCTGTATTCCTCTCTTCTACCAAGGAAAAGACACCTATCAGTTCACATTCATTGACTCCATGCCCAATGGTCTGAATTTCTCATCCTTTGCATGCCAACTCTGTCTGAAAACATCAACCATCCCACCAAACTTAAAACAAATCCCTGCACATCATAACTAGCCTAAACTCACCCCAAAACAAAGCTAAATCATAAAGAGAGAGCCCTCTCTGATTGTAGGTAGGCTAGGACCTGCAATCCAAACATTGGTTTGTGGTTACCTTAGTCATATTCCCTTAGGAGTCCAAGGGAACAACCTGAGTGATAACCAGGGGTCGCCAATGAAGATGTGGTGTGCCACCTATTCTCTTTTACTTTGGCTGGTGCAGCCTCCACATGGTATTTCAGCTTGAGAATAGGGTCGATCACGTCTTGGGATGCTTTTCAATAGGCCTTTTTTAATAAGTTTGGTGATGACAAAACACTTGCTACCTTAGTTTTAGAACTATCCCGTCTGAAAATGGAAACCAATGAGAAAGTCAAGGATTTTAACATCCGATTCAACATTCTATTCAACAGAATCCTAGCTAATGCTAGACCTACTGATGAAGTTCTATGTCTCTACTGTCTTTGTCCCTACAACGATGTGGATTAAAAGGAGTAATTTGCAAACCTTAAAAGGTGCTATCGATGAAGCAGTGAAAGTTGAAAATGAAATGATCAACCTCACATCATGTCATTATACAACTGAAGTGAAGAAAGTCTCTCAATCTTCCATGAAGAGCAATGGGAGTGGCAACAAAGTGGTTGAGACCAAACAATGTGGAAGGTTTGCATTGGATCATTAAGAAACTAACAAACATAGTCATTGATATGAAAAGAAATGCTGGAGAGAGTACAAGTGGGAATGGACGAGATTATAATAACAAAAAACCCTTCAAACCTTTCTATCGGAAGAAAATAGAAGGTGGTCATGGTCAACTTGCATTGCCTACTCCACCTAATGAAGGGGCTTTAAACACAAAAGAGTTGGCTCTTATTGGATCGCTCCTTAACAAAGAAGAACCTATACTAGAGCTCGAACCCAAACAAGGAGATGAGGAGGAATACCAAGTAGAACAACCCTCGGATGAGGAAACCCAAATTAATGTGTTGTGGAATTTCCATAATAATGAGAACGATGATGAAGGAGATAACACTGCAGAAATCAACGCTAATGAAATCCACATGCGAAGTAAAGGACCGCTCCCAGGTGTGACAAAGCCCGTAGACCGAACAAAGCAAAATGTTCACCCTATGAAAGCATCCACTCCTAGAGTTCCTATCGAGAAGAGTAGGCCTGTCGGTCAATCCAAGAATACCACTATTGTAAGTCACCTAGAGAAAGAAAATGCATCTCCCACTACAATGAAGGCTACTCAAGATGGTAAAATCTCACCTAAGAATGGAAAAATAGGTATGTTTACTCTTCCCTATCATGTTTATAACATTGATTACAATATTTTGGATGATCTCAAGAAGTCTAGGGATAATGTGTTATAGCTCCAAATCTCACTCTTATGGTTTGTGATGCTGCACTTATGGCCTAGGGCAACCCCTCCTTCCAGACCTGGTCCAAAAATTTAAAAAACATTGTTTTATTCCCTATACGCGACTTTGCCCTGTGTTAAACGCGTGTACACGCGGGTCTGTCATACCCAACCCGCGTGTATCTATTAAAACACTTAAAAAAATATAATTTCCTCTTTTTCGGGCGGTGATCGCGGGTTTACCTGCTGGATCACCTGTTAGTGCCCGTGGCCCAACTGTTCCCAACCAACTCCTAACTAAAAAACTACTTTGGAGAGGGTATAAAAAGACATCAAAGGGAAGGCCAAGGGGCGAGAGAAAGGAGAGCAAGATTATTATGCTGAGATTTTTCCCTTAGACCAGGTCTGAAGTCCTTGGTGCATCTTGCACTTCCCCCATTTTGCATAGGAAACCCTTGTTTCCATGTGTATTGGTGATCATTCATCCTTGACATCATCATTGAGTAAGACTTGGAAGGAGCTCTTGTTGAAGGCTGGAGGCTGAAACGAATCCGGGAGGAAGCTTGCTTGGAGCCTGCTGAAGGTGTTCAGGTGATATCTTTCCGATATATGTACTTTATTTGCCTTTATATATAAAGAAACACGTCTTTGTTCCTGAATAATCTTTCTTTATGCTTATGAGATTCTTGTGTTGAATTCTTATGAAAGTAGTTACTTAAAGATTATTTATAACTAACTTTATAGCATAAAGATGATTTATACATAAACTTCTATACATGTACTGTTGTGTTCTTTGATTTGTTTGTCTTGCAGGTCAGAGAAAGAAGAAGGGAACTCCAAGAAGGGTTTGCACCCTAACGGTCTTCTCGGACGTAGGACCTTAGGTATGTACCCTAAACATTAGAACTTGCTTAAAAGTAAAAAAGACGGCTGTGTGTGTGTGTTTCTTTGTATAAGCAATTTTCAGTCTGGTAGAGTCTCAGCCCAAAGGACTCTAGGGGTACTTTCCCTTCAACCAGAATTGGCGACTCCGCTGGGGACAACACTCTTGTTGTTCCTAGTTTGGGTAGTCCTCAAGCCAATCAAGGCTCAGTCCCTCTGTTTGTTGGTTCTGACTGTCTGATATTTTCTTGAACTCCAAGCTTTTCCAGTTTTTCAGTTTGTGTTTTTTATTTTTCTTGAAACATTTCATATACGCACTTTTTCTGGATTACAGAAGCGTATATACGCAAGTTGCACTAAGTAAACCCGCGTATACGCAGGTTTCCTTAGTTACAGTCGCGTGTACACGCATTCTGCAAATAATTACAGGCGCGTATATCACATAATTTTCAAGATTTATAATTTTTCTTTTGCTGAATGTCTGTCTGGTGGTTTGGGTCAGTTTAAAGCAGTCAAGTCCCAGTGACAGTTCTCTGTTTAACAGGGGGCATCTTGTTTCGAACTCTCTCTAGGAGTGCTAGTCTTGTTTTTCGTTGATTGCAAGCGTCATTGATTTTTGACACACAAGGTTTCTGTTTAAGAATCTTGATTGCTCTGTTTCGGCAGAGTGGGAAGATTGTCTTAAAATCTTTGTGTCCATTTTGTTTTCATGACATTTGTGTTTGCTTAACGAAATCATTTTTATGACCATTTGCTCCTTCGTTTAGGGAAAGTTGTTTGTTACCATTTCCTTGAAACTTGTCTTTTGATTTCTTGGACTTTCATTGCTGCTTTTGATTGTCAAAAGCGATTTCGAACACATTTTATTTTTGTTGAGTTCTCATCATTTGGAAGGTGTCAATTCACAAAAGTGTTTGGTGGCTTGTTTATCAATCATTAGTGTCAGTTTTTTTTTGAGAGTTTTCCTTTGAAAAAGACTTTTTGGTTTGATTGAAAGAAAATCTTTTGAAAGTTTTTGAGTTTCGCTTTCTTAAACTTGCTTCTTATCTGATTTCCTTTTTTGCGAAGTGAAAGTGCTTTGTTTTTTATCTTAAAACTTGTTTTTATTGTTTGGACGAAATGATTAGTAACAAATCATCTTCTATCTAAGCATTTCAGTGGCAAGACAAAATTTGGTAAAGCAGCAACTTTCCTTCTTTGTTTTTAGAGTAGTCTTTGAATCGTGCATCCACATTTAGTTCTTGCATTAGGGAAAGATTTGCATCTCTTTTTAGGCATATTTAGTTTTGTTAGTTTTTGTGAGTGTGGAGTCTGAAAAGAAAAAGAAAAATTTTTTTGTTTATATTACAAGTGCCTTCTGAACCTCATAGAAATTGCTATTCATCGAAAACAAAAGTGCATGTGCATGTAGCTAGGTTTTATTAATTTCTTTTGCGTCCATAAAACACCACAAGTTTCACCTCCATTACCTTTGACTTAAAGAACAGCCTAATAAAATCAAGCGCTTAATTAAAATCCACTAGAACTTTTTGTTTTAGTTATTACACCAACAAGTTTAGGATTTTAGGGCCTTGGATTAGGCGAGTGGAGAGTTAACTCTCCAAGGCCACACAAAACGTCAAACATAAGAGTCTGATTAAAGAGAGTAAATCCAATAGCGTTAGGGAGACCAGGAAAGCTCCGGATCTGGGAGTTAAGCACGAGGGTCTGTGAAGACAGGGAAGAGAGATACCCCCTCTCCTACTTGTCCGAACTTACCTCACGACTGTTCCGCCTGGCTTCTGCGACGAGTTGGTACCCATAGTTGCCTCTCATAGGGATCTGCATAGGTGGCTGCGGAGGGGAATCCCGTGGCACCTGAGGTCGACGTTGTATCACTCTCGACAGTACTTCCGGAGGGCACCCTCGCGAAGCTTGGGGGCTTGCACCGGCGCAGACTGTTGTTAGGAGGTCAGCGTAACTTCCTCTGATACCTTCGCTGATAGGACTGGGCCCTCATCATCCCAGACTATCCTCGGAAGGCCCTTTGATTCACTTTCTCGTATTTTGGTGTCCGGTCTCAATCACCCGGAGCGGAAATACTTGAAAGTTGTTTGACTGGCTGTATCTTTAGGAACTTTTTAGTGTGTGCTCTGTGCTCCTAGTTGGCCTAGCTTTTAATTTTTTGAGTCTTTAGATAAGATCATAACAAAAAATTCAAAGTGGCTGACCGGTCTCCAAGACGGTCTCGAAGACTTCGTGGTCTCTCGCCACCTAGTTTAGAGCCTTCTCCTAGAAGGCGCAGAGGGAATACTACCGGTGGGGTCCGTCCCACGCCGGCTGACGCATCGGGGATTGATCCTCCTCTCGGGGATATTAGCGGCCAAGCAAGGCCTGGTACTTTTGAACAAGAGAGGGACGCTCCAGTCTTTTCTCAAGTTCGCTTTCAAGCGGAGGATAACGTAGAGGTAGAAGAACTTTCAGAATCATTAGTGATTCCAAATTCTCCACTACCATCTAGTTACCCAGACGTATTGCAATACGTTGGGCCTCCATTATATAGACCAGCGAGTCCAGGTTACGCTACGCGCTTACCATTTATGATCACTACTGGAAGCATGGCTTCCACGAGTGCTGCGACTATGCAAACCCCAACATCGGTGCAAGGGGGAGGAACCATTTCCATCCCCTCTGCTTCCTTGTTCGGATCGTTTGCTAGCACATCTTTGGTTGGGTCTACCTCCATTCCGTCCACGAGTGGAAATGCCCAAACCAATGCTTTTAGTACTGGTTCCTTCCTTTTTGGCACCCAATCACAGGGTATTCCGTCAGTTCCGTTCAGTGCCGCTACGTCCATGATGGGCGGATCGGCTTCATTTCAGGGTTTTCCTTTTGGAAGTGGTCATATTCCACATTCCAACCCAACGGTAGGATCCATGCCTTTTTCTTCAATAGGACAAAGCAGCAATCCTTTCCAAGGTTGGAATAACCCTGGGGCTAGTAACGCAGGAACTGCGAATCCATTCATTGGCCAACAAGGAAGTAGGCCGTATTCCACGGTTAGCATGTTTCAAAGTATTCCTCCCCTCGCTTCGGCTTGGAACCCATATCAGGGGTTATCGACTCCTTACAATTCTATAGGAGGAAACTTTGCAAGCTATGGAGCTTATACGGCAGGAGTTGGTCAAACTCCGAATTTTGCTGGACCACAAGGCTTGCCCTTTGGTTCAGCTGGTTCTACTGGTCACTTGGGGCAGCCTGGTGCCTCTCAAATCCCAGGACAATCTTTTCAGAACTTGGGGAGTTCTTCCCAGTCTGGGTGGAATCCCCTAGGTCCTCCTAGGCTTCTATTTCTGGCAACGTTAAACTTGCCAGATCTCACTAAGCTAACGAACGACCCTATCAGATACAATCCAGCCTGGCCTCCGGTCCCAACCAAACTCCCTTCGGACATCCCAAAATTCGAAGGGAAGAGTGGTGAAGATCCGGGCGATCATGTAACCACATTCCATTTGTGGTGCTCATCTAACTCCCTCATCGAAGATTCGGTTAGGTTGAGACTTTTTCAGCGCACCTTGACTGGTAATGCGGCTAAATGGTACATAGAGTTGCCAGGGGGCAGCTTTACATCGTTCGCAGACTTAGCTAATATCTTCTTGAATCACTTTCAGTTGCCTGTCCGCTATGATGCCGGAACTGAACTTCTGGCTACCTTTCGTCAGGATAAGGCAACCCACATTTCTGATCACATACAGGAATGGAGACGGAGAAAAAGGCTCATTAAAGCCGAAATCCCTCCGGAGTACCGTCTAGAGTGGTTTTTGAAGTCTTTGCAACCTGAGATCTCCAAGGATGTCTCCATGTCTGGGTCTATTCTGAGGAGCAAGCCATTTTCAGGGCCCAGCAGTTAGAACTGATCTACT
Source organism: Pinus tabuliformis (assembly GCA_031772625.1). Lineage (NCBI taxonomy): Eukaryota > Viridiplantae > Streptophyta > Pinopsida > Pinales > Pinaceae > Pinus > Pinus tabuliformis. Next base: position 634,029,999 of record CM062813.1, on the reverse strand, counting down.
CTCAGTCTGGGATCCTCCAAAAGTACTTGCCAGATGCTCCTGGATCTAAGGTTGATTTAGCTAAGCCAAAGCCAGGTCCGCATGCGGATGGTATCGTGGGGTCTGTAGACTCGACTACAGTGAACTTGTTGAATCAATTGCAGCAGTTGTCATTACAAACTGCTCCTAACAACCAAGTCACAATGTCTAATCCTCCTGCTTCCCAAAATTCTTCCATTAACGCCGTCCAATCCGATAACCCCAAAGGAAATCAAAATTCCGATGGGAAAAAGAAAGGACGTGGTAAAAAGAAGAACTCGGATGGGAAGCCCGATGCAAATAAATCCGGCAACAACGCTGGTGGTGGTGGAAATGAGTCGAGAAAGAAAGTTAAGTTTCCTTGCAAGTTATGCAAAGGAGACCATCTAACTCATCTCTGCCCTAGAATTGAAGACGCTCAGCGCTTGTTAGGACAGCAAGGGACTTCTAGTTCGCAAGCTGTGTTAACTAACCCGTTTCCCCAAGGGCAGCAACTTCTTGCTGGCGCAAGTTCGAACCCTGGTACCTCCGCAGGGGGCAACCAGGAAGGGGATAAGTCATCAAATGTTTTCATGATGGGTGCTCACGCTAATGTGGCCACACGGTCACGCGATTATGGTGAAGGTGAAAATTCTAAGGGTAAATCAGTTCCCGAAACTAACAACCCACTTCATATTGAGCGACCTTCTGTTGAGACTATACCTCGGGTGCCGAAAGGTTCAGCTAAACGCGCGACTATCAACCCTAATATTAGGGCAGCCCAGAATTACTCCATTGTCGAGGATCTGGCTCAGAGTCCATGTGCTATGTCCGCGTTAGAGGTTCTCCAGACATGTCATACTCAACGAAGTGCCTTGCTATTGGCAATGGGGGCAGTAGATCCAAGTAATTCCTTAGCTCTCTCTTTTGATATGAGTAATGTCAAAAAGAGACTTCCTCATCACATGGCTTTCCAGATAAAGTCTACCTACCAGAAAACGAATATTTTCTGGACAGTTGTAGATGAGGGAGCTTCCACGTGTGTCATGTCTATGTCATGTTGGAAGGCCATTGGATCACCGACGGTTGTTCCTTCACCCACCCTATTGACAGCATTTGATGGTCACTCTCATAGACCGTACGGGATTATCCCGGCTTTTCCTATATGTGTTGGAGGAAAGGTCGTTAATATTGAAGTAGAAGTCATAGACGCTAACCTAGATTATAATCTCCTATTAGGAAGGAACTGGGTATACGAGATGGAAGCCGTTGTTTCGACTCTATTTCGTGTCATTTGCTTTCCTTATGAGGGGAAAATCGTTAAGGTTGACCAATTGGACTATTGTCCAGCTGATCCTCAAGCAAACTCTGACTCTACCATTCCTTTAGTGGGTAACCCCCGTCCGCCTATTGAGAGTCTAGGAGTCGGGATGTATTCTTCATTGATGGGTACGTTTAACCTTCCCCCTCCTACAGCTGGTATAGATACAATTTCATCCTCCAGGGATCCTTTACGGAGAGGGTTTGTCCAAACTCTTTATTCTTCGAATCCTGGAACCTTAGCTTCATCTGTGACCACATCAGGTGACGATAAAGTGGGTGAAATAGAATCTCTTATGTCTGCAGCAGAACCTAGATGTGAATCTATCGATAACTCTGTAGATAACCATTCTACTATTTCCTCTGGGAAAGAAATAGATGGTGATGTGGCTCATTTGCGGACCCCTGATTCCACCTCTGCATCGGATTGCTCGGATATTGTTTTTCCATCGGATGAAGCGATATTCGAAGCAATGACGGCCGTAGATCGACCTTTGGAAGATTTACATCGTCGGTTATACTTTCATTCCCCTGTGCATGAAGTAGAATCTCGGTCCTCCAGTTCGACTAGTGATGTTTGTACGGTCCCTTTGGCTCCGACACATTTATTTTCCGAAGAGAGTATATTGATTGGTTCGATCGTCGTACCTATAAACATCCCTAGGTGTCAGTTGGCGGAGCCCCCTGACGGGCTCTACCTCAGGAAGTGTTTTGCTTAGTTTTACCAGGCAATGGCTTCTTTGTATTTTATGTATATTTGTACATATCTTATCCAGCGTTTTTCTGATATCAGCACTTTTGGTCTGCTTTGGCAGGTGTTGATGGATGATTTGGTTTATTTTGGATTCGCCGATGGTGCTAGTCGGCACACTCGGAATCTTGCTTCCGCAGCTTGGGTACTTTATTACCCAACTGGTCAGTTGATGACATCGAGAGGCGTGTGTATCGGTCCTGCTTCAAACAATATGGCCGAGTATACAGCTGTTATCAATTTATTATCCGAGGCAATCTCTTACGGGATCGACTCGTTGGTAGTGTATCTTGATTCTCAATTGATAGTGTCTCAGTTAAATAACATTTATCGGGTTAGAGATCCATCATTATATCGCCAATATTTAAGGGTGAGGTTGTTGCAAAGATCATTTACTTACATTAATTATTTGCATATTCCAAGATCTCAAAATTGGTTAGCTGATTCTATCGCTAATCAAGCATTAGACTGGCATATCAATCATTCATCATCATAAAATCATGCATCAAAAAGTCAAACTGTATATATATATATATCACAAAGCGTCTCGAGTGTACATATGTGTGTCCAAAAATATACAAAATTGGGACTCAAATGCCCATAATCATGTCAGGCATATCTAATGCCTCGGCTCTGGATGAGCAGCTAAATAACTAACTATAGCATTGGCCACGCGCCGAAAAACGCGAACCCAGTCACGTGGCATCCCAACCACATGACGCTGCATATCTGGAGGAAGGTCCTCTATCTCGGCCATCGGTACTTGATAGCTCAATCTCGCCAAGTGTCGCTGGACGTTGGCGAGGGTCCTTTCCGCATCCGCAGCCGCCTCTTCGGCTCCTCGGCCACGCCGTCCGTGCCGTGGGAATCCATCTGGTCGCACAGGCCCAATGTCTGGAACATGATCATCATATCAGTCATTTGAATCTCATCAAAAAAAATATATTTTTCAAAGTTCATCATTATGCTTGAAAAATCCTAAAAATCATAAAATCATAAAAATCAAAAAATCTTACCGATCTCGCCCCATGCTGCATCTGGTGGCAGCACTAGGTCAGGATCTCCTCGGAAATCCAGTCCAGCATAGGGGTAGTCGTCTATGGCGATGATCTGTTGCTCCCACCAAGCAAAAAAGTCGTCGTCGAATGCATTCCTGGGCACTTCCCCACCCCCCAGACGTTTCATCAAGTCAGCCCACCGGCCCATACGTGGATCACGTGGACTACTGATGGGAACAGCTACCCTAGGGCGGAGTGCAGGAACCTTCTCGAAGAAAAACGTGCATAAAATGGTTCCATACCCAAAGTTCTTGGTCTGTCCCTTCCTGATAGAAGCAAGCTGCTCCTTCATGTTGGCAAGTAGAGGAGTACACCAGTCAAACACCGTGGTGAGACAGTCCACTGCTACGCTCATGTTTACTCGTGATGCCTGATGTAGCGAAGATGACCCGTTCACTCGAGCTATGGTGAACAGGATTATCCGCAGTGACAAACTCGCCACGTGTGGGATCGAGATCTGACTCCCGACCTTCCGATGACCTGGGCAGTAAAGTTGTACATAGTCGTCTACGCTGAGACTATTCCGGGTCCTGCCCCGGGAGTGGACTACCTCTCCCCTTCGGGAAAGGCCCGTGATGAAATATATATCTTCCACTTCTATCCTGAGTGGCATTTGATCAATCATAAAGGCTTCTTCCTCGACATCCCAATAATCAATAAGTCTCTCGAGCAGACGCACATTTGCTTTCATATTCGGCAACTTGAAGAATTTTAACAATCCGCATCCCCGTAAGGCATCTAATGCCTCATCATTCTCCATAACTTCATTATCTACAGCTGAGTGCTCTCTTTCACGCCACGTGAGAGTCATCCTGGAAGAAAAAAAATCATTTTCATCCATTAGTTTTTTGTATAAAAATTTTTCGCTGCGCATACGCGGTTTACCCTATACACAGTCGCGTGTAGGGCCGTCGTATACGCGATTTATATACATCCAAACCGCGTGTACGCCGCAGAGCAATTTTTTGCAAAAATCTAACGGTGAAACATTAATTAAACTTCCTAAAAACTATCACAATTGATTGCAAGACAAGTTTAGTGCTTACCTGGAAGTTTTCGGCAAGTTTGAACGGTTGAATAAGTCGCGGGGAAAGTTTGCTCCTTTTGCTCCACAATTTGCTCTCCAAGTCAAACGGTGAAAATGGTAAATCCAAAATTTCTTTTTATAAGTTTTGAAAATGCAAAATTTTTTCAAAATTTTATTTTGTTTGGTTTCATGTCACTTTTAACTTGGGAGCTTGGAATGTCGAGATTGAGTTGTTTTTCAGGACATTTTGGACATTTTTCGACGGTTCGAGACGGTTCCATGACTGCTGACCCGTCATGGCAGGTATCGTGTTCTCACTGGCATATAGGTTAGGGACACCATTTTTCCATTGCATTATGCATACTAGCCTCCATTTGACCGATACATCTGCCGTAGGGTCGACCCCATCATGTTATGGTTCGCAAGCCATTTTCACTCGCCGATTCTTTAAATCATGACATGATGGTAGAGCCATCCTTTTACATGGGCATCCTAGTTAGCACCTCACTGACATTTGTTGCCCATGCTGCTTCGTTTTGAGTAGGCTCGGGAGTCCTCTGTAGTCCCGCCATGACTTATGCGTTGAAGACTCATTCTTCCTTGCTTCTTCGCTTCGTTCTGGCCTTATACCCTAGAGGCTCCTATGTGTGTTGAGTTGTACTTCTGCATTGCATGTTGACCATTTGCACCTTTTGGCCTATAGCCGGCTTCACTTGGACTCGTGTTTAAGCCCACTTTTGACCATGACGACTGCAAAAATCAACCTTGCATACCCTTGACCTCTGCAGCTTGGCATACCCAGATCCGTGGAAGGGACATACCTCTGAGTGTCACTGACCAGTTCTTCACCTCCCTGCATTGAGCATAGGAACGTTCCTTTCCCAGGAACTAGAGCATCTGTTTCACCGACACTCGTTCTTTCCACTGTACCATAGCATTCTTTTATTCTTTTTCCGGCTTATCAGAAAAAGACAAAAAAATTAAATATTCCAAAAAGAGCGGGGACAGGGACATTATTTCCATTTATTGTTGGCAGCTAGAGTCAGTCGTGTCGCCCTTGAACAAAGCACTCAAAACAAAGTCTCCTCCGCATGGGTGGGATTTAGTTTGACTTAGGTAAGCCATAACCTTGTTATCGAGTCAGTTCTCCCCCGATTGGTTATCTCTTCCAATCATATGGAGGGTTCGTTCGTGCCTCCTGCATGACGAACTTATACAGATTCATTATATGCTGCCACATAGTCACATTGAGTCGTGCTTTTGTTCAAGGGAAGTTAGCCTGAGTCGGCCTTTCTGCGGTGTCTCTTGACTCATTTTTCAGTCGGCCATCCCTGGTTGTCAGTGTCATGTCTATCATCACATCAGTTATATTGGTCCTTCACTCGTGCCGGTTTGAGAAGGTCCCCATTGACTTCTTGCTGGCGGGTCTTGTCCTTATCGACGACGACACATTGCTCTGAGGGCAGACCTAGAGACCGCACCCTGGCCCTATTTTCATTATTGATAGGTCACCTTGTGCTCAGCATCGATCAGTATCATGGGTCTTTGACTGAGTGGTTTCCCTTGTGTTCGACATCAGCATACATTATCACACATTGGGATTCATGCAGTACCTTGGTTTCCATTTGACCCTATTGGTGGATACCTCGCCTCTGTGTCAGCTTTCATTATTGGTTGGTTCAGAGGGTTTCTGCCGTGCGCTAGCCACATCTTGTGTACGCCGGAAACGTACTTCGGTTGGGTTACTACATCTTTTTCGTCCGATTCCTTCCACATTATTGGCCTACGGGTTACACTCGCGCTAGATTGATGGAGGATGCCTTAATGCCTTCCTTCTAGCGGATCTTTCCCTATCGACTCCGACTCATTGCTCTGGGGCAAAGATCTAGAGTCCATTTGGCAGTACCTTGGGGTTTGCAGTCATTAGTGGCAGATTCCTCGCTATCGACAGTGGGAAACCATCATTGTCTCCTGATTGATAGATTCTTACAGGTGTTCGACTTCAGCTCATCTATTCACACTTGTTAGATTGTACTGGGTACCTTGACGCTCATTATCATTATCGGTGAGTAGTCTCGCGTTTGTTAACGGTATACATCAATGACCGGTAATCAAACGATTTCTCACATGGTCGACTTCAGATCATTTATTCCCATGGTGTAGAAATGTACCACGGCGGTCGGTGAAGACCTCAGGTTGTATCAGCATTCATTGGTTCACTTGACAGTTGCTCCTGTTGCTGCTAGTTGATACCATTCCACCTTATATGTTGCAGTCAGTCATGGCGACATTCTATATGCTGGCACCTGAGTTTGCAGTGTAGTACCATCCTATTCCATCATGTTCAGTTGGTACCTTATGGGATCAGTCTTTGATTTCAGTGATCCGTTGCATCTTTCAGCATCATTGACAGTTTTATATGTGATATTCAGACATGTACTTACTCATTATGGTCAGATGATCCATTATGTATTTTACAGTCATTTATACTTGTATACTTAGTGGATCCGCTTGTACTTGATATGCGGACATGCTTTACTTTTCCTGAGCATGGGTATGCCCGCCTCAGACAGTGTTTCTTTCTGATCTCCTTTCGGTGGCTTGGCAGGCTGAATTCTGGTGAAGTCCTCCTCGGTTTTTCGGCAGAGTTCCTTTCCTTGTACTTACTTAATGTATTTCGGCCATCATGTTCCCCTTCTGACCTCATACATTAGGGGGCATCTGTTATAGCTCCAAATCTCACTCTTATGGTTTGTGATGCTGCACTTATGGCCTAGGGCAACCCCTCCTTCCAGACCTGGTCCAAAAATTTAAAAAACAGTGTTTTATTCCCTATACGCGACTTTGCCCTGTGTTAAACGCGTGTACACGCGGGTCTGTCATACCCAACCCGCGTGTATCTATTAAAACACTTAAAAAAATATAATTTCCTCTTTTTCGGGCGGTGATCGCGGGTTTACCTGCTGGATCACCTGTTAGTGCCCGTGGCCCAACTGTTCCCAACCAACTCCTAACTAGAAAACTACTTTGGAGAGGGTATAAAAAGACATCAAAGGGAAGGCCAAGGGGAGAGAGAAAGGAGAGCAAGATTATTATGCTGAGATTTTTCCCTTAGACCAGGTCTGAAGTCCTTGGTGCATCTTGCACTTCCCCCATTTTGCATAGGAAACCCTTGTTTCCATGTGTATTGGTGATCATTCATCCTTGACATCATCATTGAGTAAGACTTGGAAGGAGCTCTTGTTGAAGGCTGGAGGCTGGAACGAATCCGGGAGGAAGCTTGCTTGGAGCCTGCTGAAGGTGTTCAGGTGATATCTTTCCGATATATGTACTTTATTTGCCTTTATATATAAAGAAACACGTCTTTGTTCCTGAATAATCTTTCTTTATGCTTATGAGATTCTTGTGTTGAATTCTTATGAAAGTAGTTACTTAAAGATTATTTATAACTAACTTTATAGCATAAAGATGATTTATACATAAACTTCTATACATGTACTGTTGTGTTCTTTGATTTGTTTGTCTTGCAGGTCAGAGAAAGAAGAAGGGAACTCCAAGAAGGGTTTGCACCCTAACGGTCTTCTCGGACGTAGGACCTTAGGTATGTACCCTAAACATTAGAACTTGCTTAAAAGTAAAAAAGACGGCTGTGTGTGTGTGTTTCTTTGTATAAGCAATTTTCAGTCTGGTAGAGTCTCAGCCCAAAGGACTCTAGGGGTACTTTCCCTTCAACCATAATGTCACATATTTTGACTTGTTGAAATTAACGCAGCAAAGAGATTTGCTGCTGAAAGCTATGAATGATCAGAACTGCAAAAGCCCCACCACCTCAAGCACCCAAACCAAGAAGCCAATGTCCAAACCTGTTAGTACCACTAGTGTAGCCCAAATACCATCAGCTATGGAGGCCACACTATCTTAAATTAATCGAAAACCCCAAGATATCAGCGCAGCCATGATAGGGAGGAAATCGAGATCTATGACTCCACCGTTCTTCATCATGTTTGAAATTTTCAACAAGAATGTCCACAATTGCTTGGTATATTTCGGTGCCTCATCCACTGTTATTCCTTATGCTATTTCTAAAATACTTTAGGCCATACCTGAAAAAAATGGAACTCGAATCATGCAATTAGACAGGAAAAGTGTGAAAGTAATTGACGAATTGAAAAATGTGTTGATTCGGATGGCTGTTAAACGACAATATGCACAAGTCATTGATATAGTGGTAGTCGACGTACCCGAGGCCTATGGAATGCTGCTTAGTAGGGATTGGTCAGCAAAACTCAATGGATATTTCTCAACTGATTGGTCCCATATCTTGCTGCCTCAAAAGGGAAAGGGTGATATGCCGAGGGTTGATCATGAAAGGTACATGAAGTATGTGGTAACAGAACTAAATGCTTCCAATGAACCTGTAATGTTTACCAACTCCATTCTTGGGAACTATAGTTTCAATGTTTATACTACAAAAACCTATTTTGGAGAATTTCTGTTGGAAATAATACTAAGAGGGGGGGGTGAATCAGTATTATCATATCAATAAAAATTTTCCAATTTCATGCTCAGAAACATATACGCGACTTCATTTAAGTGAACCCGCGTGTACACGCGACTGTGTCTAAAGCAACTAGCGTATATTCAGAGATCTTATGATTCAGTTAGCTTATCTTCAGTAAATGCATCAGAACATTATTAACCATGTTAACAGTAAACAGGTGCAGTATAACAGAACAGATCATCACACATAAGGCACACACATGAACACCATGATATAAGGTGGAAACCCAATGTGGGTGAAAACCACCTACTGCAATTTGTTTCTATCTTCCTTTAATAAGAAACTTATTTTACAATGTACTGGTGCAGTCCTTTACCAGCACGCAGGCTACAACCTGCAGAGGGCTACAACCCTCATAGTTCTTGTACTAGCCGATCCATTTACTAGTACGTAGGTGCCAACCCTACAGAAGGCTACAACCTTCACTCGTTTTCCAGCTGCTCTTGGAAGGGAGCTACAAACCCCTTGGCTCTTGTACTGGCTGATATATTTACCAATACGTAGGTGCCGGCCTACAATCTTCCCGGGACCACGTTTCATACATTTTCATACTGGATCCATAAGACAATCACCATTGTAGTACAACCTGCATCATCAATCACTGAAACACCCAATACTGAATCACTGAAACCCTGTCAAGAACACAGACAGCATAACAACAACCAGATCCAACTCCATCTTCATACTTCACATTGCATACGCTACTTTGACAATCCCAACCTGCGTGTATACGCCCTTTTACCAAAGGCAACCCGCGTACAGATCTGTAAATTCAAACTTAAAACTCCGCAGCTATATCAGTCATCAAAACAGACCCAGATCATAACAATAAACATGCGTCAATAGATCTAGTCTATTCACAGTCAAACCATATGAAGATAATCATTCCAAGCCTTGAGATCTCGTTCCATCGTTCATCATCCTCCACATGAGTGAAACCTTGGTTCAGATCACCAACCCATAACTAGCGTTTGGATCTCACACTTCCTCAGATCTTCATCACTCACACACTGCATCTTTCTTTGCCTAATGATCTTCTCCTTATATAGCCTTAGGCCCTTCACAATACCACGGGCCAAAACCATAGCAACACAATACCATTAGCTTCAAAACTAGGGATCAACACGTTCGTCGAGACATCAAGGTCCAAAACCATAGGCACAACTTCCAAGGAATAACCGCCGTGGACCAAAGATAAGTTTTCCACATACACGCGCTTTTACTTAAGCCAACCAGCGTGTACACACGACTTGATATATAGAGAACCTGCATATACGCGACTTGATATATAGTGAACCTACTTGTATACGCGACTTGGGCTTAACGAACCTGCGTGTATGAACTTTCTTGGCATGCTGTACTAAGATCTGTCCTCTGATTATGTTGCCCTCACCTGTACCAACCTCTGAGCACCTGTACCAACCTCTGAGTGAGTTGCCATCAAGGACAACACTTGAATCATAATGCCAACAATTTCATGACGAAACAGTTGAAGAAACTTTGACATACACACAGTTGTAAATTCTCTCCCATAATCCAACTGATCAGCTATCTTGTATTATAGTAGATGATAGGACTAATTTCTTATACAATAGTTCAATTGTTGTAACATTAGATGCTATATTCTAGTCACTCTATTTTGATGGCTCTAACTAACTTGAAGGTGCATGTGCTGTAAGTATTCTCATTGAGCCGCAAGGGAACCAACATTTGATGGCCAGCCGGTTGGAGTTCGCATGAACCAACAACACAGCAGAATATGAAGGCTTGCTGCAAGGCCTAAAGAAAGCCATTGGTATGAATGTGAAAAATCTTAAAGTTTTTGGTGACTCACGGATAATCCTAGATCAGGTAAGGAAAAGGATACATTGAAATTCACCACACCTGGTGAGGTACTAGCATGAGGTATGGGACTTAATTGATAGTTTTGATTCCTTTATTACTATATACATACATCGAGGCCAAAACCAATATGCTGATCTGATGGCTAACATGGTTGCTAAACTTTTTCCTGATTTTAGATTGAAGAAAAATAAACATTCGGTTGCATTGATTTTTAGACCATCCATGCCTAAGAACATCTTGAATTGCTAGATGTTCGAAGATGATGAGCAAATCCTTGAGTTCTTGCACTACGAGAAGACATTCAAGAATGTAGTCATTGACGAAAAGGAGCATGGCAAGCTTATGAATGAGAGGGAAGATGGGGAAAACGATTAGCCCAATGTGATTCCAAAATCAGTTGTTAAGATGGAACACTTGTATGAATTGCATGATAAATTCAAGAAACCGACTAATTATAAAATGCACAGTTCATCCATGAAGTATGAAACAATCAACCTTGGGACCAAAGAAGACCCAAAAAATGTCAATCTGGGCCTTGGGTGCTCTCCTCAAGAAAAGGTTGCGTTCGTTAAGCTATTCAAAGACTATAAGGATGTCTTTGCGTGGACATATGAAGACCTAAAGACTTTTGATACTTGTGTTATGCAGCATGTGATCCCTTTGGAAAGGGAGGCCAAGCCCTACCAACAAAAACTGTGTAAGATGCATCCAAGCTTGGAACCATTGGTGAAGAAAGAATTGAACAAGATGCTGGATGCTAAAATCATCTTCCCGGTCAGACACACCCACTGGGTAGCCAATCTCGTGCCAGTGAGGAAGAAAAATGGAGACATCGGGCTATGTATTGACTCCAGAAACCTGAAAAAAGCCTCTCAAAAGGATAAGTATCTTATACCTTCTATGGAACATATCCTTTAGTGTGTTTTTGGGTCTTAAATGTTGTCCCTATTAGATGGGTTTTCAGGATATAATCAAGTATTGGTATCTCATGGGGATCAACTCAAGACAACCTTCAACACTAAATGGGGCACCTACACATATCGTAAAATTCCTTTTGGGCTCATTAACACAAGTGCCACATTCCAGAGAGCTATGGACATAGCTTTCTGAGGGTTGATGTACAGATCAGTAGTGGTGTACATGGATAACATCACTGTGTATTCATATCATAGAAGGGATCATATTTATCACCTGAGGCAGATTTTTGAAAGATGCCGAAGGTATGGAATTTCTTTGAATCCCAAGAAGAGAATCTTTGCAGTCACAGAGGGGAAACTACTGGGTCATATCCTTTCTAAAGACGGGATTGTGATTGATCCAGAAAGAATACAAACCATCATGAGAATACAGCCCCTTGCCAATAAAAAAGCCATGCAATCTTTGTTCGGGAGGATTAATTTCATTAGAAAATTCATCTCAGGCTTCGCAGAAATAGGACGCCCCTTGCATTTGATGATGAAGAAAGACATTGTGTATAAATGGAGCGATGAAGCCAAGGAATCGTTTTGGCGAATCAAGGAAGCCATTGCTGAAGCTCCTGCACTGGTCAACCCTGATTTCGGAAAAGGATTCTTCTTATACACCTTTGCTTCCAACCTCTCATATGCCACAATTCTCACTCAAAAAAATGAGGATGGCAAAGAAGTCCCCATTTCCTACATGAGTTCAAATCTCCAAGGAACGAAACTAAATTACCCAGACGTGGAGAAACAGGGCTATGCAGTTTTCAAGGTCGTTAAACATTTCCGCCCTTATTTACTAAAGGCCAAGACCAAAGTCATCGTGCCCCATCTTCCTGTAAGAGCCCTCTTTAGGCAGAAATAAATGGTTGAACGAAGAGGGAACTGGATAACCGCCCTTAAAGAGTTCAACCTGGAGATAAAGCCAGCACAGATAGTTCGAGGGCAGGGACTTTGCAGGCTAGCGACAGAATCCTTAGCAGACCAAAAGGAGGCATCCGAATAATCAGGAATGTCGAGCATGCAATATGCAAAAATGGAGCTTAGGGAAGAGCCCTTATGGAGTAACGAAGCACTGATGTATGGGTGAGAAGCATCAGAAGCCTTTTTGGACCCTGAGTTGTGGTATTATGACATACGCTTCTATCTAGTGCAGGGATCATGTCCTGAACATCTGGGTGCATCACAGAGGAGAGAACTTAGATTGAAATCTAATCTGTATCATTTGGCCAACAACGTATTATACAGAAAAAATCATGATGGAATCTATCTAAGGTTTTTGGAGAAAGACGATGCCAGCCATGTATTGAAAGAAATGCACGATGATTCAACAAGTGGTCACTATCGTGGAGAGACCACTGCTCATAGAATATTGAGAGATGGATATTCTTGGCCCACAGTGTTCAGAGAGTCTCATGCCTATGCTTGCAAATGAAAGGCGTGCGAAACCACCGTAGGACAAGAAAGAAAGCCCGTTGTTCCCCTCTGGCCTGTTATGATTTATCGACCGTTCCAAGAATAGGGCCTAGACATCATGGGTGAGATCACTCCATACTCCTCACAGTAGCACAAGTATATACTCACAATGACTGATTACTTCACCAAATGGACCAAATCCATCCCACTCTGGAAGGTGAATGAAGTTGAGGTAATATCATTCATTGAGAAATTCATTATCAACAGGTATGGCATTCCTGACGCTCTCATTTCTTATAACGCTTCTTACTTTTCATCTTTGATACTAGCTGAGTTTGCCATCAATAAGTCAATCCACATAAAGTATGCAGCAAACTATTACCCCAAGGGAAACGGAGTTGCAGAGTCTTCCAATAAAAACCTTATCTACATAATCCACAAGTCAGTCGCTGATAACCAGAGAAACTGGCACAATGCCTTGACAAATTCCCTTTGGGCCGATAGGGTCACCCCTAAAGTGGCCTTAGGAAACTCCGCATACCTCCTCGTCTATGGACAGGAAGCTATCTTGCCCCCAAACGTTACCCTTCCCTCCTTACAGCTCTCCCAAGCTTCAAGAGGAACCCCTTCAGCCTTGCTTCAAGAAAGGATCAACCAACTCAAGAAGCTAGAGGAATTAAGGGATAGAGCCAGAATTAAATTCGAAAATCACCAAATGAATGTAAAAAAATGGTTTGATCATCATCTGGCGGGAGATAAAGATTTCCAAGTAGGGTAGTTAGTCCTGAAATGGGACAAGCTGAGTGAGCCAAAGGGTAAACACACAAAATTCAAACACCTATGGCTGGGCCCATTCCAACTTGTTGAAAAAATTTGTCAAGGGACTTACAGGTTGAAAACGTTACAGGGCGAGACTGAAAATCTCCCTGTTAATGGACAACATCTAAAGAGATACTTCCCGTAGCTACTGCATTGGTGGTTACCTCCTAAGTAGGTTAGAGTTCATTTCATTTTGTTATTAGTTTAGTTGTATTTATGTCCTTTCTTTGTGTTTTCTACAAAGTCTATTTTCCTGTTGTTTTGAATTACATTCCTTTTCATCCAGATGATGGTGGTCCCCCAGTCTCATTCTACCTTTCAGATTTACCCTCATTCACTACTCTCGGCCTTCCCCTTCCTCATTAACTTGCTAATGATTCTACTGTTCCTGAATCCATCATTTCCCTGCAAATCAAACAAACTTTCTATCAGACAATGATCACTTGAGAATCTATAGTGGAATGCAAACTGAAACCCCTCATTGGCATCTATTGGGAACTATGTGAGATCTGTTGATAACATGGATATCTGGAGCATGTAGGGGCATCTTTATAAAACAAAAAAATGTGTAACTACAGCTGGAATGGCATGGAGGAACACTGCATTTTGAATAAATCCCACTCGAACCTAGCATATACTTTCCTATAAGGTTTGCAATCATTCTCCATTGGTCCCATCCACCCCACAAAATTGTCCAATCCCTGTTACTCAGAAGTAAACCTCCTTCCATGGGCTAAGCTCACTTTCTCATACCCTGTGGCAAATCCAATTGTGCTCTAGTCCTTGTGCTTGAAACTGGAAGGACTTATCTAAAAGGAAATGAAAGTTCAAGTCCTTGTGCCAATCTGGAAGGACAGTTTGTTTGGGAAGCCGGTTAGAGTAAGGACTGTTGTTGGACTCAGAGTGCCAGTTGACACAGAAAGCCCAACCTTGCTTAAGCGGTTTAAAAATATGGCATGATCCATGATTATGCCCCATTCAACCAATGAAAATGTAGCACTGAAATTCTCATATAAAGTGCAAGATAAACATGTCTGCATCAAGTTTGATGAGCAATAAAGAGCTGATGTACACACCTAAATAGGTATGTACAGACCAGTGACGGCCCCAAAAGGATTTTGAAAGTGGGAAACAAGTAAAGGAAGGTTAATAAACCCCATAATGCTGCCGATTGGAAAATTCCTGTCAAAATCCTATCAGTAAGTAGAAGGTGAACAATAGTAACAAAAGTTAAGAGACATGTGCACCTTGCATTATCCTTATTCTAAGTGTATTTCATATTTAAGGAAAGAACGATTGTCTTATGTGTGAAAATGGGCTAAGTTAAGGTGAAGTTGGTACATGAAAAGGGGTATTGCTTCAATTCATCTTTCTGTATTTTCTCTCAAGGTGCCCTAAAAGGAAAAGTTGGTCACACTGTGTATCTCAAGGTAGAAAATCATGAGGCTCAGGGGCAATCCATGTTTCTTTCGGGGGTCAGGGAAAGTCAACAAGTGCACATAAATCATCAATCCATATTGTGCATTCACACCAAGGATAATTTTAGGGGCAAATGTTCGCCCTTTGGCGAAATTAAGGGGTTTTAAATTTTTAGTGGGCTAATATTTTGTATAATAGTACATTTTTACAAATCACCTCAAATAACCCACCTTATTTTAAGGGAGAGGGTAAAAAAGGTAAATTTAGCCCTTGAAATTAGGACTTACAACCTTCCATTCGCCCATTGTCAAGAATGGGTTTTATTTAAGTGAATCCATTCGCCCATTTTCAAGAATAGGTTTTATTTAAGTGAATCCATTCGCCCATTTTCAAGAATAGGTTTTATTTAAGTGAATCCTATGGGCCAAATACGATATTTATAAAAGAGGTATGGTAAATTAATAAAAATATAAATAAATGCGAGGTATGGTAAATAAATAAAACATTTTCTATATTTACTCCATAAGTCACCTTATATACATGTAAGCGTGTAAACAAATAAAAATATAAGTAAAGTGGAGGTATGGTAAATAAATAAAACATCTTTTTATACTTACTCAACAGGTATGGTAAATAAATAAAAATAAAAATAAACTGGACGTATCGTAAATAAATAAAACCTCTTTTTATATTTAGTCCATAACCCTGGTTCTATTTATGAAGGCTCAAGAAAGAGGTTTTATTTAAGTGAATCCTATGGGCCAAATACCATATTTGTAAAAGAGGTATGGTAAATTAATAAAAATATAAATAAACGAGAGGTATGGTAAATAAATAAAACATTTTTTTATATTTACTCCATAAGTCACCTTATATTTACGAACAGTCAAAAAATGGGTTATATTTAGGTGAAACCTATGGCCAAAATACTATGGGACAAATACCATGGACTAGATTGTTATTAATACCATGCAAAAAAACCATTATTAACCCTAATATTAGAATTAATAAAAATAAAAATGGCACATGGTATTGACCCATGGTACTCACCTGGAATGTAGCCTATTTAAATGGGGGAATTAAACTAGCATGTAGCCTATGCTAAGATTCACTAGGACTTTACAAAATTTTATTATTTAGTGAAAGACTCGCCAAGGTCTTACAAGATTTTATAATTGAGTAAAATATTCGCCATGCCTGGTGAGAGATTCGCCAAAAAATTATATATACATATTATATTATTGATAAAATCGCCTTCCATTTTTCCTATATACCATGGAGATTCGCCCATTTATTATATTTATAAATTTAGGGGGTTCTTAAAATTTTCCCTGATTCACACAACAACAAGAAAAATGTAGCCATCAATGGACTATAAAAATAATATTTGCAAGCAGGACTCCCATTTCAGGATAACTTCTTTGTGTCATTCCTATACATTTCTCTAATTAAATGAAAACAAAATCTGAGTAGAAAAAGTAAACTTACAAGAGAGAAGATTAAAATCTATGTTGTGTACACTTATACAATGACCTCCCTTATAAATTATAAGACAACTCCCTTGTAAATAATTGAAGATGTAATTGGAGATGGTACACGTTTAGATGGATTGACTATCGAGCACAAATCGTCTATATTTTGACCTTGAAATAGATCCTGTTAGTATATGTGTGACAATTACTACAAAGTGTAGGCCTTGAGGTCAATACTATGTTAATATATATGGCTAAGAATTGCTATAATTGCACCTCCCTTGTTTCTAGGTTTTTTCTATGATAAAAAATGACAACCTTATCCTAATGCTTCAATCTCGATAGATGAAAACATAAATTAATAACCAACTACTTTGCATTACTAGGCTTGGTCTATGATAGAAAATGGAAACCCTACCCTAATGCTTTAATATGGACCAATCAAGACATAAATTAATAACCAAATACAAAAATTAATAACCAACTACTTTGCCTTAACTAAGCTAAATTTGACTCAAATTAAATATACTGACAAGATCCCATGCAACTGCCAAACGTGAATAGACAAAATATATAAAGAAATAAAGAAAAATGAAGAAATAAAATCACGTTGGAAAATTGTAGGCCACTAAAATAAGTTTATCGTGAGGAAAAGTCGTGAATGGGAGAACTCGAATCGCATAGATCCTTCCTTGCTGGTCTTGCTTACCTTGACCATGATCTTGTGCTAGAAAAGGAAAAACCCTAGGAAATGGCGCTCGATACATCATTGGAAAAAATGAAGCCCCAAAGTTCGTTGCCTTCATTCCCACCAAATTAGGGTAGAATGGCAACCCAAAATTTAGAAAATCTTGGATAAATACAAGTCCCATTCAATATTCCCTTTAAAAATTTAATGAGAATTTCCAATTAAGTTGCGATAGAGATGAGAAGGATGTAGCCTACCTCATGAAATTCCCTTCTACTGTGCCTTCTTTCAACAAAGGGACATATGATTGTTGTTGGTCTAGTCATTTCCTATGGAGGAAGAGGATGATGCAATGCTTTTCTCAGAAAACTCATGTTGTGAGGAAAAAAATTCACCAACCAAAATACCTATCTTCACCTTTGATTGAACCAAAATCCAATGGCTCAAAACCCATAAGATATATCTGAAACTCAAAATCAAATGTAAACAATGGAATCAATCAATCATAAACAACATGAATTGGAAGAAACAGTGGCGGCATCATTATTCATGAAGGACTCAAGATAAATGCTAGAAGCATCATCACAAGGGTCTTACAGACCTCCTTCCAGAAAATTCGCCACTGATGTTAAATCGGTCTTTGTAACTTTGTTATTCTCCTCCATTCATACTACCAAAACCCACATGAGAGAAAAACCAAAATATAGTCCCAAGGCCCCTGCACACCTCCTTCCGCGAAACTTGTCGCCGATCTCAAATGGGTCTCTGTATTTTTTTAATTCTCCTCCATTCCCAGTACCATAAACCACACAAGAGCAAACCCAAAATACAATCACAAGCATCCTAAACACTTCCTTCCATAAAAGCTTCCGCTAATGTTAAATGGGTCTCTGTAATTTTTCCATTCTCCTCCATTCCGAGTAACTTTGTCATTCTTGTCCATTCCCAATACCAAAACCCACAGAAAAAAAAACCAATAATATAACTAGGGTTTGCAGTGACATTGAAGGAATTGATGAGACCATTATTTATCCAAAACATAGCCAAGGTTTCAAGGAATGTCGAAGAAGTTGTTGAGCCCGCTACTTGTTTAACATGCGCCCACTGTTTTTTCAATATACACTTACAGATTGGGTTGCAAATTTCATATTACCCAAACCCTTCACCTCATTAAAAAATGCTGCCCTGATTCTTCTTTTGTCTTAACTTAAGACATTCAAATAGTTCATTCTACTTTTAACTTAACTTAAAACATAAAAATAATTTTAATTTTTAATTTAACAGAGCTAAAATAATAACTTAAATATTTAAAATGAAATATTATTGTTCCCTTAACAAAATGTCTTAAACTACCCAATTTTGTATTAGTGATGTTTTTAGATCACTAAGACATGGGGTCATGGACCCCATAGTTGATTATAAACTCTATTAAAATATCTATTATCTTTCTAACATTTTAATATGGAGTCTTATTTTGAACCATGGTATAATAAGTCGAAAGCGTGGTCTACATTAGAATTAGAATTGTGGTCCCCATTAGAATTGGAATTATGGAATTTTAAATTTTTAAAGCTATGGGTGGGCTGAGCAAATATCTATTATCTTTGTAACATTTTAATATGCAGTTTTATTTTCAAGCATGGTATAATAAGCCAAAAGCTTGTTCTACTTTAGAATTGTGTTCTATATAATTAGAATTGGACTTGAGGAATTTTAAATTTTTAAAGCTATCGGTGGGTTGAGCCAAACAACTATAGAATAATCATGGAGACGAACAAGAAAACCAGACCACCAAGATAAACTACCTCTGGATTAAAAAAAATACAATGTTGCGAGACTATATCTTTTAAGTTCTTTCCTCAAATTTTCCGTACAATTAAATGAGGAAGAGGAAAATTTTAGATCTCAAGGATATTGTTGCTACAGCCATATTTGGTCTGTATGAAATAAACTAGTTTGACGCTGCTTTCATTACATGCTACTGCAAGTTTCGAGTTCCCATGTCGTAGGAAAATCGCCGTCAAATAACATGGCCTGGCCTAAAATATCTCTGTTCATATAACCCTCAAGTTGTGGCGTATCAGAGAAATTTTCGTACAGTGCAAATTGTTGATAGCTTTCAAAGTCGTCCTCGAAGTGCCAGTTTCCACCAAGGGATTTAAGATTGCGGGTCCCTGACAAATCATCAGATGTTTCCTTCGGAGATATACATACTTCCTCCAACATCAGAGCAGGGCGCGGCGGAATTCCAAGCACTTCATCTGAAGCCTTCAGGAGATAACACAGATGATCATTGTCTGGAATTTGGTCTTCATGGCTGCTATAAATATCAAACGCCACCGAATTCTCCTTGGAGTTCAACGCAGGATTAGAAGTGCAACGTGTCGCAGCAATTTCTTCCTTCAGGCTTCTCATAACTCCATTTACGAGCTCCTCGCTGTGAGCGCATTCTACTGCATCCTCTGCTAAGGTCTGGTCTAACTGCAGTAGTTGAAGAAATTGCTCTGTTTATTCTCCGTGAAAACGTTTCGGCTCCTGCACGTCAATGTAATCCGGTTGAACCTCGGCCTCACCGCAGCGTTTTCTGAGTATTTGAGACATGATTGAGAGGTGGCCAAGAGATTCGAACTCGGAACACAACGATTGTGGAGAGTTTCAGCTGCACGGACAACTGCCTTTTCTGTTATTATTGTCGAAAAGGGTTTCAGAGTCGATATGATCGCTGCAAATAGCCGGAGTGGGTATGATGCACATCTTATACAAGCAAGGCAGGACACCGCAGAAATTATGTATAAAAATAGATTAAATTGGAAGGGCATGAATGGGAAGGGTACTGCAGGCAAGCACGGCTCTGGCCTGCCATCTTCTTCTCTTTTTTAATCAATTGTATCACGAAAAGACCGCACAACAATTTTCACATGAGGAGGGAGGTGAGAGATTTACTGAACACCAAACTTCTCATTCCACCAAACCCAGGATTATATTTAGTGTTTAGCAGCGTGCGTGTACTCTACATGCCTATCGTCGCCCATTTTGATATCTCATCTAACTAATAGTTATGCCCGGTTTGTAGTTATTTATTTTATTTGGTTATTTATTTTAAGCAATAAATTAAGCATACTCCATGTCTTTCGTCCACTCTCGATATATATATATATGTGAATGGTTGTTTAGGTTATAAAATGACAAAATCGAGAGATTGTGCTCACACGATTCCCGTGAGTTGAGTGGAGCCACCCAGGAATTCATTTTCCATGAACAACATGGTTCTGCATTAAGCTAACTACATATCAGAGTACCCCTACGTTGGAGTAGCATTAAGTCTATTGAGCGTTATATAAGGTTCCATGAGATTACTGTAGAGGGTGTTCATAGTGCATAGGTGTCGTGAAATCGTTTTGAAATGAGGGCTATGAGAACACTCTAAAGTAGGGCCATATGTATGCTGTAAATTTTGAGTGGACATGTATGTATTTTGTGTGGTGTGTGGAATTGGGAGTACATTATTATGTGGAGCTATGCGTGGAGCTACAAGGAGGTTCAAGATGGAGGAAACGAGAGACTTCAGATTGCTAGAGAATTGGATTATAGAGGCTTCACATTATGAAAGTGAGGATGCATGTACGCAGATAGAGCTTTGTGCGAACTAAGTCGATCACAATGTTGATAAAGGAGTGTGGACTTCAGATTGCTAGAGAATTGGATTATAGAGGCTTCACATTATGAAAGCGAGGATGCATGTACGCAGATAGAGCTTTGTGCGAACTAAGTCGATCACAATGTTGATAAAGGAGTGTGGATTGTGTAGTAATGTTGATAAAGGAGTGTGGATTGTGTCGATCACAATGTTGATAAAGGAGTGTGGATTGTGTAGTAATGTTGATAAAGGAGTGTGGATTGTGTAGTGTAAGTCTAGCAATATGAGCTTGCGCCAAGGAAAAGTGAATTTGTAACCTGTTGTAATTTGTGTAGTGCATCAAAGACCACTTAACGTAATTTGTCCATTAGAATTTATTTGCAAATATTTTTAGTTTGACTCGAAATGTTAAATTTATTGGTTGAATTCTATTTAAATGTGTAAAAAAGTAAGATGGTAAAAAATATGCAAACTAGAAATTTAAGATGCAGATATTAATGGAAGCCTATAATGTCTCGTCAATTGCATCTAGTAATAAAGTTAGACTAAAAACCCTAGCAACTACAACAATTTCAATTAACATTGGAGTCATGAGAAATGATGGAAAATGTGCTACTAAGGATGTCCATAGAGGACAACATCAAGCAATGTGTTGAAACACACTTGTATAATGTATATTCATTTTTTTTGATGTGGGTATTCTCAAAATCATGGTATTGAAACACACCTTTTAAATTTATATTCATTTTTTCCCGATGTGGGTTTCTCAAAAGCATGCAGAGTGGATACTCGTCGGATGTGGAATTTAATTCTACATCCAATGGATGTATATACTTGACATTTGAGTAAATCTATAAGAAGATAAGTGAAAAGTGCAATAAAAAAAGTAGTTTCCTTTCATTTTCTTTAAAAAATCATAACTATTATTTGATTATTTTAACTATTTTTTTATTATTTTTCTCAGGAGTCCCATGTTATACATTAGGATTCCCGTAATGTTTTGTAGAATTGAAAGACAACACAAAATTTATGGAGAAAAAAAGGACCCAGGGGCATTTAGAAGAGGAGAAACAAATC
Source organism: Pinus tabuliformis (assembly GCA_031772625.1). NCBI lineage: Eukaryota > Viridiplantae > Streptophyta > Pinopsida > Pinales > Pinaceae > Pinus > Pinus tabuliformis. The sequence goes on along the minus strand of CM062813.1, from coordinate 634,007,953 downwards.
CAGAGTGGACCACCAACCCTACTAATTTTTCAGTATGCTTAAAATGCAGGAACATGCTAGAAAATACTCTCACCTTGCAGGTACCTAAAAGGGTTCTAATATGAGTTGACCCACAATCAATTGCACTAAAAACCATTCCATCACAGGGTTCACATCACTCACCAGGATAATTAACCAACACTATCACTTGAAACCAAACTCTTGGATTATTTAACTTGAGCCATTTGAGACTAACTTGAGAACCATATACATGGAAGGATTGAGAAGAAAGGATAATGAAATTATTGGCCAACGATTTCCCTAGGTGAAATGGGAAGGCATGTCGCTTAGTCCAAAAATCTCGAACAAATTTCCTAAACCTCGTTTGGATTGCAATATCTCCCTTCAATTTATAATTAAGCAAGAAACATGATAATGGAAGCTTCTACTTCCACCATATATATATCCCACATTTTCTCCAACAAACAAGGCTAAATATATTCATCATTTCCATTTCTTGTATTCTTAGTACCACATATGGTGGCTAAAGGCACTAGATTGATTGTTCTATTCTTTTAGTTACCACCCTCTTGAATGAGATGGAATTTTGAGTTAATGTAAATGTGCATCAACACCTTGAAGGACCAAGTTCATTGTTGATTGCCACTATGCTCCTAAGTCCCACCGTCTTCCAACCTTTTTTAGTACTATAATATATATACTTTTTGTATCTGTTAACCATTATTAGGGAAGAATAAATGGCTTATGTTTTCAATTAATATATAACTCTCCCACCTTTAATTTACAACCGTCATTGGCAATATTGTTAGGTTGTTCATTTTGGTCTTATAGGACATGGAAGAAGTTTTTGATGGGAAGGATTTTGTCATTTTCCAAACTCTTTTCATAATATCTTCTGGATACTTTTCCTTAGATAGTGTATCTCTGACTAGATGAAAAGCAAGGAGTGAATCACCCAAGATTGTGAGCTCTTACACCTACCTTTCTTTAACTATCAAAAGATCTTGATAAAGGCTATGAATCCCTTCCTGATTGTTTTTCATGTGACCATGTCCCCATGCACATTTGAATACCTTTTCATCCTCAGAGCTATAAAGAGCCCCTCCCCATTTTTCTACCCCTTTGTGATGAAAATTAAGGAAATGGATTTCAACTAAAATATAATTCTAAAATAGTTGTTATAGTCACCTATCATTATACATAGTGACCATTTTTACAATGAAAATACACACACAAATTTTCTTGTGATATAATTTCCTCTTTGCGGGTTTCTTCTCTAAATTATTTATGTTCATTGCTTTGTATTTTTCTATTATAGCGAACAATCAGGTATCCAAGTTTTTGTTAAATTCCATTTACAAATTTTTTGGGATTCTTGCCTATTTGAATCTTGACAAACTATATATCCCTAGTCTTTTCACTTGACAAATCCCTCTAATGTCATCTACAACTCTTTAAAAAATACATATCTTGACAAAATTAGTATCCCTAGTCTTGTCACTTCACAAATCCCACTAATTTCATATAAAATTCTTGAAATAATCTATATCCAGATAAACTTTGAATCCCCAGTCCCATCACTTGACAATTCTCAGAATTTTCATGTATGTTATTTGAGAGTTCTATCATTTAGGGTTCTACTAACGAAGGAATATACCACCAAGAATCCTGAAGAACAAAGCTAAAATCTCAATATCAATGTAGTTAACTGATTTCCACCGATGGAAATTATGAGAGGGGACTAGTCAACTAACAAATTTGTTAACCAAGCCATTGTCCATGAGGAGAACTTAGGAATTGACTCCTATTGCTCGAGGCTAGTTTCATTAATTAACTATGCATATAATCCATGTTAGATATAGCTCCGAATCACAACCCCGAAATTATCCTGTATGCTAAGGGGTCATGCTAAAAGCTCCTAGTCCTTAAATTTTCAAATTAATCTAAACCAAGAGAAGGCATTTCCCAAATATAAAAACTTCCACAATGGTATATGACTAGACTCAAAGGATTGAAACTATCTCTAACCTGGTAAAATACTCAACGGATACATCTAAAGGCTTACTAACGTTCAATATACCATGAAGCAAATTCAAACAATTCCCATTCATAGCTACTTCTTCAAAAAAACACAAAGAGATGACCAAAGTCAAACTTCACCCAATGGATTGAGCCTTTAATTACATCATTAGGACTATATCCTCACACTACTTCTTCAACTTTCACAATAGAGAAGCCAAAATTTAGGATTATATCTAGAGGAAACAAATTTACCTCAACAAAGAAGAACCTTTAAGTCTTTGCATCGTCAAAGAAGGATACAACCTTATCGACTGTTCCATCCCACATATGGAAAATAATTTGTAGAATCTTGGAGATAAATTTAACTTTTACCATATACTTCAAAACATTGGACCTCCTGCATTCATCACATGAAATACATTTCGAGAGTATACTTATTTTTACGAATTCCATGCATAATGAAAATAATAGCAAATAGAAAATCATATTTAAACATTGTTTAACTCATCGTCAATATACTTTTCTGTAAAATAACATAGTAATTTCTAGGAAGACTCTAAATAATAGTCATTTATTTATGCTTTCTTGGAAACTAAATAAGGAGATCCACTCTCTAACCAACAACATTCTTAGTTGTATTATAACTTTCTTTGATTTTGCTACTCCAAAGCTAGATTCAATGACTTGAGAGAAAGACACATTCAAGTTATATTAGGGATTTAAAAAATATAGATAATATGAAAGATACTCTCCTTAATACGTAGCAATTTAGTATGCTTCTTTTAAGTAAATAAGCTAGGTGTTGTTATCTCTCATAATATTGCCACACTAGGCCTACACAACATAAAGGGAGCCTTCTCTGATCTACCAATCCCTTGCTACTTCCCCTTTATTAGCACTTTTTATGCGTAGTTTTAATAAAATTTCTCAAAACTTCTTTTTGTTCCTCTAGCTTATACTTAATGCTTAAACAATAACTTCCCTAGTCAATTAAGTAATCCAAAAATCCACGAGGGTTGTTACATCTCAAAAGGAATTTTGTCTCACCTCTTATTTAGAACAATTTTTGTAAAACCCATTTTTGGTTTTGGTTCATTCCATGGGTTACTTAGGTTCATATGCACACCTCTCGTTGAGTAACATACCACAAAATCTCTAATCATTTTCCATTTAATCAACCACCATCCTCTGCCTACCACTGCATGGTCTCCTCTTGGCAATGTGGTTGATTCCTGGGGCTCTAGATATGTACACAACCATATAATTAGAGGGGTTTTGTACTTCTCCCAATTTTCCTCATAATTTTTCGTAGTTGGGTACTTCAAGTTTTTCCAAATCAAAAATCTAGACACTAAATTTAGGGTGAATAGGAAACTCCCCTTTCTCCCTCTCAACTTCTCTTGAGATTTGAGATTCATGTTGCCTTCTCTATTCTCCAATTTTTGGGAATACATTAAATAAAATGTATATTACATCAATTAAATTTTGTTAAGATGTTGAGGTAGGGCATTTCCAAAATGATGTCTTAAATACAATTACAAAACTATAGGTTTAAAAAGGGTTGTTACATAGTGAAGCTAATCAAGATTACATATATAGAGGCTTTATGGAAATTCCAAGATCTTACACATAGGTGACAAGATACAAATAGTGTGTTGGGAGTCAAATGAAGTGGGAATTAAAGCCTTCCCATTGATCATCATGTCATCAATCAATCAAAGGAAAATAAAACTTTCGGTTCAAGAATGTCACATAATAGTTCCAAAGGATACTTGTAGGTCATTCTCATTAGCTCAACCAACATTCATAATTATAATAAAATTCTAATTTCATAATTGTATTATTTTTCTAGGCTATTGCTAATGTTTAAACCATTATGACATAACAATAAACCTAGGAATTAGAAAAGCAATGATTAGATACACTTAGTGATGCAACTAATTGAATTTAAGTGTTGTTTTTATGCCTAAAAGTGATTATTATTGACATTATATGGCACAATCATATCTTAAACCAACCATAATAAACATAGAGAAAATAAATGCACCATAAAAAATATACTTTTACCTTAAAAACCTAAACAAAAAAACCATAAGTCAAAGTGATCATATTGATCCTAAGAAAATCACTACAAATTGTGAGCTATATAGTATTGAACAAATTGTTCGGGTATTATTTTTCACCATTTTCATCTTTGTTTATTTATTCTTCTTAGGTATTTCATTCTTTTTTTATCACCCATCTTCTTCCCAAGCTTCATTATTTACCATATCTATTCATTATTTTTTTTCATCAAGCATAATTCCTCATTATAGAGCTACCATTTAATGACAATCAACAAGATTATGTATTTCATCTTCATCATGCCTATTTTCTTTGGTGTTAAAGTTAACTAATGAATTCAAACTTTTCCTTGTGAAATTAATTTTTTATGAATTTTGCAAAAGAATTTTATTTTGAATCATTCATCTACTCATCCATCCTTTCATTCCAACATTGTCCAAACATTGATATCAAGTTGTAGATATTCTTCACATAAAGCATCTTCTTAAAACTTAGTCTCTCTATAAACATAATAAGAAGAAATATAAGTAAAACATATGACATTCTCTTCAAATATTAAACTCACAAACAAATTCTCCATCACCAAACACCCCCTCATCTAGTATAGAACCATCATAGAATCACCAAAGTTCTATAGGTTGAAAATCCCCTTCTTCGCACATGTCTTTATGCGAAGTTTCAAAGTAACAAGGTCAACATAATTGTTATTACCACCCTCCAACAAATTCCTTGAACCTATAGAAATGAGTGTCATTTGGATAAATGGTTACTGTTATCCCATAGCAAGGATAATTTCCTTAACAAACTCCATGAAAATAGCCCCAAGTGCTAGTGTTATGTAGAGGTTCATGAGAAATTTACCTTTGGGATGCGATATTTTGGCGGAGTCATAACTATAAAATATTGATTTTATTTGGGAGGCCCATTTGAAAGGAATATATCTTTCCTCAAAGATGTATATGTTAATAGAAACAAAAATCCTCCAAGCTACTATGAGAAGAAGGTCCTTGGATTTTTTTAGTATTGGATTCATTTACAATATTTGAAAGAAATTTTCTATTGACTCTCAGTAGTTTTCTATAATACATTGAAACTATCCATTCATTCGAGTATTGTATAATATATCCATGATATATTAGAAGATGTTTTACTTTTTCCTTCCTCCCCTTAGATAAATTGCATATAATGGGCCCTTTCTTATTTCTCTTCTATAGTACTTCCAAACTAATGGCCTTTTTTAATATATGTAAACACATAAGAGTTCCTCGTTTAGGAGCGAATTTGATCCTTCATTATGGTTTCCACCACCCTTCGATATCCTATAGCATCTCAATGATAATGATGATAACTTCATATCCTAATCTAGGATTATAAATTCATAGAGTTGGACTTTTAGACTATACGAACACATCCTCTACCTTGTTATTTCTCATGTATTCACCTTAAGTTTCACTATACTCCTCACATAGTTCTCCTTCAATACAATCTAAAAAAATTATTCTTTTTTTCCACTCTTGATGGAAAATATTTCTTGACATATTTCCTTTCCTTAAATGGAAGCAACCAAGTTTTTAGGATGCTTATAGCTTTACCACTTCCCACCAAAGTATTGAATTCTCTTGATGCTTGATGGAAAACATTTCTTGACATATTTCCTTTCCTTAAATAGAAGCAACCAAGTTTTTAGGATACTTATAGCTTTAACACTTCCCACCAAAGTATTGGATTCTCTTGTTACCCTTTCACTATTGACTATCTTCAATGTAAACCAATTCCTAGCTAAAGGGGAAGCTCTAGTACAATATATCTCCTGTCTACATATATGTTATGATTATCTCTAGAAGGTCTTGTAAGCCAATCTTCTACTCCTTCAAGTGCATGACCCTCCATAAGCGCATGCATCAAAAAAGAATTGTAGGAAAACTTGGCTCTAAGTTTTCATCTTCTCCGCTATAAATATGCTCTAAAAGTTCTACTTCAAGACACAAAAATCAATTGGTTTAGGAAAGAGCATGGGAAGACAATATCTATGACAAGTGAAATAAAGAAATTGGTGCTAATACCTACCTCTTAAGAATTGTAGAAAAATATTAATTCTTTGTAATTTAAAATATAACTATTATTTATTTCTTTTATCACAAGATTTATTAAATTTTAAGATTTTTTTGGTTGAATATTTTTTTCTAAATAAAAATAAATTTAATTGTGGATGTTATTTTAGGAGCTAAATGAAAAACCAAATAATTCTTATGCTTGTAAAACTTTGTCTATTACCTCAAAAATGTGCATAACAATTTATAGCTTAAAAGGATATTTAGCATACCAAGAAAAAGTGGACTTACAGAAATGTACAATTTTTTGTTGTTGTTGTAAGTGACACCATTGTAGGCACAAGGTGCAAAGAAAAACTAGCTTGCAATTTTTTTTTTATACAATGGTGTAAATTTATGAAAGTAACGGAAGCTATTTTTACTCTCTTTAGAACAAATTTTAGAGTTTTAATGCATCTGTCTACCCAATTCTCATGTTTGTCTATTTATATATTTGAATCTTGAATACTAGTGGGCCAAACATTTGATGGATTATCATAATAGAGCATCTTTGATAGTAAACTAGGTCAATTGATTCCAAAGATATAAGAAGAGAACATATTTGGGATATCAAAAATATTGTGATACCATTTGGCAAATATGTCCAAGCATAGACTCAAACATGAAAAATTTGATAGCACTAAAATATATTAATATCTAATCCATAAAGCAATAATAGCATTATGGAACATTTTTTTGTAATTTATAATTAAGAGTATGAGAGAGACATCAACAGTGGTGCACCATATTTTAAGTGACTTAATTATTTATGTTCCTAAACACTTTAAACCTCCAAAGATCTTTTACATATTCATTAGTTTTTTCGCTAGCTCTCTAATTTTCCTTGAAGTGTGATGAATCTAAAAGATTATCATATCAAATAAAAATTGACAAATTGCCCAAAACAATTTAGTTTTAACTATAAACCCTTTAGGAAACATAATAATAATAATAATAATAAAAATAAATTGAAAATATTAATTTGACATTAATGTGTCTTAGCTTATTTTTAATTTAAAAGTCCATAAATATATATTAAATAAAAATTAAATTTGAAAACATTAATTTCCCATTGATGTGATTTTCACCTTCAAAATATCTTTTTTATTTCAAAATACACCCTAATATTCTTGAAGAAATAGTTTTAAATATATAAAGTATTCATAATGATATAACATCAGGAACGTGTATTGAAACTCATAACTAATCCCTTACTAGACAATGTCCATTAGGTCCATTGAATTTGTACTATATTGGGATGTCCACATAGAAACGAAAAATATGGAATCTTTTGCCAGGTTAAAAATTAAAAAAAATAAAATTAATATTTAAAAATAAATAATTGTTATATTATAATTATGATTTCAGTGAAAGAAGTGAAAAGCATTTTATTTACATTATCTTTTAAATTTTATACTAAAAAAATTCAAATAATTCAAATATTATTATGAAAAATTGCCATTTCTTTATAATAGATTTTTTAAGAATAATGTTAATTCCTTAAAATGTGACTTACGAATATTAATCTTAAAGTAATATAGACATTTCTAAGGAAGGTTTTTATTTTTACGTAGTTCACAAACCTTGTAAATTGATATATACATTCCGAGGAAGGTTTTTGTTTTGTTGTTTTTTTGTGGGGACTATTGAGATGAATGACCACTGCATCCATAAAAATATTTGTACTATGTAGATCTATGCAAAGGGGTCATTTCATGCCGACTTAACCATGGAACCTAACCTTGAGGGCGTTAAGAGAATTCAATTTGTGACCTCTCAATAATAAATGTGCTTTAACAACGAGCACTTGACTAATTGAGCTAACCCTTGGGACTAGCTATACCTCTAGAGATAGGTGACCACTATGTCCAGAAAATGTTTGTACCAGGCAGATCCACTCGATGGGATCACTTCCTGTCGACTCAACCATGGAGCCTGACCCAAAGGGTGTCAAGAGAATTGAATCTACGACTTCTCAATAGCAAAGTGCTGCGTTAACAACAAAGACTTAACCAAGTGAGCTAACCGTTGGGTTGACTCTAGCACTAGAGATTGATGACCACTATGACCATGGCATGTTTGTACTATGGAGCCTAATCCCGAGGGTGTCAAGAGATTTGAATCCATGACCCTTCAATAGCAAAGATGATTTAACAATGGGGACTCAACAAATCGAGCTAACCCTTGGGGCTACATTCCAAGGAAGTTGTATTGAAAACTGTTATCATTTAGTGATATTGCACTTGTGTTTGCTCCTTGTTCAAAATGTGGAACAAAAACCTCACTTCATATCGTATTCTTGGCGATTTTACCTCTATATATAATTTTTGGTATTCTTGACTTATGCAATGAATCACAATTTAGCAAAGTTTCCCAAAACCTACTTCTTAAATAACTAGTCAGAAAATGCTTAAAGGATTCATAACTTAGTGGATTAGTAACTTGGATTAAAAAATGAATACCTATAGTTGACCATTGTTTACCATGTTTGACTATATTTAGTCACAATTGTTGGGGATTTAAATTGTTATTGATTAGGACATACTAGTTAGTTGGTTGATCAATGGCTAGGGGATTATGCGGTATTTGATTAATGATTTGAGGTTGTGTTGGTTAATTGGTTACTATTGAGGGACTTAACAGGCTAGCAATTGGGGTTATTTTGGTTGTGAAATACTCTTAGTCAGTCTTAATCAAGGTGCTTGGTCTATAATTTTTTTCTTTTCGAATATTTAATTTAATACAAAGTTAATAACAACATTATATATATATATATATATATATATATATATATATATATATATATATATATAAAACAGGACTATATCTTTATCATGTCCAATATATTATCTCTATCGGGGCAGGAAATTGAAGCGGTGAATTCATATCAAGGAGTGCCTTAACAAAACACTCCATCACTATCTATCCAAGACCTCATGGATATATATATATATATATTACCAATTACAACATCATCAGTATGTATAAGAAATTTACTATGATTATAACATTTCAAATACTTAGTGTTAGTTGGGTTTTTCTTGGGTGGTTGGGAGGTAGATTAGACTCCTCCCCACCGATATTCTGTTCCTGTTAGTAACATGATGAGATTTGATATAACATTTGATGTAACATTTTAATGGTTTCTAACCTTTCTATTGAGATTTAATACTCCTTAGCAACCAAACATATATATTCTTTATATAAAATATAAAATTATTTTCCATGTAAAATTATTTTTAATTAAATTTTTATAAAGATTACATATTCAAAATAAACATCATGAAAAAATTACTAAAAATTTCGTATCTTTTTTAATGTTAATGCTAATAAAAACTAAATAAATAATATCATTTTATCAAAATATCTGCTCAATACATATCTACATTCATTTTATCAAAAAAATTACCCAATATATATTTACATTTTGAAAATAATATTCTATCCAACTTAGATTAAAAAAAAAATTAACTAAATTTTACTCATATTAATAACTTAGAACCACGCTCAATTGACCTGTTTTGCAGTAAAACATTTAAAAATACAAAGTGAGAAGGGGGGCCTACATTATGATATGGAATATCAAACACATGCAAGCTTAACATAATTAACAACATTGTCCGTGTTCAAAGATCAATATTTCCCCACAATGGTGAAGACAATGTATTTACTCCATTGGTATTTTGGTGATGAATAGTTGACCGCCGATGAAAATGATGATTTAAAGTTCGAGACAATTTAATGAATGGCTTAAAATAAACTTATTTTTGTTGGCTTTCTGACCCAGTCAGCATTATTTTTAGACCATTGATACTTTGCCCATCTGATGGTGGTTGATCAAGCGCGAAAGCTGTTAGATGGACCATAAGTGGAGCTATGTTTAGGGCAACACTCATGATGGCCGTGTAGTGTCTAATCAAAACTAGTGGAATCAGCGGGGTAATTGAGTATTAATTATTTTCAGAGTAATGATTTTTATCGTGTACACAAAGAGTTATCAATAATTTTTATAATTTAATAATTTTTTAAATAAATAATTTTTCTCATGCATATATTTTCATCAACATAAACATAAAAAAAATATTATGATTGTATTAATTTCTTATAAAAATTATCATTATTATGTGAATCTAAACAAAAAAAATAAATTGTGAGTCAAATTTCTTTCATGTGAATCTAAACAAAAAAAATTGTGAGTCAAATTTCTTTCATCAAATTTTCATAAAACAAAGATTCAAAAGATGTTTCAAAGGTCCATTTTTTCACATTCCGACCAGATTTGTTGGAAATGGGGTTAGAGGATGCTACATATAAGCTTTTACATGCATTATTTTCGTTAGGCTTAGAAGTCATACATTGTTTAAGGAAGACAAAAAGATCGTAAAAACTAACAACATATCAAGGAGGGGGTTAGGAGGGAGTACAAGGGGAGCTACAAAATAACCACGACCTGCATGCATGTGAATATCAGTATGTTCCACCCCGGCTTCCAGATTACAAAGATGGTCATTCATTTGGTGATGACTCCATCAGATTCTATCTAATTGTTCCATTATCTCACTTTGACTTAATTGTATACCATTCATATATGCAACGAATTCATTATGGTCTTCATACCTATAATGGCGAAAAATGTCCAAATTAACTTGGATACCTCTTAGTTGCTCTGCTATAGAATCCAAAGAGGCTGGAGAAACTATATGACCACAAGAACAGTCTAGAATGTGAGCCACTTTGCCCTCGTGTGTATATATAAATATATTAAAATCAACCATTTCTTTAATTACAAGGTGAGTTCACGGGTGAGTTTAATAATATTATTTTTTAAATTCCCCAATTTCAAAGTTACCCTTCCAATACTTTTTACAAACTTACATTTTTAGTGATTAAATCATGGTATTGAAGCCCATAGTTCTCGACACATGGTATTGAAGGATACGGCTCTACTCGGCTTTCTTTGCAAAGAGTCTAAAGGTTACATTTTTAGTTTAGTTTCTTGAATAATTAAATTTGAGGGATGGTTCATTGCATAGTTATAAGTTTTCTTATACACTAGTAATTTGAAAATATACCTTTTTATAACCCAAAAAAATAGATATATTATTTATAAGTTAAATATATATTATATCGATAAAAATATATTTATAAAAATAATATATATTATTTATTTTACTTTAATGTTATATTTTAGTTTAAGAAAGATATATAATGATTAAATATAATTTGAAAGTTAGGAAGCCAAAAAGTAAAAGTATTGGTTTTTTTTTTGAAGTCTTCATTTTCACTAATAAGTTTCATTTTCACTAATAGGTTTCATGTATAGTGACCACCCGCATGGAAAATTTAATATTCATGTTTTCTTTTCTATTTCTTAATGGTGGATAAGGTTCCTTATTTGAAACTCTCAACAAAAAACATCTTATTTTTATAAACCATTAGTTTGATTATTGGGAATGATTTGTGTGTTATTATTTTTTATATAAGGTTGTCATCATGTTTGTTAGCATTTTGGCTTAGATTTATGACTTTTATTCCTTTATTAGTAGGTATGTGATTAAGGAAAAAAATATAAGAGAAGCTATGTTTATTAGGAGAGCCGACACAAAAAAATGATACTTTCACATTTTAGATTTTAAACGCATCTAAAATTCATTACAGAAATCTTGAGGTCTAAAATGGGTCTCCTAAGGAATAGTATAAAATAATAGTGGAAATAATAAAATAAGATTAGATTACATCATGAATTTTTTTAAGGAAAAAAAAAAAAAAAACTATTTTTTCCATTAGTATTTTCAACTTATCGCCTTATGCTTTTACTCAAATTTCGAGAAAGAGGAATTGTTGGATGCAAAATTTAATTCCTCATCCAAAGAGTACTCGTGTTACATACTTTCGATTGACCCTACTACAAAAAAAATAAGAAATATATGGAAAAACATGATTGCAATCATGTTTTACATGTACTTCTCATTTTTCGTGGAGCACGATCCATTGAAAGTATGCAACATAGTTAATATTTAGATGAGGAATTAAATTTTACATCCAATGAGTGCTTCTGCTCAAATTTGAGTAAAACCATAGCGAGATAAGTTGAAAATAAGAGTTGATTTTTTTTTTTTTTTTTGTATTATTTTTTTATCTTTTTATCTTTTTACTCGAAAAATGGTGAATCACCCCCCATGGTTGGCATCAACATCTTGAATCCTATTGCTTCTTATAAATTTGATTTTTGTTGTACATTTTTGTTTTGAGGCCCATTTTTTACCCCAAAATTTTTCTAATGGTCATGAAATAGGAGCATCTTATCAAGGATACCCTAGCTAATGTTAATATCAACATATATTTTAGCATGCTTGTAAAAGACTAATTGAAACAACTCTAGATATATTTCTATGTAGCTTCCCAAAATATTTCTAATATATTTAAAATTTGATCTAAATGTGATCCAGATCTTAGGAGGAGACCCCCAAGACCTAAAATAATGAAATGGATTTTTGGGGAGAGGCCCCCAAGATCTGAAAAATTGAAATGCTAGAAGAAAAAACAAGAGAATGCTAAATAAACAAAACCACAAAGAATTTTTTTATTAAAATGGAGAATAACTATAAAAGCTACATTGTGGCGGACAAAACTATCATTTTACAAAATGCGACCTGTGACTTATAGTATTTTTCAGTTACAATACCACGATTCAATTCCATGGGTGAATGAATACCATGGGTGGATGTCACAATACCATTGGAAAATACCATGGGTGGATGTCACTTACAATACCATGGTGGATTCCACTTACAATACCATAGGTAAATTCCATGGGTGGATGAATACCATGGGTTGATGCCATTTTCCATTCGGATCATTCCACCATCTTTAAGAAGCAATGGTCCCAATTGTGTGAAGTTACCTCCTACGAAGCCTTTGCTGAATATGAAGAGCCACTGAAGAGAAGGGTTTTATGTGGTTAACCCATAACCATGATGAATGAAGATCAGAGGATAGAGATACCTTGTAATGCTTGTGACCAACTATGATACTGACAGTGTGCGGCCTAGCAAATGGACTTTGATGAAGTGTGGGTTTGTGGATGACCCATAACCATGACAAAAGAAGATCCGAGGATAGAGGTACCCGGTAACGCTTGTGACCAACTGTGAGGCTAACAGTGTGTGGCCAGGAAAATGGACTTCGATGATAAGGATTTTGTGCAGTTGACCCATAATCGTGATGTTGGTTGTTGTTGAAATAGAAGGTGCCTACATAGCCTGGGGTGGGAGGGCACATATCCAAAGAACCCAAGCCCAATGCTGCTATGCTAAAACTGATGAATGTGAAGCAGGTGCCACTAAAGCGGGGTGGGAGGGCACGTCTCCAAATGGAACTCGCTCTGAATGCTGCTCCATAATTAAAATGGACTTAACTCGGTCAATATAGCTCTGAAAATTTATTATAACCTGTTTTTGGAAATAGAAGAACCATTTTTCATATTCGCATGTGCTGCAAACACTTATCTGGACACTCTAGAATCTCAGATTCATGCTGCAACTTTTCCGTCGTCACAAAAGTTAAAAAAAAATAGTTTATTTTAAATCATCGATATCTCCCACATCCGAACTCCGATTCGACCCAATTATTTTTTGAAATTGAGTGATTTTTTGAGAGGATCTCATATATATAATCTCTTTTATGAAATTATGTAGAAAAATTGCAAACAAAAAAATATAGGAGAGTAGTCGTCAATGAATTTCCGTCAGAAACATTTCTGCAACATAGTTGATTTTAAATTAGTGATATCTCCCTCATCTGAACTCCGATTTGGCTGATTTTTTTTTTGAAATTGGGTATTTTTTCGCAAGGAATATAGATATGTTTTTCATAAATTTTGCACCAAACATTTCATATCTGATCTGCAAACTCGCTGCCCAAAAACATCCCTACAAAAAAATGTAAAGAGAAAAATTATTCGCGCTTGGCCCAACAAAATGATCTATGGAGGAGGTAGCACATGCCTGAAGTTTGTTAAATATTACTGCAAAATTTGAAATTGAAATATGCATCAAACCCTCATTACCATGGAATCATAACACACTCTGATACCGTTGATCCAGATCTTAGGAGGAGACCCCCAACATCTAAAAGATTGAAATGGATTTTTGGGGAGAGTCCCCCAAGATCTGAAAAACGAAATGCCAGAAAACTAAGAGGAGAATGCCCAATAAACAAAAGCACATATATTTCTTTTATTAAAATGGAGAATAATTGTAAAAGCTACATTGTGGCTGACAAAACTGTCCTTTTACAAAATGTGACTTGTTACTTATATTATTTTTCAGTTACAATACCACGGGTCAATTCCATGGATGAATGAATACCATGGGCAGATGTCACAATACCATGGGAAAATACCATGGGTGAATGAATACCATGGCTGGATGTCACTTACAATACCATGAGTGGATGCCAATTACAATACCATAGGTAAATTGCAGGGGTGGATGAATACCATGGTTTGATGCCATTTTCCATTCGGATCAAAATGTTAAAAGTAAAATGGTAAATTTTGGATTTAAACCAAAATTGGTCCATGTTTTTATATTAGGCATAATGGTAGGATCAAAGAGGGAAACTAGGGTGTAACTAAAACTTGATCATCTCTAGCTAAAGATTAGAGTCCCTCATTTAATACTTTTGAAACATTGAATGATAAATAAATCCTTGGAATAGAGATAAACCTCATAATCATTTTTCCAGTTGAAATATATAAATTGATACAAATCTATAGTAGAAGACCAAATACCATTATAAGTTCATATCAATAAAGAGGATTTTAAAAATTAATGATGTCTTTAACATTTGGCTCAAATGCCTCTAGTATTGGCAATCCTTTTGATTTCTCCACAATATATCCGTTATACATGGAGAGAGAGTGAAGAAATAAAATCAGAAGGCTTTATTTTGACCACATCCTTGAGGGTAATACACCATAGGGCCCACTACTCTTCCATGTAATCATAGTACCAAAATGATAGTTGAATAATTTTATAAGTTATAATTTAACGACAAATAATAATATTAAATTTATATGCACTTGAAAGAAGGCACCACTTGTAACATACCCAATCCCTTAGTGCCTGATTCAGGATATGGGTATCTATAATTGACCTCCAAGGTTAAGGTATGGAGATGTTGTGGTAAAAATTCTCTTCCTTCAACCATCTTAAAATATGTTCTCAAGACCAACACTATATTCCTTCCATCAAGAGGTTTCCAACAATCTAAATTTCATCCAATTTTCATAGCTTTAATCCTCATTTTCTAATATCCCAATATCTTGATATCCATTTATCCAATATCCCAAGCACCAATACTGTGAAGTCTCAATAGCCGATATTTTGATCTCCCAATACCGATAATTTGATACCCTAAAAGCTTATACCCTGAAGTATTGATAGTCGATATCTCAATCTTTCTCAATAGGATTTTCTATTAACTAAGTCATTGGACCAATGGGAAAGACTATAATATTCCAAAACAACTATTACTTAATTAAAATAACATATTGTTAATTGTTGTAACAATATTTTTTCTTTCAATTCGCATTTCTTTCCATTAGGTCATCGAGAACCAGAAAAGTAAAAACTCTGCTCATGACACACACCCATTTTGATAACAGATGCAAATCAATGAGAATAATCTTTGTTAGTTTATATACATTTCAAGATTCTTCAATATCAGAGGTTTGCATTGGAGGTTGTTTGATGTGTATTTTTTTAATGTTGTTTTTTTGTTTTTTTTGTTTTTTGTTTTTGGTAAGTTGAGTATTCATTGAAAAATCACAAAATTTACAATAGAAATGTATTGTTGTTATTCTCTATCTTTCCATATGGAAATAGTAAGACATATTTTATTAGAGTTGAAAGATATAATAATAGTCTACAATGTGTAAAACCTATCCCTAGAGTAAGAAAACCAACTTTCCACCAAAACATAAATGTACACATATTTTATAATACATGAAGAAAACATAAAAATATCAAAACATGAAAACTAGGAGGCACAATGTGATTTCCACCTCAATTAGTCGAGTAACATGCATGCTAATTGTCTTCCAATATAAAGTATTTGTAACCTTATGGAATCTATTTTGGATAGGATTTATGTCCCTGTAATACTAGTGTAGCACCCATATTATTATTATTATACCTCATAGAGGCCCATTATTGCTATTTTTTTTCCATTACATTATTATTATTATGTATGCCCTAATTATATTTTGACCCCTTATAATCTTATATATACCAAGGAGGTCTTGTCATTTGAATCGTATAAGGATTTTTCATTTTTGTGATGTTGTTGTCACTGCTACAACATCCTCCAAAGTTCAATACATTCTAATTTTTGAGCATACCATCACTGTCGTACATGGTGTCGTTTTGATCATCAAATGTTGTCTCATGTTATTCTATGTGCTTCAAGTGTCCTTCAATGGTCTCAAGTATCGTTGCATTGGTTAAAACATCTTTAGGTGCATTTCATCGTCGTAACATCTTTATTGTTGTAAAACGACACTTTTGGGTTGCAGTCACACACACTACACTCATCGTACTTGGTGAATGAGTATAAAGTAGAATTTTGATGTATATTTATAATTGTTGAAGTTTTTCTAAGTTTTCATGATGATTTGGTATGAGTCACACATGGTTTTATGTTTAAAACTCATCTTGTTCACACCTCACCCTATTTCTTAGACTTGGACAAATATTTAGTTGAAAACAAACCCATTGAGGTCAAGAGCGCATGAGCGCTCCAGGAAGCCTTGATTGATAATCCTTCACTATTTGGAAGTGCACCTTACACCCTCCAAGAGTGAAAAGCACACTCCTTAAGCCTCTTTCCCCTTCCTCACTCCGGACTGCTCCCTTGAAAAGACCAAGTCTTTCTTGAACACACTCCTTCGACTCGAAGAAATGTGCCCTCCTTGATGACATGAGTGCACTCTGAAGGCCTTAAGCTCAAGCCTTCAGCCTTCCACAATGTGCCATATTCCCTCTTGGACCATTTCCAAGGCATGAAGCATTAACATTCATCCTTTAGGAGTGCGCTCTCTACCCTCTTGGGCCTCTTTAGCACATGAGTACACCAAAAAGGACTAAAGCCTTCATCCTTTAGCTTTTAGGAGTGCACCCTACACCCTTCATATCTTCCTTGAGCACACAATGCACTTGGGAACCTTGAAGCCTTCCCCTTCCTCCTTCAGATTTGTGGCATGTGCCTTGCCTTGCCTGCCTCTCTCACTTGAGCGCATGAGCACATGTAGAAGCCCCGAAACCTTTCCCCTTCAACCCTTCAGCCTTTCAAAGTGGGCCCATGCACCTAGAAGCTCCATTTGTCCCTCTTGAGTGCACTAAAAGGGTATGGATAGAAAATTTGCATGGAACATGGTAGAATAGGATATTTTTATGATGATGTTTTCTTGTCATGAGTGATCACGAAAACAAGTATTCCAAGAACAACATGGAAAGCATGCACAGGGAAGATCGAACAAAGGAAACAAATGGAGAAAGCATGGAAAGAACAAAAATAGACTTGAATCATAATGATCAAAGTACCTCAAAGACTCCATTAGACCAAATACCCTTTGGAGGGTGAGGACATCAACGATTGAAGATGAATAAAGAATGAAGATACAAGTGGCAACCATGTCACGACTAGAGAAATCCCATCTCATCAGTCACTATTAATCCAAATCATAAAAGATAATGACATGTCACGTTCTCATCAAATTATGATGTGGAAGTCAGGATGTATTGTTGTAATCATTGTAAAGACAAATAATAAGAAATCCAACAGCCATGTATAAACTAAAGAGTCATGGAAGTCCAAAGGACATGTAACACTAAAATTCATATGTAATTCCAAAAGTCATTTGGAATTCCAAACTTGTAGAAGTCCAAAGGTAAATAGAAGTTGGAAAATCAAGAGTCGTGAAGATGTGAAAGTTCATGTATCAAGTTATAAAAGGATCCTTATTTCTCATGTAAAGGAATTTTAACATTGACTTCTCCCACAAGGCATTAGAGAGATATAGTTAGTACTTCTCGGAAGCAAGTAGTGGGTCTAACACTCCAATATTGGAGCTAGTGGTGTTCATTGTATTTATCTATCTCGGGGCTTTTTCTTAATATCGAAGCCTTCTAGGCCAGTGCATTTTCAAACATGGACTGTGAACATTTCTAAGACTATTCTTTTAATGTTTATGGTTCATGTTTTCTTTCATCTATACTAGAGTAATTGAAGTATTTTGGTGACTTCGGTGCTTACTTATTGGAAATTTGTTGTTATGTTTATAATGTTCATCACATCACAATGAACTATTAATGTTAGACGATCCTTTCTATTTTTATGTATGTATCCATTAAGGTAGTACTATTAATTCTCTCTTAGAGGCTCATTTTATTTCCCCCCTCTATAATAAGAGAACCTTAATACATATGCAATCAAACGTCCACAAGGTACACCAACTTGCTCATTCAAAAGGACATTTTCACTTCTCTCTCGTGCTGACAACTATACCCAAGTTATATCTTTAAGTAAATGGTGGTCAGGTTGTATTTCGGATGGGACTCCTACACCTTTGTTGTTTCTAGGCTTGATCTATGACAAAAAATGACAACCTTATCCTAATGCTTCAATCTAGATTGATGAAAACATAAACTAATAAGAAAATACAATGATAATATAAATTAATAATCAACTACTTCGCCTTAACTAAGCTAAATTTGACTCACACTAAATATACTGACAAGATCCAATGTAGTTGCCAAATGTGAACAGACAAAGTAATAAAGAAAGATGAAGAAATAAAATCATGTTGGCAAATTGTAGGCCACTAAAATATGTCTGTCATGAGGAAAAGTCAAGAATGGGAGAACTAGAAGATCACATAGATCCTACCTTGCTGGTGTTGTTGAACTTGACCATGATCTTGTGCTAGAAAAGGAGAAATCCTAGGAAATGGCATTGGATACATCATTGGCAATAATGAAGCCCCAAGGTTGGTTGACTTCATTCCCACCAAATTAGGGTAGAATGGAAACCCCAAATTTAGAAAATCCTGGACAAATACAAGTCCCATTCAATATTCCCATTAAAAATTTAATGAGAGTTTCCAATTAAGCCGCAATTAACATGAGAAGGATGTAACCTACCTTAATAAATGGCCTTCTACTGTGCCTTCTTTCAATGAGGGGGACGTATGATTTTTCTCGGTCTAGTCATTTCCTATGGAGGAAGAGGACGATGGAATGTTATTCATAGAAAACCAATGTGACCAGGAACAAAATTCACCAACCAAAATACTTATCTTCACCCTTGATTGAGCCAAAATCCAATGGCTAAAAGCCCATAAGATATATTTGAAACCCAAAATCAAATGTAAACAATGGAATCAATCAACCATCAACAACATGAATTGGAAAACTTCACTATGGTGGTGACATCATCATTCATGAAGGACTCAAGATATATGCTAGAAGCATCATCACAAGTGTCTTGCACACCTCCTTCCACAAAAGCCAGCACCGATGTCGAACGGGTCTTTGTAACTTTGTCATTCTCCTCCATTCCTAGTACCAAAACCCACATGAGCGTAAACCCAAAATATAGTCACAATGACCATGCACACCTCCTTCCACGAAAGTTTCTGCCGATCCCAAATGGGACTCTGTAACTTTTTTGTTCTCCTCCATTCCCAGTACGAAAACCAACACAAGAGCAAAACCATAATATAGCTAGGGTTTTCATAATACAGCTAGGGTTTGTAGTGACGTCGAAGGAACTGATCAAACCATTATTTACCCAAAATATAGTGAAGATTTGCAGGGATTGCAAAGAAGTTGATGAGGCCGCTAGTTCTTCAATGTGCGCTTGTTGTTTTTTCAATATGCACCTGAAGGTTGGGTTGCAAATTTCATACAACCCAAACCCTTCACCTGATAATAAAATGTTGCCGCAATTCTTCTTTTGTCTTAATTTAAGACATTAAAATAGTTGATTCTACTTTTGTCTTAACTTAAGACATAAACATAGTTTTATTTTTTAATTATATTATTGTCCCCTTGACAAAATGTCTTAAGCTACCCAATTTTGTAGTAGTAATGCTTTTACATCAGTAAGACATCATGGACCCCATAGTTGATTAGAGTACATATAAAATCTATTAAAAAATCTATTATCTTTCTAATATTTTAACATGGAGCCTTATTTTCAACCATGGCAGAATAAGCCGAAAGTATGGTAACATTAGAAATGGTATAATAAGCTGAAATCATGGTTACATTAGAATTGGATTTGAGGAATTTCAATATTTTAAATTATAAATAGCCAGATTAAATGATTTTTTAAGTTCTTTAGTGTGCTCTTATTTTAATTTATTAAAATTTTAAATTATAAATACTTTAGGTTGAATAATTTGTTAGTTTCCTAGTTATATTCTTATTTTTAATTTATTAAAAAATAATTCCGGAAAAGTAACTTATAATTTATTAAAAAATGAAATGTTGAATATGCTGTTGTTTATTTCAACTTCTTCGGCAGTGTCAATTTCAATTTTATTTTTTAAAACAACATTTCATTGTGAGTGCGTTACATTTTACCTGTTCTTGTATAAATCGTGTGTGCACGTTGCATTTTGAAAAGTTTGTGTTTCAAAATTTCTAATCACCAATATATCCGTCCAATTCATTATTGTTTCCATTCATTACCTACAGTCCGTCCATTTCATCCTCCCTTCAATGTGGATTTAGTGTTGATCCCACTTCTCGGATCCTGAATTCTCCTCATGATTCATATATTCATAATCACTTCTACAGTTTTTCGAAAGAAAGGTCCCTGTTATCTCCTGTCAAATAAAAAATTTAAACACTGCCCAAACGGCTGCATTGATTTTGTTATATATTGTGTGTTTTTTGCAATAAATGTAGATTTTGTAACAGCCCATTTTTCATGAGCAACCAGAATAGTGTATCTGGTATGCCAAGCGGGGAACGCTTGGGCTGACCACTCAACAAAGTGGGGTCCGCCACTCTTTCTATCTGGTATGTATTTTGCATGGTGTGTGGAATTGGGAATACACTATTATGTGGAGCTATGAGTGGAGCTACAAGGAGATTCAAGATGGAGGAAAATATAGACTTTAGGTTGCTAGAGAATTGGATTATAGAGGCTTGACATTATGAATGTGGGGATGCATGCACAGAGATAGAACTTTGTCTGAACTAAGTTGATCACAATGTTGAATAAAGGAGTGTGGATTCTGTAGTGTAAGTCTAATAATGTGAGCTTGCGTGAAGGAAAAGTGAATTTGTAACCTGCTATAATTTTTGTAGTGCATCAAAGACCACTTGAAGGTAATTTGTCCATTGAAATTTATTTGGAAATACTTATAGTTTGAATTGAAATGGTAAATCCATTGGTTTAATTCTATCTAAATGAGTAACAAAGTAAGATGGTAAAAAATATGCAAGTAAGAAATTTAAGATGCAGACATTAATGGAAGCTTATAATGTCTCGTCAATTGTATCTAGTAATAAAGTTAGGCTAAAAACCAAGTACAACAATGTCAATTAATGTTGGAGTTATGAGAAATGATGGAAAAAGCGCTACTAAGGATATTCATAAAGGAAAACATCAAGCAGTGTGTCGAAACACACTTTTATAATGTATATTGATTTTTTTCGACGTGGGTCTTCTCAAAATCATGCAGAATGAGTATTGAAACACACTTTTTTAATTTATATTCATTTTTTTCGATGTGTGTCTTCTCAAAAGCATGTAGAGTCGATACTCGTTGGATGTGGAATTCAATTTTGCATCCAATGGATGTATATACTTGACATTTGAGTAAATCTATAAGGAGAAAGTGAAAGTACAATAAAAAGAGTTTCCTTTCCTTTTCTTTAAAAATTCGTAACTATTATTTTATTATTTTAACTATTTTTTTATTATTTCTCTTAGGAGTCCCATATTAGATATCAGGATTCCCCTAATGTCTTGTAGAATTGAAAAAAACACAAATTTTATGGAGAAAAAAAGGACTTATGGGCATTTAGAAGAGGAGAAACAAACCCAAAGAGGACCACCAACCCTACTAATTTTTCAGTATGCTTAAGGTGTAGGAACATGCTAGAAAATACTCTCACCTTGCAGGTATCTAAAAGGGATCTAGTATGAGTTGAAGCACAATCAATTGCACTGAAAACCGTTCCATTAGAAGGTTCACATCACTAACTAGGATAATTAACCAACACTATAACTTGAAAGGAAAATATTTGACTATCTAACTTGAGACATGTGAGACTAACTTGAGAACCATGTCCATGTAAGGATTGAGAAGAAAAAATAATGAAATTATTGCCCAATTCTTTCCCTAGGTCAAATGGGAAGGCATGTAGCTTATTCCAAAAATCTCTAACAAATTTTCCATCCTCGTTTGGATGGAAATATCTCCCTTCAATCTATAATCAGGCAAGAAACATGATGATGGAAGCTTGTACTTCCACCATATATAAATCCCACATCCTCTCCAACAAAGAAGGCTAAATATATTCATCATTTCCATTTTTTGTATCCTTAGTACCACATATGGTGGCTAAAGGCATTGGATTGATTGTTTTATGCTTTCATTTACCACCCTCTTGAATGAGATAGAATGTTGAGTTAATGTAAATGTGCATCAGCACCTTGCAAGAGCAAGGTCATTTATGATTTCCACTATGCTCCTAAGTCCCCCAATTTTCCAACCTTTTTTAATACTATAATCTATATACTTTTTGTATCTTCTAACCATCATTAGGGAAGAATCAATGGCTTAAGTTGGCCATTAACATATAACTCTCCCACTTTCAATTTACAACCGTCATTTGAATGATTGTTAGCTTGTTCATTTTGGTCTTGTAGGACATGGAAGAAGTTTTTTATGGGATGTGTTTTGTCATTTCCCAAACTCTTCTCAAAATATTCACTAGATATTTTTCCTTAGATAGTGTATCGCTAACTAGATGAAAAGCAAGGAGTGAAACTCCCAATATTGTGAGCTCTTAGTCCTACTTTTCTTGTACTATCAAAATATCTTGATAGAGGCCATGATTCTCTTCTTGGTTGTTTGTCATGTGACCATGTCCCCATGCACATTTGAATACCCTCTAATCCTCGGAGCTATAAAGAGAGTCTCCCTTCTACTACCCCTTTGTGATGAAAGTTAAGGAAATGTATTTCAACTAAAAATGTAATTATAAAATAATTGCTATGGCCACCTATCATTATACATAGTGACCATTTTTACAATGAAAATACGCACACGAATGTTCCTATGATATAATTTCCTCTCTGTGGGTTTCTTCTCTAACTTATGTATGTTCCTTGCTTTGTATTTGTCTATTATAACCAACAATTTGGTATCCAAGTTTTTGTTAAATCCATTTACAAATTTTTTGGGATACCTACCTATTTGAATCTTGACAAACTATATATCCCTAGTGTTTTCACTTCAAAATCCCCTCTAATGTCATCTACAACTCTTTAAAAAATATACATCTTAAAAAAATTTGTATCCCTAGTCTCGTCACTTGACAAATCCCACTAATTTCATATAAAACTCTTGAAATGATCTATATCTTGACAAACTTTGAATCTTGAGTCCCATCACTTGACAATTCTCAGAATTTTCATGTATTTTATTTGAGAGTTCTATCATTTAGGGTTCTACTAACCAAGCCATATACCACCAAGAATCCTAAAGAACAAAGCTAAAATCTCAAGATCAATGTAGTTAACTGATTTCCACTGATGGATATTATGAGAGGGGACTAGTCAACTAACAATTTTGTTAACCAAGCTATTTTCAACCATGAGAACTTAGGAATTGATTCCTATTTCTCGAGGCTAGTTCCATTAATTAAATATGCATATAATACATGTTAGATATAGCTCCCAATCACAACCACCAAATCAGCCCGTATGCTAAGGGGTCATGTTAAAAGCCCCTAGTCCTCAAATTTTAAAATTAATCTAAACCAAGAGAAGACATCTCCAAAATTTAAAAACTTCCACTAAGTTATATGACTAGACTCAAAGGGTTGAAAATCGATCTAACTGGGCAAAATACTCAATGAATACATCTAAAGGCTTACTAACCGTCAATATACCATGAAGGAAATTCGAACAATTCCCACTCCTAGCAACTTCTTAAAAAAAACTTCACCCAATTGAGTGACCGTTTACTTACTTCAATAGGACTATATCCTCACACTACTACTTCAACTTTCACAATAGAGAGGCCAAAATTTAGGATTATATCTAGAGGAAACAAATTCCCCTCAACAAAGAAGAACCTTTAAGTCTTTTCATCATCAAAGAAGGATACAACTTTATCAATTGTTCCATCCCACACATGGAAAATAATTTGAAGAACCTTGGAGATAAAATTAACTTATACCTTATAGTTCAAAACATTAGAGCTCCCACATTCATCACAGGAAATAAATTTAAGAGAATACTTATGTATACAAACTTCACGCTTAAATAAAATAATATCAAATAGAAAATCATATTTAAATTTTTTTAACTCATCGTCAATATATTTTTCAGTAAACTAGCATAGTAATTTCTAGGAAAAATCTAAATACTAGTCGTTTAATTAAGCTTTGTTGGAAATTAAATAAGGAGATCCACTCTCCACCCGATGACATGCTTAGTTGTACTATAACTTTGTTGGATTTTGCTACTCCTAAGATAGATTCAATGCCTTGAGAGGGAGACTCATTCGGGTAATATTAGGGATTTAAAAAATATAGAGAATATGAAAGATACTCTCCGTAATGCATAGCAATTAAGTATACTTCTTTTAAGTAACTAAGCTAGGTCTTTTTATCTCCCATAATATTGCCACAGTAGGCCTACAAAACATAAAGGGAGCCTTCTCTAATCCACCAGTCCCTTGCTACTTCCCCTTTCTTATTTCTTTTCATGCGTAGTTTCAATAAAATTTCTCAAAAATTATTTCTTTCCCTCTAGCTTATACGTAAGGCTTCAACAATAACTTTCCCAGTTATTAAGTAATCCAAAACTCCACGTGGGTTGTTACATCTCAAAAGGATTCTTCTCTCACCTTTTTCTTAGAGCCATTTTCGTAAAACCCATTTTTAGTTATGGTTCATTCCATGGGTTACTTAGGTCCACATGCACACCTCTCTTTGAGTAACATACCACACAGTCTCTAATAATTTTCCATTTAATAACCCACCATCCTCTACCTACTACTACATGGTCTCTTCTTGTCTATGTGGTTGATTCTATAGATGGGTACATATCCATATCATTAGAGGAGTCTCATACTTCTCCCAATTTTAGTCATAATTGTTCATAGTTGGGTACTTCAAGTTCTCCCAAATCGAATATCTAGACACTAAATTTAGGGTCAATAGGAAACCCCTCGTTCTCCCTCACAACTTACCTTGTGAATTGAGATTCATGTTGCCTTATCTATTCTTCAATTTTTTGAAATACATTAAATAAAATGTATATAACTTCAATTAAATTTTGTTAAGATGTTGATGTTGGACATTTCCAAAATCATATGTCTTAAATACAATTACAAAACATGAGGTTGAAAAACGGTTGTTACATAGTGAAGCTAATATCCATTACATATATAAAGGTTTTATGTAAATTCCAATATTTTACACATAGGTGACAAGATACAAATAGTGTGTTGGGAGTCAAATTTAGTGGGAATGAAAACCTTTCCATTGATCATCATGTAATCAATCAATTGAAGGGAAATAAAACTTTGGGTTCAAGAATGTCACATAATAGTTCCAAAGGATGCTTGTAGGTCCTTGTCATTGGCTCAATCAACATTCATAATTATAATAAAATTATAAATTTCATAATTGGATTATTTTTCTACACTATTACTAATATTTAAACCATTATGACATGACAATAACCCTAGGAATTAGAAATTCAATGATGAGATACACTTAGTGATGCAACTAATTGAATTTTAGTGTTGTTTTTATGCCTAAAAGTTAATATTATTGACATTATATGGCACAATCATATCTTAAACCAACCATAATAACTATAGAAAAAATAAATGCACCACAAAAATATATACTTTTTCCTTAAACCGTAAACAAGAAAACCATTATTCAAAGTGATCATATTTATCCTAAAAAAATCATTACAAATGGTGAGCTATATAGTATTGAACAGTTTTTTTGGGTATTATTATTCACCATTGTCATCTTTTTATATTTATTCTTCATAGGTATTTCATTCATTTTTTGTCACCCTTCTTCTTGCCAAGCTTCATTATTTACCATCTCTATTCATTATTATTTTTCATCAAGTAGAATTCCTCATTATAGAGCTATCATTTAATTACAGTCAACAAGATGATTTATTTCATCTTCATCATGATTTTTTTCTTTGGTGTTAAAGTTGACTAATGAATTCAAACTTTTCCTTGTGAAATTAATTTTTTATGAAGTTTTCCAAAGACTTTTATTTTGAATCATTCATCTACTCATCCATCCTTTCATTCGAACATTGTCCAAACACTAATATCAAGTTGAGGACCTTATTCACATAAAGCATCTTCTTCAAACTTAATATCTCTATAAACATAAGAAGAATAATTATAAGTAGAAACATGTTATGTCTCTTCAAATATTAAACTCGGAAATAAATTCTCCATCATCAAACACCCCCTCATCTAGTATATAACCACCATAGAATCACAAAAGTTCTATATTTTGAAAACCCCCTTCTTAGCGCATTCTTTTATGTTAAGTTTCAAAGTAACAAGGTCAACATAATTGTTATTACCACCTTCCAAACATGCCTTGAACCTATGGAAATGAGTGTCATTTGGATAAATGATTATTGCTATCCCATAGCAAGGATAATTTCCTTAACAAACTCCATGAAAATAGCCCCAAGTGCTAGTGTTATGTATAGGTTCATGGGAAATTTACCTTTGGGATGTGACATTTGCACCGAGTTATAACTATAAAATATTGATTTTATTTGGGAGGCCCATTTGAAAGGAATATATTTTTCCTCAAAGATGTATATGTTCATAGAAACAAAAATTCTCCAAGCTACTATGAGAAGAAGGTCCTTGGATTTTTTTAGTATTGGATTCATTTATAATATTTCAAAGCAATTTTCTATTGACTCTCGATACTTTTCTCTAACACATTGAAACTATCCATTCATTCAAGTATTTTATAATATATCCATGATATATTAGAAGATATTGTACTTTTTCCTTCCTCCACTTAGATAAATGACATCTATTAGGCACTCTCTTATTTGTCTTCTATAGTACTTCTAAAGTAATGGCCTTGTTTAATATATGTAACCACATGAGAGTGTTTTGTTTAGAATGAAATTTGATCCTTAATTATGGTTTCCACCACCCTTCGATATCCTATAGCATCTCAATGATGATGATAACTTCATATCCTAATCTACAAGTATAAATTCATAGAGTTGGATTTTTAGACTATACAAACTCATCCTCTACCTCCTTATTTCTCATGTATTCAAGTTAAGTTTCACTATACTCCTCACATACTTACCCTTCAATACCATCCAAACAAATTATGCGTTTTTTCCACTGATGATGCTTGGTAGTAAATATTTCTTGACATGTTCCCTAAGATATGGTATAGATACCCTTTCCTTAAATAGAAGCAACCAAGTTTTTAGGATGCTTATATATTTACCACTTCCCACCAAAGAATTGGATTCTCTTGTTACCCTTTCACTATTGACGACCTTCAATGTCAACCAGTTCCCAACTAAAGGGTAAGCTCTAGTACAATACATGTCCTAGCTACATATATGTTATGATTATCCCTAGAAGGTCTTGTAAGCCGATCTCATACTCTTTAAAGTGCATGACCCTCCATAAGGACATGCATCAAAAAGGAGTTGTAGGAAAATTTGCCTCCAAGTTTTCATCTTCTCCACTTTAAATATGCTCTAAAAGCTCTACTTCAAGACACAAAAATCAATTCCTTTATCAATTGGTTTAGGAAAGAGCATGGGAAGACAATTTCTATGACAAGTGAAATAAAGAAATTGGTGCTAATACCTGCCTCTTAAGAATGCCATAAAACTATTAATTCTTTGTAATTTAAAATATATCTATTATTTATTTCTTTTATTAGATGATTTATTAAATTTTAAGATTTTTTTGTTGATTATTTGTTTTTTTAATTTTTTTTAAATATGCATAGATTTAATTGTGGATGTCATTTTAGGAGCTAAAGGAAAAACAAAATAATTCTAATGCTTGTAAAACTTTTTCTGTTACCTCAAAAATGTGCATAAAAATTTTTAGCTTAAAAGGAGATTTAGCATACCAAGAAAAAATGGACTTTTTTTTTTTTCCGAGGAAAAAATACCGCGCTTTTCTATTATAAAAATAAAAGAGCTACAAAAGATGAGTTAACATCCAGCAGATAGAAACACTGCCTGAAACAGATATGAAGCCACATTGGCTCGCAACGTTAGTGAACTAACGTGCACAAAGAATATGAAGGAGAAGAGAAAAGAAACAAAAAAAGGGGAAAAACCTGGCTTCCGGCTCAGGTTTTTCGCCCCTTTTTCTTCTCAACCTTGCGCCACTCTCCCACTGTGGGCTCGGTCGATACAATGACTAACTGGGCTGTTTCATTTTGTTGTCCAATTTCTTTATCTGAATCTGATGTATCTGAATGATGCTGCCGTTTGATGCCTCCCATGCTTGGATCCACGCTTGTCATCTGTTGCTGAGTCTCTACCTGGAAAGAATGTGGCTGTAGCTGCTTGTTGACTACTGTAGTTTCCTTTTGGGTCTCTAGATCCACCTCCTCTATGATTGTATCGTCCTCCTCTTCTTCTGTTTCTGCATCTTCTGATACTGTGGGTACTTTCTTTTCCTCGGTTTTCTTCTTTATGACATTGTCTACGTTCTGCCATCCTTTGTGCTTCCTTTGTTGTGGCTTGTTCTTGTTTTGGCTTTTGCATGCATTGAACAAATGACCTGTTTGTTGACATCCCCTGCATCTGAATGCTGTGTTCTCATAGTCCAGAGATTGTTTCCATTGAGTATTGTTGAAGTTCAGGATGATGCTTTCTGGTAATCCCTGGCTGAGATCTACCTCGACGCAAATTCTAGCAAATGTAAAGATCCCTTTTAGATGTCTCTCAGTGTCTATTTTTAACATTCTTCCGAGAGTATTTCCTATGGCTGCTAGGGAAGAAAAATGCCAAAAATGCATCGGAAGATTATGTAGCCTTACCCATACCGGCATTTTTGATACCACCATGGAGTTTGGATCAAACTCCGGGAACCAGGGGGTAACAAATAATCCCGCACTGCCCCAGAACCAAGGTCCTTCAGTGAGGGCTTTATCCCTCTCTTCTTCGACTCGAAAGACTACTATGAAGAATCCTTTCGAGCATAGCTGAATCCGGCAGTTTTTTGTCCATGTCATGTGTATCCATTGGTACAAAGCGTCCGATCTAGGCCAGAAGCCGTTAAACCTACAAATGATTGCATTTTTTTGTAGATCTGTGAAAATGCCCTTAACCTCTGGGATATCCAACAGAATGGAGGGGCTTTCTGGTGCTTCATCTACGATATACTGCCCTGGAGGGGTGTTTGCATTTACTTGTTCTTTCCCCCTTTGAGTTCCTGTCCCCTTTGCTGCATCTCTGTAGGATCCTGTAGGTTTTGATGTAGATCCCTTTGATCCACCTCGCAGCCGGAGATTGATGATAACAGTTGAATCTTTTTCAACCCTGTAATGCTGGAGGGTGTGTTGATCATGCATGCTTGACCCAGAAAATAATAGGTTTTGTGATGCAGCTGGAAAGCCCAGTCTGACCTGTATCTCTTTTTTTAAATCCAATACAGTCATCCATGCCCAGATCTGCACACAAAAATGCCTTCCGTCTGTTGATCTAACAAAGATATGTTTCAGATCTGATATCTCTGCCTTGTTCTGGTTTCCTGTTAATATTTGTTGCGTTGCCGAAGGTATAGAGACCTCATAGCCCATATCCCTTTTGCCGAAGGGGGGCCGAGGGGTGGGCTGCCGGCTTTTTTCTCCTTCAGCACAGGCCATACTTCCTGACCATGTCGTATTGTCCGCCGGGGTGATCACATCTGCCCTTCGTTTTGCTCCGGATCCGGCCCCAATGCGCACAGCTCGCAGATCCGTGCTTCCATAATCCTTCAGCTGGTCGGGTGGGTTCAGAGGAGCCGTAAGAAGCATCTTTATCCATCGTAGACGGCCATCTCTGCCCTATCGGAGCGGTTCATCCTCCCATTGTTGTTCAGTTACCCAGATCTGTGTGTGATCTGGG
The DNA here is from genome assembly GCA_031772625.1 of Pinus tabuliformis. Taxonomy (NCBI): domain Eukaryota; kingdom Viridiplantae; phylum Streptophyta; class Pinopsida; order Pinales; family Pinaceae; genus Pinus; species Pinus tabuliformis. The sequence goes on along the minus strand of CM062813.1, from coordinate 633,977,354 downwards.
CATATTGAAGCAAATCTCCCAGGGATTTGAGGGGGATAACCCAGATCCACCAAAAATAAGACGGCCTGCTCCATGAAGGAAAATGATTCCTTCTTCTGTTGAAAACTGAGATCTGGGCCATGTATAACTTTGCCAGCAATGAGATCGTGTGAGAAACAGTCCGCTGAATCGAAGATTGAGTTCCTAGAAACCAGATTCCAAGCATATCCAGGGTTTATCTGGTCTCTGGAGGCGACGGCGGCATAGCTTCTGCGCACTGTAACCCTAGATCGGAGGCTTGCCATCGCTCTCGTCTCTGATCTCTTCAAATCCCCAACTTCCCCAAGAAAAAATGGACTTACAAAAATGTACAATTTTTTTTGTTGTAAGTGACACTATTGTAGGCACATAGTGCAAAGAACAACTAGCTTGCAAAAAATGTTTTTTATATAATGGTGTAAATTTATGATATTAAAGCAAGCTATTTTTACTCTCTTTAGAAAAAGAGTATTAGTGTATCTGCCTACCCAGTTCTCATGTTTTTCTATTTATATCTTTGAATCTTGAATACTAGTCAGACAAACATTTGATGCTTTATCGTAAGAGAGCATCTTTGATGGTAAACTAGTTCAAATGATTCCAAAGATATAATAACAGAACATATTTGGGATATAAAAAATATTGGAGATACACATTGGCAAATATGTCCAAGCATAGAGTCAAACCTGAAAAATTAGATAACAATGAAATATATTACTATCTAAGAGATAAACCAATAATATCATTATGGGACAATTTTTTGTAATCTATAATTAAGAGTATGAGAGAGAAATCATAGTGGTGCACCATATTTTAATTGACTTAATTATTTATGTTCCTAAACACTTTAAACCTCCAAAAATATATTACATATACATTGGTTTTTCCCCTAGCACTCTAATTTTCCTTGAGGTGTGATGAATCTAAAATATTATCATATCAAATTGTTGTAGTGGCTACAACAACCTCCAAAATGTTGGCCTGCATCCAAATTTTATAGCCTTCATTGGTTTTTCCACTGATGCTTGCAAACACTCAAGCTCATTCCACGAGCTCTTGTAGAGTCTTTTGCACCCTTTGCTTGTCCGACCAATGGATATCTTTTAGCATGTTGATTGCTCTGTCAGTCTTGAAGTCTTGTTCTAGCAATTTCGAAGGTTGATCTTTGTGTGCATGAGTTGTTTCGCTCTCTGAACATTGATCGTACTGACACAAAAAGTTGTAAGCGCTATCGTGCAAGTGTCTTCACAATCATTCAAAGGTCTATCTTAAGTGTCATAATTGTCACTCTTAACCTTAAGATAGTCTCACTGAGCACATGTTTGTCTTTTTGGTTTGTGGTGTCCCATCATCGAATCATGCTAAGTGTTTCATCACAATGTCACTTCTATACAAGTTCACTTTCTCTCACACTTATCCGTTTTTCCTAAAAATCAGTCGACCAAAAAAATCCCTTCAACTAGACCCTGGCTGAACTGTATTGTGCAGTCTCAGTTCTCAGTGACCCTGCTTTGCTACCTAGGATTACAAAGTGCTTGATTTTTTCCTTCAGGGCCACTACATTGCGCAATTCACGAAGTGAGCAGGATGTCTGTCTCCCATAATTACACAGAAGTTGTCTTTAAGTCCAATCCAATCTGCACTTCCCGCAAGATCAACTATCAAGCATCCCTTTGGTCGACCGTAAATCTACACTGTAGTGTGACCCGGGGTTTTACTAATCTCCAAAATGGCGCAAACATGCCCAACTTTTAGCCCTGCACTTCCTGTAGAAATTGCGCAGTCATGCTGAGTGAGGCCTCCTGCTGGCTTGCTCTGCTCTACTCCTGAAAATTGTGTAGATCTGGCTGGTACACCTACTATTGAATTCATCTGCATTTTTTTTCTAGAAACTATGCAATGATTCCTATCCTGTACTGTCTCTCAGAAATGCGCAGTTATGACTAGTATCTCCCTGCAACCTGACATGCCCTTCTCTGGAAAATTGCACAGAATTTCCTGTCAGTGCCCCTTTGCTACCCCGCTCTGTCTCCCTCCATGAAATTACGCAGATTATCAGCTGGACCCTCAGTGACCTGCTTTGTCCTCATCCTGAAAATTGTGTAGAACTATCTAGCAGTTCCACTAGACACCCTGCCTTGTCTTCCTCCCAAGAATTGTGCAGTTATTCTCAACTGGTTTCCACCTTGTAGCTATCACTGTTTTCCCTAATTGTGTAATTTTTCCTCCGAGTGACCTTTTCACAGTTTTTCCCAGTATTACTCCAAAGCCCCTCATCCCAGCCTTAGTTGTGCTCTACGCAGTTTCAGTGTCTTGTCCTCCCTCCTAATCACCTAGATCGAAAACTAAAAATAATGCATCATGCTAGACTAGGCGATTTTTGGATTTGTTGTCATCTCGTCATCAGTGAATTGTAGGAACAGGTACATTGGTGGAACATGGCGCAACGATGAACTCGATGAAGAAGGAGCGCATGCTATAAGACTTTCTCATTGTTGAACAGGCGTAAAAAGCACATTGAGCAGTAAGCGAAAGGGATACATGCACCAAACCATCAAGAAAATACCAAGACCATCAAAGACCCTACAATGCTTTTCCATGTGGAGGTGAAGACACAACAACTGGAGAAAACATCCATCACTCAGAAGCATAGCAACTTGACATGGACATTATAGTCAGCCAGTACATGTCAGCAGTGTCATGTTGAGTTGTGTCATGAGCTGTCCTAGCCACATCACTACTATGGGCCATACTTGTTGTAATCAAATGTAATGTAATGTGAAAGTCCAAGGGATGCACATATGAAGTTTAAGAGTCACGTTAGCTGAAAAGTCAAAGGAATTTGAACGGTCGTAAGGGATGTCAAATAGTCACAAGGGTCAAGCATCATCCTTGGCTATATATACTCCCTCATTGTATAAGAAAAGGACTTTTACCTTGGCTCCTCCCACATAGCCTTGAGAGTCTGTAGTCTGTTCTTTGAGGAGCGATGAGTGGCTCTAATGTCCCACTATTGGGGCTAGTGATGTATGATGTACTGATGTGTATTAGAATTTTTTCATAATTCAAAGGCTTATCTTAGGCCAACACATTTTCACAGATGTTTTGCATTCATTTGTAAGACTATTATTTAAATGTTTGTAATGCGTGTTTTCTTAACCTATGCCAAGATAATTGAACTAGTTCAATTATTTTAATACTTACATTGTTGAAGATGTGTTGTATTGTTTATCATTCTTGTCTCATTCATGTCGACTACTCCACCAGACATTAGACAAAATATTCTTGCTTTCCTTGGTTATAATGACTGTCACCTTCGTGTGTATGACTCTGCTCGACAGTGTATGTGTTTCCATTTCACTTTTGTTTTAATGACTGTCATATCCGTTGTGGACTATTCCATTGGATGTTAGACAAACCATTTTTATTTTTGCATGTGTCTCTCCCTGGGTTGTACTACTACCTCTCATCTAGAGGCGCACTTTTACCCTCTCTCTTATAGTAAGAGAACATTGACACAAAGTTACATTACACACTCACCAGGCATACTCACCTTGCTTTTAACAAGAGAACTCCTAGGATTTCCCTAGAAGCCAAAATCGATTTACTCCGAGTTGGAAACTAGTTTGGTGAGGAGTTTTTTACCTACGTTTTATTCTTTGGTAGTTTTTCTAACCCACATGTCTTGCCTTTGTATGTCCCAGACAAACATCTGGCTCGCGAAATATCATACAAAATCGTAGGGAATGTTATTTCAAAAGTCTTAAAGGATTCTAAGAAGAAAGTGTGGCTTGTTTTTCCTCTTCATTGTGGTATGTACACTTTGCAGAATTTCAGGCATGCAACCCTTGAGATTAATTCTATCTTGGAATCCAATTTCCCTACCATCCCTAACATATAGTATGATCCCCATCAAACTGTGAAAAAGGCTACTCACTAGTAGAAAATGAACAATTAGTGACTAGGTGACTAAGAAGGTTAGTCACCACATCTTTTCCAAGGGAAATACTATAAAAAGATAGCAATCTTAAGTGACTGAACTAAAAACGACTAACATAAATCACAAATTTAGTCGTGGGTTAAAGTATGTGACTAGCTAATCAGTAATACAACTAAAGATGTCTAACATGAATGACTAATTTAGTCTAAGAACAAAAATACAACTACCTAACAAGTACTGCAATAATATGCATCAATTTTTTATGTTAGTCATGTTAATTGTGTCAAGCAATCTAAACTTATAAGTGATAGGGGATTGAAAGGTTGTTAAAAATTGGTTGAAAGCTTATCCTTCCTTAAACACTTCTTCATCCTCACATCGTGTATAGATGAGCCAACTTTTTATTATTTATCTCTAATAATTTGTAATTTTGAAAATATATTTTTTAACAATAAAAAATTATTTTATGTATTTTTTAAAAATCTATTCATTGAATCTAACTAGGTCTAGTTCCAATTTGAAATCAATTTGAAGGGAAATTTTAATTTTTAGGACTATAATATCAAATAAAAACTACTTTAATTTCATATTAACCGACCTAGATCCATATTAACCTAGATCTATCAAGTGACGAGAGGGGTCCAATCTCTCGAGGTGCAAACTTTCTTTTCTTGTGCAAAACTTGAGGAAATGTTTGCACCTCGAGAGATTGGATCTCTCTTGACACTTGATAGTTATAGGATTAATATGGATCTAGTTTTCTTATATAATACTATATAATATCTATATTTGTATTTGTGTCTCTTTGTTATTCCCTCTTTCTATCTCACCCCTCAAACATACACATACACTCTCTCTCTCTCGTCCCCTTCTTTGTCTAACTCTCTCTTCCCCTTCTCTCCCTCTCTATCTATATCCTTCTCTCTATTCCCTCCTGCTCTCCTCTCTCCCTCACTCTCTCTCCATGACTCCCTTTTCACCCCCTCTCTCTCTCCACCTTTCTCCCTCTATGTTTTTCTTGTTCCTTCCCTCTCCTAACCCCTCCAATTCCATCTCTATCTCCTCATCTCTATCTTCCTTCCTCTCTATCCATTATCTCCCACCTCCCTCTATCTCTCCCCCCAAATCACTCTCCCTCTCTCTCTCTCTTCCTTCCAAATCTATCACTATCTCGCCCCCCCCCCCCCCTCTCTCTCTCGACCTTTCTCCCTCTATGTTTTTCTTGTTCCTTACCTCTCCTACCCCCTCCAATTCCATCTCTATCTCCTCATCTCTATCTTCCTTCCTCTCTATCCATTATCTACCACCTCCCTCTATCTCTCCCCCCAAATCACTCTCCCTCTCTCTCTCTCTTCCTTCCAAATCTATCACTATCTCCCGCCCCGATCGTTCTCCACCTCTATGTCTCCATCACTCTCCCTTCCCATTCTCTCCCTATCTATATCCTCTCCCCTTCTTTCTCTTCCCTCCTCTTCTCTCTCCCTCATTCTCTCTCTGTCTCTCCCTTCTCACTCCTCTCTCTCTCCACCTCTATCTCTCTATGTATTTTTCTTTCCTTCCTCTCTCCCCCACTCCAACTCCATTTCTCTCTCTCTCTCTCCTCTCTCTTCTTTCCTCTCACTCCCTCTCTCCCCCTCATCACTCTCTCTTTCTCTCTCTCTATCCTCCAACGTTTTCACTATATCCCTCCCTCTCTCTGCCGCCTCCCCAACTCTCTCTTAAATTTGATCACATTGTATTGTGTTTAAGAAATTATCTAAATTAAAAAAGCTTAATTGGTTGTAAAATATTAAACCTATATTTTGGATCAATCATGTCAAAGAAAATAAAATAATGAAAAACTTTAAAATGTCATGCAGCATATTTAATCTATTATAATTAGTCAATTTGCTTGCTCTCATCCCTTGGATCCTTTATATATATATATATATATATATATATATATATAATAGAGCCGGCATAGATCCATATTAGCTTAATTTTATTAAAAACTTAATCTAATTTCTATGGGAATATTTTTAGTAGTTGTGAGGATAGAGTGTTTACATATATCTCAAATTATAACATTTTCCCTTTTAGATTCAATTAAAATAATTTTGTAAAGTTAAATTAAATTAAATATTTTTACTATGAAATAAGTTATGGTTTTTTTGCATGTGGTATTGATTCGCCATTGTATTCACCCATGGTATTGGAACAAAACCTATTTACAAGTTAATATCCATGGGAAAATGAGGGTAAATATCCATGGTTAACAATCTTGTGATACTGTTACAAAATATTTTGATTGTGAAATAATTTATGTTTTCTGGGCATGGGGTATTGATAATCCATGGTATTGACCCATGGTATTGTAACAAATGCTATTTTTTGTAACAAGTTAATAATATCTATCATAATGTGGGGGTGAATATCCACTGTTAAGAATCTTGTCATATTGTTATAAAATATTTTGATTGTGAAATAAGTTATGGTTTTTGGACTTGTAGTATTGATAAGTCATGGTATTGGCCCATGGTATTGTAACAAAGCCTATTAAAAAGTTAATAACGAAATCAAAATATAACAAATTGGATTTTGTTATTTTTATTAATTTAACTTTTTATTATTATTTGAGGTCATATTTAAATGTTTACCCCCATCCCAATATCATTTTTAACTTCTTCTTTTTAACTTAGCATCTTAGGCAAAAATAACAAATTCTTATTAAAAATAAATCAGTTAACCCAATTTCAATTTATATATTTTATTTTATATTATAAATACTTCTTTTATTTTTTACATTATAAATATTTCTTTTCTTTTTCATTTTTAGTTTAGAATTGGGTTCAAATAAAATATTCACAGATTACAACATCATATTGTAGCATTGCATTTTTCTCTGCCTTGTCCATATCTGCGTGGAAATGCTAGAAGAAGGAAGATCATCAATGTGATCTATGAATTTCATGGGATTCGAACCCCAGATGGAGTTTCCATGGGAAACACCTAAGGAGTAAGGAAGACCATCAATGTGATCTATGGATTTCATGGGATTCGAACCCTGGATGTGGTTTGCATGGGAAACACCTTAGGAGAGCATCAATGATTAGATGGAGGAAGGGAAAGGTCATTCAACATGGATATTTTGGTAACTTTTACATGGATATTAATTTGTACCTTAGAGAGTTCCTCCTTTTTACTAAAAATGATTTTTTTTTGATGGGTAAACAATTTCGATGGTTTATATGATAAAAGCATAATTTTTATCTAGAGTTGAGGGTTTGATCATTATGATAATATAGATCTTGATTGCTGCGAACAATTCATGAAAAGACAATGCACAAGTAAGCATTTTGCATATCCTTAGTGAGATTTTGGTAATTTTTACATGGGTATGAATTTGGACTATGGAGAGTTCTTCCTTTTTACTATAAATTATTTTTGTTATTATGGGTAAACACTTTCGAGGGTTTATATGATAAAGGTATAAATTTTATATATAGTTGAAGGCTTATTGATTATGATAATGCATATCTTGATTGCAGCGAACAATTTATCAAAAGGCAATGCACAAGTAAGCATTTTGCATGTCCTTATGGTACAAAAGGTTTAATGATTATGATAATTTAGATCTTGATTGCATAAAACAATTCATCAGAGGAAAATGGACAAGTAAGCATTTTGCATCTACTTATTGTACATATCAGTCCACTCCTTAAATTTTCTAGGGTCATAATGCATGAAATTTTATTTTTTCTTTTCACCTTTTTTGATTTTTTGATTATTTGTCTAATGGACTCTACCATGCCCAAATTCAAAGGGCTCGAGTGATTCAAGAAAATTTTCTAGTAGGATGTAAATGCTAGACCTTCCTGAAACTTTGTTACATGAAATTATAATTTCTTGTAATCATGAACATAAAATATTTTATGTTTCATCCTTAGATTCTGATCTCAATGCCTACAATTTTAAACCATGTTACTATGTTTTAAGTAGAATATACTTAGATCCATTAAACCTTACAACTCTCCAAATCTTAGGTTAATTTTAGCTAAAAAGAATGAACCTGAATGGATTTTGCAATTGAGGTTCAATGCTTACAGACAATGATTAAAATGGAAGAACCAAAATGCTATGATAAATTTTACCCATCCATCAATTTCCAAGAACTTTCCTATTATTCTGAACCTAAATAGAGAGAGTAGAAGAAGAAGAGGAGGCTGGACGAGGTGGACCCTGACCTGCTTGATACTTTTCAGAAGTTGGGCATGCCCTTGACTAGAAGAAGTGATTGACCAACATTGTTGTAGATGTTGTTTTTGACAGTGTTTTCATTGCTACCATACATAGGTAGACTCTATAGGCAGTTGATGTTATCTTTTGTCCGTTATAAGAGGTAATTCGAGAGTACCTTTATGTAGTTAGGAAGTAACTTGGCAGGGTTGTTCCTCCTGATGATAACTATTATGCTGTATTGTATTTTTTTTTTAGTGACAGTTCCTTCTATTAAATCCCCAAGCACACTTTGTCACCCATGGAAATATCAAGTTATTTCAGGATGAATGAGATGGAGACCAAGCAGTTAGAGAGGACTCTTATTGTTGTAGATGAGAGGAGTTATGTGAGGTGAGAGGAGTTCTGTGACATATATTGAAGGATGCACTCCACCATTTTATGACACCAATCATCTCCATGCCACAATAGTGGATCTCTATTGCACCGAGGGAGCAACGATAAAGTATTCCACTGTAAATAATTGGTATGTCGGGGACGAAGAATACAAACATGGGATTTATAATTTTCTTATGAAAAGAGGTTTGTGTGATGGAGACAAATCCTACAGGTAAATAGTATAATTATATTTCTATGAAATCTCAAAATGTGTTCAATATAGAAATATGTATGTACTCTTGAATTTATCTATGTTTTAATAAGATCAAGAATAAAGTGTTCGTTGCAAATAATTTGGATCTACCATGAAAGTTTACTTTACTACATGGAATTCTTGATTTGTTAGATCCCAACTAGTTGCGACTGAATTAATTTTTGTTGTAATCAGATTAAGAATAAAGTTGTCATTTTAATCACTGAAATATACCATGTAAAATTTAATTACTACACGAAATTTTGTATTTGTTAGAGCCCAAATTGTTAGGATTATGAAGAGTCCTCTTTCATGACAATATTTATGAATCTTCTATTCTTTCTCAAAGAATTACATATTACAAAAAGGTGGAAAATAAATGATATGCAACGGAATGGTTTCTGTTTAAAATGTTTGGAGGGAGTATAAAATAATTTTCTGTTGCGTTCAAATATTTTGGAGCACCCACTAAAGTGCTTCAATTTCCTCCTAGTTAATTCCATTTCTACTATCCCAATGCTTCTAGAAGTCCTCCTCCAAAGTGATATCTTGGAGGGAAATTGATTATTGGATTGGAATCCACATATTACAATTTGATTAGGAGAAAGGGATGAGAAAGCTTCATATTCTTCAATATATTCCACAAGTTAAAATCATATCGAATGATTTCCTTTCTGTTTAATTGATACGACAATCACTCGACAATTTGTTAGGCTTTGAAGACCTTTTTCAATGAATTTATTTTCTAAAAGTTATGTTCTCAATTAAAGAAATTAAAGAAAAGCTAAAAGTGATGAAATGGAAGGATTTTCTATTTTAGTGCCTAAGAATGCCTTGCTAATGTGAATGGCTTGGTATTTTCTTGACTCAAGATTAGTCGCATTTGACTTCCTAGCATTTCTTTTAATTTCATTTTTGTTGTGTTTATATTGCTATCCTTGAAGTTGGTGATCTACTGTGTGTGTAATAGGAAGTATTAAATACTAAACACTCTCAAAGGTGATATTGATGGATGAATAACTTTAAATGACCCTACGTGACACTTTAGTATTACATGATCATGCAAATAGATTATTAATCAATATTAAAGGGAAGATGATTAACGTGCAATGTTTCTTGGCTTGTCATATAATTACTACATTTTGGCCCCCAATAATATATTTGAGGCTACGTTTTGGTTGTTACTTGTGGAGCTTCCCTTTGGCTCAGAAAAAAATCGGGGATAAATGTCCACTTCATTGGCATTGGACATCATCAAAGAAGAATTCACGAAAATCAGTAGATGACATGGGAGAAATTGGTACAATGTGCAAATAACGCTTGAGAAACAGCGAGGCACCATAATTTATTATGTATTTGGATTCACCCAAAATTAACTAGTCACAAAAAAGTACCTTTTTTTTTCCAAATATTTTCATGTATACAGAAATACTAAAAACACAATTTCAGACTAATTATTAAAACTAATAATTATCCAATAGTTATAATTTATAATTAAATAGTATAATATGATTCATATTATTGGAAAAAACTATAGGGCCCAACTGTGATGGGCATTGTGACAATATATGTACACTTCTCATTGTATTAGACAATCGTCTCTCAGAGTGTGATATCCATCCAATGAAATGTACTGCCAGAGGCCAATGTGGGATTGAAATTTTTTCTTTCAGTGGAAAAGTGGTGATATATTTTCTTAGGCCTTATTGTTCTGCTTCCCTAAGGTTTTGACACTACTCATAGCTAGCACCTTCATTCAACCAAGTGATGTACTCATCTTGGAAAGTTGAATAATTTTGTGTCCACAATCCAATATGATGTTGGATCAATCTCATGGTCCTAAAAAAATAGGTCATAATAGCAAGGAACTTTTATAGCGGTCAAAAGAATATCTAAATTTAAGGAACATGACCCTTTTAGAAAAAACAATAAGGATATTTTTACTTTTTTTTTTCCTTTTTTTTTCACAAGTTATCTATTGCGTGATATTTTTAACATGTAACTTAGTTGGTATGATTGTGCCTAAGGTTTTGTTGAAGGTTGAATACTAATTTCCTAAGGTGTTATTTTCTATGGTGACATTCTATTTGTTTTGTTTATACAGGTCATCTAGCAGCATAATGGCCACTATCGAATGTTGAGGTATATGTTGTATAAATCTTTTATATTCTACATTATTTTATATTCAAATATTCATCATATTTCATGTCTTATACTCTGCATTGTATCTTCTTTCATTTTCAAGAGAGGAACTCAATATTAACGATAAGAAGAAACAATTGAAGAAAGAGGAGAACAATAACACTGAAGCGACAAATGCAAAATGAGAGAGAGAAGAGAATCTATGTAGTGATACCCTTAGAGCAAATATATTGCATAAGACAAACTCATAGAGACTGATGGTCAAGCCTTCAGAGTTGGTGAATTCACTTGCAATGCTTTGGAAACACAATGATAATGTTTTGAAACGATAAAACAATATTTCATGTGTAAATTGTAGTCCAACCGATATTAAGTTGGAAAATCATATTGTAATACTTGATATTTTATATAATAAAATTTATATGGTTAAAATTACTTTTATTGCACTTGCTATTATTTATTCTTGTAATTAAGATATGTAACTTTATGTTATCATATTAGATAAACATGCACATTGTATGACATTTTTAAAAAATTTAGTCACAAAACCGTACTAATTAATTTATGTTGATTAATAATTAACACATAAAATCAATCTAAAGCTACTAAATTATTAGTTTATATTAATTAATGATGAAAACGAATAAAATGAATATATGATTGAATTAGTCATCTATAATGATTATGAATGAAATTAAATGAAATGAATAGAAACTACTAAATCAGTTGTTGATATAATGAATATGAAAATAACAAAAAAACATAAATGACTACTGTGAATGATAAATTTTTTATTAAAATGATCACTAAATTTTTCATATATATGACTATTAGTAGATAATTTACAGTCTTTTATAACATGACTAAAATTTAGTCGTATTTCTTTTGTCATTAATTGGCTTTAAATGATGAGTAAAATTTGCATATATATGACTATTTGTAGCTAATTTACAGTATCTTATAATATGACCAACATTTCAGTCATATTTATTTGGTCATTAATTGGTTTTCTTGAGGATTCATATAGTAATATATTTTGTTGTATATTTGGTGATTAATTGTGACAATTAATGACTAAACCAATGAAAAATTTATGACCAAATTTATGACTAAATATACTACTAGATGGTAAAATTTAGGAAACCAATTAATGACTAAGCTAAAAATGATTAAAAGTTGGTCGTGTTATAAGATACTGTAAATTAGCTACTATTGGTCATCGACTGAAAAATGGTCATTTATATGCAAAATTTAGTTGTTTTTCTAGTAACTAATTGGTCATTTTGTACTAGTGACTGTGCAATCAAGCATAAGGCAGTTTTCTCATGAACCAAATAAGTTTGATGACCTATTTGAAAAGGATTTTACCTATTAAATGGTTACAAGACATGAAACAGAGAAATTGAATCCAAAGGAAATGACTCAATTCACCTAATATAGGGCTACAAGGCTATCCCATTTACCTATGGATTCACTAAATATTCCTCAAGAAAGCATGGTTTAGGATGATGTTATAATTTCTAGTTCCACATAGGCTACTGATACACCTCAAACAAAAGAGGCATGAGCTTCCTCCTCTTCTGAGGCTGAAAGTATTTTATTTAGTTCCAATCTTGAGAAAATATGGGAACGATATAGCCAGGTTTTGAGGGAAAGCAAATTGTAAGTTTTCAAGACTCGAAGGTCCCATATACTTCTAAAAGTTTGGAACAAACTCTGGTCATAGTAAAGGTCTCTGATAAGACTTTAGAAACTTAAGACATTGGATTTATACCTGCCTTCCCAACCTCTGAGGTTGTATTAAGGGTTGAAGAAATTCCTCCACCTAGTGTATTTTATAGTCCTGAGCATAACTTTGTTAAAAGATAGAAAGTAAAGAAAACTCAAGCAGTCCTAGGCTTTAGTTCCTAGAAATGCTTCTTTCGAAGTAGTATGGAAGTGTTACTTGTCCACTCCTTCAGGGAAACTGGGAAGACTCACTCAGTTCACGGGAGCATATGCTTCTGCAACCATGAAGAAATCCAATGAAGTAGAAGAGTTATTAAAAGGAAAAGAAGAAAAAATCATACAGTTAGAAGAGATTTTTGAGACCAAGAAACAAAAGATTGCCAATCAATGGCAAAGGAAATTTTTTGAACTCCATAAGAATTTTAATGCCCTTAAAGTTCAATATGAACATGATTTGTAGGCCCGAGACACTCAGATACAAGAATTACAGAAAAAGATAGAACAACTAAAGGTTAATCCTAAATTAGCAAAGTTCAAAAAGGAAGCAAGAGAGTTAAATACTCTCCTTTCTCAACAAAAAATTGTGTTTTGTCAGAGGTTGGCCATTATTCATGATTTATGTCATACATCTAGTTCCTTGGTTGACCAATTATCATACCTCAAAACTTATTTTGATGATATTGAAGAAAAAATTGTAGGTTTCCTTACATCACAGGATAACGCTAATCAGAGATTAGCTAATCTTCCAAGAATTGAAGAGTCACACAAGGAAATAGTCTTCATAGAATAGGAGGTTTGCCTTAAATAGGCAGAGGCAACAGTGTTCAATGCGAGATATATCTCTAGTGATCTCATAGAAGCAATGAGCGATAAATTGTCACAAGCAAATCTCATATCAAGTTGCCCCGAGGGAGCACTTCCAGATATCAAACCCTCACTAAAACATGGTAGGAATTATCCAAAAGTGGTCTAAAATAATTGAGCAACAATCTAAAATTGACTTGTAAAGCCATTAGAAATTTCTAGTCAAACCACATAGCCAGTGGTTGATGCTTAGGTGCCTATCCAATACTACCAATCACATGTTTCTAGAATTATGGGACGCCATATTTATTAGCCAATGGGGATTCAACCGAGGACTCCATCCAAATTGAAGAATATGAAATATATCCATGAGCTACAACAACAAATGGGAGAGCGGTCCTCTTCACAGGCCTAAACGATTTGTTATGAAAATTATAAATATGTCTCTTTGGTTTATTTTAAGCATTGTTCGTTAAAAACGCTTCAATGTTTTCTCTATTTTCTATATTTTAATTTCATTTTGAGACTATAAATCCCCTCCATCTTTAAGGAGAAGGGGTTCTAAATTTTGGAAAGAAGGCATTCGTTTGCACTATTATGACTAAAGTTTCTCTTAATATAAGTTTGAACTACCACCATTTCCTTATGAGTAGAGTTACGATTTATCACGTACTGTATCTGTTTATTATTGTTTTGTTTAAGAGTTGAATGGTAATTTGATTATGTTTATCATATATGGATTGTAACAATCATAAGTTTTTCATTACTGATATTTGTGTTTGGAATTATATATTATATGCATAAACAATGAAGTATCATATATTTGACGAATTTATCAACTAATTTAATTAATTATTTAATTAAATTAGCTATGATTGTATGTTTTAACCTCATGATCACAAGATAATATATATTGTCATGTTTCTTATGAGATATTTTTAAATCACATATACAGATAGCTTTCCCGGGATAGATATTAAGTTCAAGTATTCTATATTTTCAGTTCTAACTATATCAGAGCATTATACTGATTCTCCATCCATTTCTTATAATTTATTTTAAGGGAAACTGGTCCCATAATATCCAGTCCGAACTACCATTCCAAATGGAAAAGGATATACTCTAAGGTCCCGACAGGGTGGTTTTCCCCCAATGTTGAGGCAGACATTTTGAGCCATCAACATGATGCTATATCAATGTTACTAATGTTGTTAAGATGCACGTGGATAGTTTTTTTTGGTGTAGGTGGAATATGAAATAGGAAATACATGTTTAGCATCTGCGGAAACATGCTAGAGAAGGAGCATGAAATGAATATAATGGTATGTGTGCTTTGAAGTTGAGCCATCGCTTAGAATGAAGTGAAGTGAAACAATTGGCACTGAAGAGACGAGCGTAGGAATGAAATACAAGAAGAATTTTATTTCCATCTTAAGACAAGATGGAATTAAGGGAACACCAAGGATGGTGTTTTATAAAAGGTGCGAAAGATGTAACACCCATATGACTTTTCTTTTTAGACAATAATTATTTTTAGATGTTGAACTCCTATGGGATTTAATGGCAATGGAGGCGATGATGAGACTTATGTCGTGATGAAATTTTTATGAAACTAGCTCACAAAAAGATAGAAAAGATAGATAAATGCCTTATAAATCAGCCTCTTCGAGGGGGAAACCTCCTTTACATTACATAAATGAACAACTCTTTGATGATACAAATTACAAGACCTCTTTTCTATATATAGGAGTATAAAGGATCATAATATAATCATATCCGATATAACAATAATAATTTAAGGATACAACAATAACAATAGTGGGCTTCTATGGGGAAAAATAATAGCAATATGGGGACTACATGGGCACAACAATATAATAATGGGGTTTCACTAATAAAAATAAGGGGTTACACTAGTAATATACGGACCTAACATGCCCCTCTCATTAAAAAAGTTTTGTCCTCAACGCTTGAGTAGTTCTGGATTCTTTTATATAAAATTCTGGTCCTCCCACGTGGAATCTTCAGTGGGTAAGTTCTTCCACTTGATAGATACTCTGAAATTGATCGATTACGTAGCTGTCCGGCTCTTGTTTCCGTGACTGCTTCAGGGTCCAATATGGTTTTTCCTTCCTCATCAAGTTCCGACAACATTGTTTGAACTGAGAGATTGTCACCTATAACCTTCTTTAAGCATTAAACATGGAAAATTGGGGACACTCTGGAAGATGCACGAAGCTCCAATTTGTATGCCATAATACCAATCTTTTGCAACACCTTGTAAGGACCATAGTACTTTGGTGATAATTTATTATCCTTATTAGCTTGTTTGAGGGACACTTGTTTGTATGGGTGTATTTGTAAAAATACGGAGTTTCCTATATCAAAACTTATTTCGCTGCGATGTTGATCTGCCTGTTGTTTCAATTGATTATGCGTGAAAGTGAGGTTATCCTTTTTCTTCTTGATATGTCATTCTATCTTGAGAGTTTGAGGAGTGGTAATTCCTACCAATGCATTACAAGATACAGTTGGATTCACTTCTTCTTTCTCTGGCGTTGGTTCCTGGTGTATATCCTCTTATTTTGATATTTCTTGATCATTTTCTTCCTTCTCTTCACAATCAATGTAAAAAAAATTTCTTCTTAGCACACTTCCAACCTTTAGTGTATTTGCTATGACAACTCTAACAAAGCTTGTTTTCTCCTTTTTCTTCTAATTTTTGTGGTTTCAACCTTGTAGGTTGTGGAAGGCTAGGTAGAAGAACACTTCCATCTTTATAATTGTGAGTGGTAGGATTTCTTGTTGTCATCATTTTTCTTTCAGGTTTTCTTTCCAGCCTGAATGCCTTTTCCAATGAATCAGGTTCCCAAATATGAACCTCATGTTGAATGTTATCATTTAAATTCCCTATGAAGACATCAACCATATGCTTCTCTAGAATATCATTTACCCTTATATTCAATTTTTGGAAGTCCTCAATGTTCTTTGCCATTGAACCCTTTTGTTTGAGATTTATCAATTGGCTAAACAAGGTGTTTCTCTTTGTATCATCATAATGTGATATCATTTCCTCTATTATAATTGACCAAGTCACAAGTGGTTTATGAAAAAAATCCCTTTATACCATAAAAATTGATTCGGTTCTAAATATAAAGATGCAATACGTACATTTTGTAACAGTTGCACATCATGTAGATCAAAATATTTCTCCATCTGTAGTATCCATGTTATGGGATCCTTGCCATCAAAATTTCTCATATCTATCTTTGGAAAATGGTGGGTCTTCAATCCAATGTTAGATTCTATGAAATAATGATTAATATCTATTTTTTTCTCATCACGAGTTTCCTCTACTACCTTTTCGTCATTAGGAGACCTTTCTTGTAGTAGCTTTGTCCCACCTTCTTTCAAACCTTCCATGTCTTTCTTCAAATATTCCATGCCTTTCTTTAAATATTCTTCCATACCATCAATATTAGCTTCCATGGCACATTTAAAACTATTTATCTTGGCTTCGATCACATTCTTCAAATCATCCATCCAATTTTGCTTACTAGGTGTTTCTATTTTCTTGATTCAAGTCATTATTCTTTTTACTTTTAGGAGCTCGATATTTAAACAAATGTAACTGTGTAGTTTTAGATATTTTGGCCTATGGTAGCCCTCTAAGTCCTATTTCTAACCCCACTAGGCTGAGCAATATTGGATTCTTCAATAAAGAGTTATTCCAAATCTCCTACGATGAGCTGACTATAGATTGGTTTAGTAGAGTGAACTTGTACGACCTGCCAAATATCATTGTTTCAACCTTTGGACCTAAAAAAATACACAAAAGATTATAGTTCATCCTCTTTCTATAACTTCTTACAAAATTCCAATGTGATTCTCAGAGATAAAGTTATGATGCTTTTCCCAAGGCCACCTCACTAGGAGCTAATTGAGGAGCCGGCAAAAAGCCTAAATATCTTGGACCGTATCTCTAAAAATATAGCAAAACAAGATCTGAAATTTGGGCCCGAGCTTCACCAATATTTCAGCTCAAATGGGTTTTAATTTAAGAGTCTGAACCTTCATAGAAGAAACATTATAGCTCAATTTCCACAATGACCTATTTGGGATGGAATTTTGGAGCTTGCAAAAACCCTAACTTCCTCAAATCATATCTATGAAAATATATCGAGACAAGATCTGATATATGGAGCCAAGGTTTAGAATGATTTCGGCGCAAATGGGATTTTTCCACGATGACCTATTTGGCGCAGCGAAACCCAAGAATCCAAACCTCTGATACCAAATGTTATGAAACCAGCTCATAAAAATATAGAAAAGATAGATCAACGCCTTAGAAATCAGCCTCTTCAAGGGGACAACCTCCTTTACATTACACAAATGAACAATTCTTGGATGATACAAATGACAAGACCTCCTTTCTATATATAGGAGTCTAAAGGGTTATAATATAGTCAGAGCTGACATAACAATAATAATGTAAGGGCACAACAATAACAATAGTGGGCTTATATGAGGCACAATAATAACAATATGGGGACTACATGGCCACAACAATATAATAGTGGCGTTGCAGTAATAAAAATAAGGGGTTCCCGTAGTAGTATAAGGACCTAACAGAAATTGTATTATTATTATTATTATTATTATTGAGTTAATAATTAATTTATTGAGAATATCTAGGAAGAGCACTAGAGTGTAGAAGACTTCTTGCAAGCTTAGAAAAAGCTGTGGCAATCCACATGATTGACCTTTCCTAAAAACTCTCCTAAAAATCCCTAGGAGAAAAATAAAATAAAATAAACATAATGAGAGAGAAAAATTATGTTGATCACTTAGTTGAAGAGAAATACTAATTGGGGTGGAATAAAGCACTGTGGGAGAGAAAAGAAGGCCTTAGAAAAAAATAAAAGTATTTTTTTTGGAAAAAATAAAACAAAAAGGACTAGGTAAAAAGGTTGGGAGACCTTAAATCAGGACACTGCTAAAATCTGTTGGAAAGAAAAATATGTAAAACAAACCACCCAAGAATCAATGTGGGGGGTTTATTCCTCGTGACAAGAAGTTCTTAGCTTGGGGGGAATTGCTAGAGGTAGTTCATGGTTGGGTGGAACGTGATATGTTACTAAATGTTCCCCAGGTAGTAGAAGGTAGATGAAATTCTATTTAATTCATTTCTTGATTTTTAATTGTTTAATTGTAGTTCTTGACATCAAAGCTGAAATGATGCATGCTTGTGTTTAGAGTTCATATTATAAGATTGACGTGCAAGATTGTTTATTATTTTTCTCTGTTTGCTAGTTTTATATGCATGCATGTACGGGGAATAACTTGAAAGGAATTCTTATAAATGAACTAAATTTGAAATTAATATTTGATCTGAGTATAAAGGAAACATGCAACACTTAACAAAATATATAGAGTTATTGTAGAAACCTTGTTACTATTTTGATGATATATACATATGGAGAAGGACGGTCAGTTAGATAAAAAAAAGATCATGACAATAAGAAGTCTGGAAGTTTCTCGTAGTCGATCTAAAAGAGTTTAATTAGATGTTATAAGTTTTACTGAACTTACATCTAATAAAATTATGAATGTGATTTTTATGGTGAATGATATGTAGATCCAAACAAAAGGAAAATAGATACTGTAAGAATGAGATTATTTGCATATATTAGATTATGATAGGCTTATACATAAAATAAAGGAATATATTTTGAATACACATACTGGAACAATTCCTAATTCTAAATTCCTAATTCTAAATGTACGTTGTATTTTCTAGTCGGAAATCTATAAAAAAAGAAAAAAAGAAAAAAGGAAATGAGAGACAAAATATTTCCCATATACATGTACATATAATTATAGTTATATTTGTTTAAAATTTAACTGATTATCTACCGTGGATATTTTAGAAATCCTATGGTTTATATAAAGTATTCGAGAAGAATTGTATAGGAAATTAAATTGAAGTGTTTCCACTAGTACTTACACTGAAGGGAAATCATTCAGGTCATAAATGACTGATGGAATCTCTATTATCATGAAAAAATGACATTAGCATCAAAGAGAAAGTAGCTTTTGATCTTAGAAAAAGAAGGGGGGACCGTATAGAAATAACTATAAAACAATAATTATTACATTAATAAACTTGGTAAGGAATGAAGTAAGATATTCTTCGAGTTAAATTAAAAATAAACCATTCGGTGTTGTAGCAAGCATATGATACAGGTGTATATTTAAAAACAAAGTTGTAAGACTATGAAACCTAACAAAATACAATAATTATTACATTAATAAACTTGGTAAGGAATGAAGTAAGATATTCTTCGAGTTAAACTAAAAATA
The DNA here is from genome assembly GCA_031772625.1 of Pinus tabuliformis. Taxonomy (NCBI): domain Eukaryota; kingdom Viridiplantae; phylum Streptophyta; class Pinopsida; order Pinales; family Pinaceae; genus Pinus; species Pinus tabuliformis. Next base: position 633,957,513 of record CM062813.1, on the reverse strand, counting down.
AACCATTCGATGTTGTAGCAAGCATATGATAAAAGTATATGTTTAAAAACAAAGTTGTAAGACTATGAAACCTAACAAAATACAATGATGATTGTACAAGTGAATAGTTGAATATATATATATATATGATGAGTTATGGACATGTTACAGTGTATAACCCCATGGGATTGGAAAATAAGAAATAAAGATAATCCAATGTAGGTTTTAATTCATGACAGAGTGTGATGAGAACTTCAAGAGTAGGCGAGTGGTTGAGTTACTGACCTGTAGGAGCACGGGACCGAGACTGTGCGTCAAAATGTATAAAGCATTGTAGAGCGATGTAACCACTTTAACGAGTCCGTTCAGATGAAATACAAATACCTACAACCAAAAGTGTCCACGATAGGATTAGTACTTGAAATTTTGTTAGTAGGCAAATTACAAAACCAGGAATTTATGATAAAAGGGAATTAAATAAGTGATCATAACTGCTTATGAATGTACTAATCTGTTTCCTTTAAAGTCGCGTGCACCAAGGGACATAAAATAAAAAAATAATTTAGTATGGGAGAATACAAAGACATAAGAAAATAAATAAAAAATTCAACAAATAACTCGTCTACGCTATTAAACCATGAAACTGGTGTAACTAGACCTAGGGTTTTTCGGAAAGACCCTAAGGAAAAAAACCCAAAGTGGAAGCGATCATATCAACAAAATTCTATAATCCTTACCATAGGTTCTGGAAACCCTTTTCTAAGTAGTAGTACGCAATATAGGGAAGAGGTGTCAAAAAAGAAAAAAAATCAAAGGAAAATAACCTTGTCAATTCCGTTATAACGATAACAGAGATTCACTAATTTTATCTCACAAAAAAGAGGCTTGATTTGAAAACACAATGAATCTTTGGAAGAACTAGATAAAGGGTCTTGTCCAGGTAACCTCGACAAAAAAAGAATATTATGCTGGAATTCTCTCCAACCACCATCTGGGCATAAATGGGCTCCTTTAGCCTATGCTCTTCTGTTGTAGACAAGAACGACAGTCAATGAGAATAAGATAATAAACAAATTATAAATTAATTAATTAAAGAACACTTTCACTGAAGAATTGGTGTTACCCTCATGATGATAGCCTTAGTACAAAAATCTGGGTCTCCAGTTGAGATAGAGCATATACATCGACTCAAACAAGGATTTAAATGAAATACCTGCACAAAATGAGCAATATAAATTCGGTATGAAAAATAACAAAGGTAATGTCGAGAGAAGAATTGGCCGTCAATGGACCCAAACAAAATATTGCGGGTATAAATACGTATCCTAAGTTAGTGAAGGACGAAGACTCTGGATCATAAGCATATTCACGACCAAAATCTCTTAGTGTAGTCCAGACACCCAGACTTGCAGTGCGACACTCATGACGCATGAAACAAATGAAAAAGTGAACTGGGTCTTCAAATCAGGGTTATGTACCTTGAAGAAACCTAGTTAATTTCCACCATTAGATCTAGAGTTCTAATCAGAGTCGTTAATGATACAAATGTGTTGAGTCATGTGAAAGCCACGTGAAGAAGCTATCATGGAAAATAACTATATCACCAGCATAATTTAAGATTAATGCTTCATATGACATATATTCCAAATGGTCTAATATAGAAATGACAACCCTATCCGAATGCTTCAATCTGGACCGATGAAAACATAAATTAATAACTAAATACGGTGAGAACGGAAATTAATAACCAATTACTTTGCGTTACTAGGCTTGGTCTATGATATAAAACGGAAACCCTACCCTAATGCTTCACTATAGACTCTCTAAGACATAAATTAATAACGAACTACAAAAATTAATAGCCAACTACTTTTCCTTAACTAAGCTAAATTTGACTCAACTTAAATATACTGACACCATGTAGTTGCCAAACGTGAAAACCAAAAATATATAAGGAAATAAATAAAAATGAAGGAATAAACTCACGTTGGCAAGTTGTAGGCCAATAGAATAAGTCTGTCGTGAGGAAAAGTCAGGAATGGGAGAACTGGAATAGCATAGGTTCAGCCTTGCTGCTGTTGTTGACCTTGACCATGATCTTGTGTTGTAAAAGGAAAAACCCAAGAAATGAAGGTAGATACATCATTGAAAATAATGGAGGCCCAAAGTTAGTTTCCTTCATTCCCAAATTATGGTAGAATGGAAACCCAAAATTTATAAAATCCGGGATAGATACAAGTCGCATTCAATATTCCCTTTAAAAATTTAATGATCGTTTCCAATTAAGCCGCAATAGAGATGAGAAGGACGTAACCTACCTCGGGAAATGCCCTTCTACTATCCCTTCTTTCAATGAAGGGGATGTATGATTATTGTCGTTCTAGTCATTTCTAGTGGAGGAAGAGGATGATGCAATGTTATTCTCGGAAAAACCATGTTTCCAGGAACAAAATTCACTAACCAAAATACATATCTTCAGCCTTGATTGAACGAAAATCCAATGGATCAAAATCCATAAGATATATTTAAAACTCGAAATCAAATGTAAACAATGGAATCAATCAATCATAAACCACATGAATTGGAAAAAATCACTACTGTAGCAGGATCATCATTCGTGAAGGACTCAAGAAAAATGTTACAATCATCATCACAAGGGTCTTGCACGCCTCCTTCCAGAAAAGTCGTCGCCGATGTCTAATGGGTCTTTGTAACTTTGTCATTCCCCTCCATTCCTAGTACCAAAACCCACACGAGAAAAAACCCAAAATACAGTCACAACGGCTTTGCACACCTCTTTCCACAAAAGTTGCCCCCGATCTCAAATGGATCTCTGTAATTTTTCCGTTCTCCTCCATTCCCAATGCCATAACCCACACCAGAACAAACCCAAAATACAATCACAAGCATCCTACACAGTTCCTTGCACAAAAGCTTCTGCTAATGTTAAATTAGTCTTTGTAACTTTATCATTCTCATCCATTCCCAATACCAAAACCCACAAAAGAACAAACCCAAAATATAGCCAGGCTTTCGAGAATACAGCCACGGTTTGCAGTGATGTCGAAGGAATTAATGAGACTGTCGTTTACCCAAAATATAGCCAAGGTTTGCAGGGATGTCAAAGAAGTTGTTGAGGCTGCTCGTTGTTCAATGTGCACCTGATAAGGTTGGGTTGCAAATTTTACATAACCCAAACTCTTCACCCGTTGAGAAAATATTGTCCTGATTAATGTTTTGTCTTAACACATTAAAATGGTTGATTACTTTAACTTAAGATAGAAAAAGTTTTAATTTTTTATTTAACATAATTAAAATAATAACTTAAATATTTAAGACGAAATATTACTTTTTTTTAATGTCTAACATTTTTTTATGCGGAAAGTCCGGTCTATATTAGAATTAGGCTTAGAAATTCCAAATTTCTAAATTATAAATAAGTCATTTAATAATATGAAAATATTCTTCATTTGATATATGATCCAACTAATATATAAAATATGTAGATATTTTTTCAATTTCTTTATTGTATTCTTATTTTAATTTATTAAAGCATAATTGATGAAAAGTGATCTATAATTTATTTAAAAATGGAACTTTGAATTGTTGTTTATTTCAACTTCATTTCAACTACTTCAGCAATTTCAATTTCTATGTGTGCGTTATGTGCTCGTATAAATCGTGTGTGCGCTTTACATTTTGAATTGTTTGTTTGTGTGTTTCAAAATTTATAATGCCCCATATATCCATCCAATTCATTATCGGTTCCATTCATTACCTTCAGACCGTCCATTTCATCTTCCCTTCAATGTGGATTTAGTATTGATCCCACAGCTTCTCTGATCCTGAATTCTATGGACTCCACAGTCACAAACAAACAAAACAAACATTGCATGGATCCAGTGGAAGGAAAATTTGCTACGGTCAAAAGGAATTATAATAATAAACAAACGCAATTTACGTTAACAATTGCGATAATGATTCGAAAGTTTATAAGGTATTTATCAATTTACATTAAAGTTTATAGAGGTCTATTTGAATAGGGAGGATTTTATCTTTTTGAATTTGAATTTGTGATATTAAACGCATACTCATATAATTTAATTTTAATTAATATATGATTAATATGTTGATGATAAATAATATAAAATTATGTTGATTGGATTTATTGTTAAAGGGTTTTTATTTTAATTTAAAGTGGACGAAGATTTCTGATTTTTTATTTTATTTTTTTAATAGAAGGTTTAGATTGATTTTCAGGGGAATATGTTTAGCTTTAATGTTTATCAATAGTTATAGTGTATTATAGAGTTTGTTAAATTGCATTGATTTTTAATAAATTTAAAACAATAGATTTGTGGCTCCCCACCAGTGTCTTAGGAATTTGAGATTATTCGAATTTTACTAAGTTCCTCATTATTATTTATAATATTCATTTATATATAAGAAATTATTTAGCAAAATAGTCCATTACTTTTAATAAATTAAAAAAAAATAGATCAGTGGCTCCCCACCCACCAATATTAAATAGTATATTAGGTTGGATTGACTTTTAATATTTTAAAAGAGAGCCACCCACCAATATTAAAGAGTTTGTTAGGTTGCAACGTTTTTTAATAAATTAAAAAAAAAGATTCATGTGCTGCTCCCTGCCCACCATTTTCCTAGAGTATTGAGATTATTCCAATTTTAATAAGTTCCTCCATTATAAATTTCCTTTTTTTTTCTTAACTTAAAATTGACTCATAATTGTTTATACATGGTTAATGATAAATATGTGCATTACTAAAACATTCTTTGTATGACAATAATTTTTTAGTTATATTTATAAAATTTTCAACTATATCAACCACATTAATATAATTATATTAATTTATTAGATATAAATAATAAAAAATAATGTCTTCTGCCTATATCATCAACCATATTTGTACAGAGTTTTCCTAAATGCATAACATTAACATTAGTTATTTTATTAACGGAAATAGGCGTATAAGATTTGTATGTAGATGATAAAAGAAAATATTAAGGCCCAGCTGATTTGATCTTAACCATAAGCCAGTACTGCAGGCAAGCGCACGGCTCTGGCCTGCCATCGTCTTCTCTTTAAATATTGGTAAATGGCCTGCTTCAAGACGGAGACGTCGATTTTTCAATCAATTGATCACGAAAAGACCGCCCAACAGTTTTCACATGACGAGGGAGGTGAGAGATTTACTGAACACCAAACTTAACATTCCACCAAACCCACGATTATATTTACACGAATCCCGTGAGTTGACAATGACCGAAAAACTTTTAATTATGATATCTAATTCAATATAAGTAAATAACTAACCACCAATCTTAATATTTTAAATCGAGGGAATAAAATTTGGAAACATTTTTTTATTAAGAAAATATATCTTTGATGACTTCTTTAACCTTTCGCTGTAAAAAGTATAATGATTAATTTATTCTGTTACGGAAAACGATTTATAAATGTTAAAACAATGCAAAACAAAACATTGCATCTTAAGATATGAGAAATGTGGTTTTTTGTTATTAGAAAATGTCACAGGAATTTGGGTCCCTTGTCACGAAATCATTAAATCAAAGTTTTATAATATTGTTAGTCAATGGCATTAGGGTTTCTGGATAGGATTCTCATAAAATCGAAGGTTCGAAAGAAAGGTGCATGTCCACCAAATTGAAAATCAATAGAGAATATGAACTTGTGATTTGTTCGTATAGATAACCGACTGAAATAGTATACCCAAAATAAGTTATTTAAATTCTTTCAATGAAGAAGCATATTAAAAATAAGTTTATTTAAATTCTTCGGAAACGGTCATATCAATGACGATCACAGTGATCATGGTTTGGAATTTCAAGTTATGAAGATGCGGTGCCGCTGGGTCCAAATTTGATTTAATATTATTTTGGTATTTATTATTAGTTTTAAATTTAAATGATTTGGTATTTAGTATTTGGTTTTGGTATTTTATGATATGGATATGGATATGGATATGGATATGGATATGGATATCGATGATATCGATATATTATCGATATTATCGATATCGATATCGATGATATCTATATATTATTGATATTATCGATATCAATATCGATAATATCGATATCGATATTATCGATGATCTTGATATCGATGTCGATAATATCGATAATATCAATATCGATATTATCGATATTATCCATATCAATATCGATATCCAGTAATTTTTTTTAATTGAATGGAAAATTTATTATTATTTAATATTAAATAAATATAAATTAATACATTATTATTAGTTGATCTTAACAATTGATTTGTTTATCATTGATTATTTTTCAAATATTTGATTTGACCATAATTTTGAAGGTAGTATTGTAGCTTTTGTGCCATTTGATAAGTGCTTCGGATTTTTTTCCAAAATTATTATTATTTAATAGTAAATAAATATAAATTAATACATTAGTATTAGTTAATTTTAGCGATTGATTTTTTTACCATTGATTATTTCTCAAATATTTGATTGGACCATGACCTTGAAGGTCTTATTATAGCGTTTGTGCCATTTGATAAGTACCTTAGATTTAAAAAAATAAAATAAGACTTTTCAGATTTGAAAATAAACAATTTTGTTTATTTTATATAATGTTTTTTCAGAATATATATATATATATATATATATATATATATGGCTCGTTGAGGCAGTTATGTCTAACAACAATTTTAGAATATAAATTGTTGCCCTAACCTTTTGGATCCAAATTTTCCATTTCATATATCAATTTGCAATTTTTCTAAAAACATAGCATGCCTTTAATTGGTAGGGATTACCCTGCCCTACAAGACTTGTTATTTAAAAAAAGTGATAACAATTAAGATGATACATTGGGTTTTAACTTATTGATCAACTTTGTTACATCTAAGAAAGACAATATATTTATAATATTTTATAAGAAGGCGAATATCCATTATAATCATCACTCATACTCCATGTAATGATATTTTTTTAAGAATAATCATGAGTTAAACAAAACTGAATATTAAGAATAATACGTATTTGGAACTGATTATTCTAAAATTAGTTAGACAATTAATAATTTTACAAAAAGGTATGAGTGGAGCTACAACAAGGTTCAAGATGGAGGAAATCATAGACTTTAGGTTGCTAGAGAATTGGATTATAGAGGCTTGGCATTATGAATGTGAGGATGCGTGTACACAGATAGAACTTGTGTGAATTAAGTCGATCACAATGTTGAATAAAGGAGTGTGGATTGTGAATTAAGTTGATCACATTGTTGAATAAAGGAGTGTGGATTGTGTAGTGTAAGTCTATCAATATGAGCTTGCCTGAAGGAAAAGTGAATTTTGTAACATGTTGTAATTTTTGTAGTGAATCAAAAACCACTTGAAGGTAATTTGTCCATTTGAATTTATTTGGAAATATTTTTAGTTTGACTCGAAATTTTAAATCTATTGGTTGAATTCTCTCTAATGAGTAACAAAGTAAGGTGGTGAAAAATATGCAAATTAGAAATTTAAATTGCATACATTAATGGAAGCCTATAACGTATTGTTAATTGCATCAGTAATAAAGTTACGCTAAAAACCCTCACAACTACAACAATGTTAATTAACATTGAGTCATGAGAAATGATGGAAAATGTGCTACTAAGGATGTCGATAGAGGACAACATCAAGAAATGTGTTGAAACACAGTTTTATAATGTATACTCATTTTTTCGATGTGGGTATTCTCAAAATCATGCAAAGCAGGTATTGAAACACACTTTTTAAATTTATAATCATTTTTTTTCAACGTGAGTCTTCTCAAAAGCATGCAGAGTGGGTACTCGTTGGATGTGGAATTTAACTCTACATCCAATGGATTTATATACTTGACATTTGAGTAAATATTTAAGAAGATAAGGGAAAAGTGAAAAAAAAGTAGTTTCCTTTCAATTTCTTTAAAAATTCATAAATATTATTGTATTATTTCTCTGTGGAGCCCCATATTAGACATCAAAATTCCCCTAATGTTTTTTAGAATTGAAAGACAACACAAATTTTATGGAGAAAAAAAGGACCCATGGGCATTTATAAAAGGAGAAACAAACCCAAAGAGGACCACCAACCCTACTAATTTTTTAGTATGCTTAAGATGCAGGAACATGCTAGAAAATACTCTCACCTTGCCAATATCTAAAAGGGTTCTAGTATGAGTTGACTCACAGTCAATGGCATTGAAAACGTTCCATCACAGGGTTCACATCACTGACCGTGATAATTAACCAACACTATAACTTGAAACCAAACTGTTTGATTATCTAACTTCAACCATTTGAGACTAACTTGAGAACCATGTCCATGCAAGGATTGAGAAGAAAGAATAATGAAATTATTGGCCAATGCTTGCCCTAGGTCAAATGGGAAGGCATGTCGCTTAGTCCAAAAATCTCTAACAAATTTCCCAAACCCCTTTTTGATTGCAATATCTCCCTTCAATTTATTATTAAGCAAGAAACATGATGACGGAAGCTTCTACTTGCACCATATATATATCGCACATCATCTCCATAAAACAAGGCTACATCTATTCATAATTTCCATTTCTTGTATCCTTAGTACCACATATGGTGGCTAAAGGCACTAGATTGATTGTTATATGATTTCATTTACCACCCTCTTGAATGAGATGGAATGTTGAGTTAATGTAAATGTGCATCAGCACCTTGCAGGACCAAAGTCATTTTTGATTGCCACTATGATCCTAAGTCCCCCCAATTTTCAACCTTTTTTAATACTATATTCTATAATTTTTTGTATCTACTAACCATCATTAGGGAAGAATCAATGGCTTAAGTTAGCCATTAATATATAACTCTCCCACCTTCAATTTACAACCGTCATTGGCAAGATTGTTAGCTTGTTCATTTTGGTCTTGTAGGACATGGAAGAAGTTTTTGATGGGATGGATTTTGTTATTTCCCAAACTCTTTTCATAATATTTTCTATATAGTTTTCCTTAGATAATGTATCTTTGTCTAGATGAAAAGAAAGGAGTGAATCTCCCAAGATTGTGAGCTCTTACCCCTACTTTTCTTTGACTATCAAAAGAGCTTGATAAAGGCCATGAATCTCTTCCTGATTGTTGTCATGTGATAATGTCCCCATGCACATTTGAATACCTTTTCATCCTCGGAGCTATGAAGAGCCCCTCCCCCTTCTGCTACCCCTTTGTGATGAAAATTAAGGAAATGGATTTCAACTAAAAATATAATTCTAAAATAATTGTTATGGCCAGCTATCATTATACATAGTGACCACTTTTACAATGAAAATACATACATAAATGTTCCTGTGATATAATTTCCTCTTTGCGGGTTTCTTCTCTAACTTATTTATGTTCCTTTCTCTGTATTTTGTTATTATAATAAACAATTAGGTATGAAAGTTTTTGTTAAATTCCATTTACAACTTTTTTGGGATTCCTGCCTATTCGAATCTTGACAAACTATATATCCCTAGTCTTTTCACTTGACAAATCCCTCTAATGTCATATACAACTCTTTAAAAAATATACATCTTGACAAAATTTGTATCCCTAGTCTTGTCACTTCACAAATCCCACTAGTTTCCTATAAAACTCTTGAAATAATCTATATATTGACAAACTTTGAATCTTGAGTCCCATCACTTAAAAATTCTCATAATTTTCATGTATGTTATTTGAGAGTTCTATCATTTACGGTTCTACTAACCAGGGAATATACCACCAAGAATCCTAAATAACAAAGCTAAAATCTCAAGATCAATGTATTTAACTGATTTCCACCGATGGAAATTATGAGAGAGGACTGGTCAACTAACAATTATGTTAACCAAGCCATTTTCCACCAGGAGAACATAGGAATTGACTCTTGTTTCTTGAGGCTAGTTCCATTAATTAAATATTCATATAATCCATGTTAGATATATCTCCCAATCACAACCCCCAAATTAGCCCGTATGCTAAGGGTTCATGCTAAAAGCCCCTAGTCCTTAAATTTTCAAATTAATCTAAACCAAGAGAAGACATTTGCCAAATTTAAACTTCCACTAAGTTATATGACTAGACTCAAAGGGTTTAAACTAGCTCTAATTGGGTAAAATACTAAACGAATACATCTAAAGGCTTACTAACCTTCAATATACCATGAAGCAAATTCAAACAATTCCCAATCCTAGCTACTTCAAAAAAGAGCACAAAGATATGACCAAGTCAAACTTCACCCAATGGAGTGAGCCTTTACTTACTTCATTAGGACTATATCCTCACACTACTACTTCAACTTTCACAATAGAGAGGCCAAAATTTAGGATTACATCTAGAGGAAAGAAATTCCCCTCAACAAAGAAGAACCTTTAAGTCTTCTCATCATCAAATAAGGATGCAACCTTATCAATTGTTCCATCCCACATATGGAAAATAATTTGAAGAACCTTGGAGCTAAATTTAACTTATACCATATGCTTCAAAACGTTAGAGCTCCAACATTCATCACAGGAAATACATTTTGCGAGAATACTTATGTATACAAATTCCACGCATAGATAAAATGATAGCAAATAGAAAAGCATATTTAAGCATTGTTCAACTCATCGTCAATATATTTTTCAGTAAACTAACATAGTAATTTCTAGGAAAACTCTAAATAATAGTTATTTAATTAAGCTTTGTTGGAAACTAAATAAGGAGATACACTCTCTACCCAACGACATGCTTAGTTGTACTATAACTTTCTTAGATTTGGCTACTCCTAAGCTAGATTCAATGCCTTGAGATAAAGATGCATTCAGGTAATATTAGGGATTTAAAAAAGATAGAGAATCTGAAAGATATTGTCCTTAATAAATATCAATTTAGTATGCTTCTTTTAAGTAACTAAGATAGGTATTGTTATCTCTCATTTTATTGCCACACTAGGCATACTCAACATAAAGGGAGCCTTCTCTGATCCACCAATCCATTTCTACTTCCCCTTTCTTAGTGCTTTTCATGCCTAGTTTCAATAAAATTTCTCAAAAATTCTTTTTGTTCCTCTAGATTATACTTAAGGCTTCAACAATAACTTCCCTAGTCAATTAATTAATCCAAAACTCCACATGGGTTGTTAGATCTCAAAAGGATTTTTCTCTTACCTTTTATTTAGATCCATTTTCGTAAAACTCATTTTTGGTTATGGTTCATTCCATGAGTTATGTAGGTTAACATGAACACCTCTATTTGAGTAACACACCACACAATCTCTAATAATATTACATTTAATCAGCCACCATCCTCTACTTACCATTGCATGGTCTCCTATTGGCTGTGTGGTTGATCCCTGGGGCTATAGATGTGTACACAACCATATCATTAGAGGAGTCTCATACTTCTCCCAATTTTCCTCGTAATTGTTCGTAGTTGGGTACTTCAAGTTTTTCCAAATCAAAAATCTAGACACTAAATTTAGGGTGAATAGGAAACTCCCCTTTCTCCCTCACAACTTCCCTTCCAAATTGAGATTGATGTTGCCTTCTCTATTCTTCAATTTTTGGGAATACATTAAATAAAATGTATATTACATCAATTAAATTTTTTTAATATGTTGATGTTGGGCATTTCCAAAATCATATGTCTTAAATACAATCACAAAACTATAGGTTTAAAAAGGGTTGTTACATAGTGAAGCTAATCAACATTACATATATAGAGGTTTTATGGAAATTCCAAGATTTTACACATAGGTGAAAAGATACAAATAGTGTGTTGGGATTCAAATGAAGTGGGAATTAAAACCTTCCCATTTATCATCATGTCGTCAATCAATCGAAGGAAAATAAAATTTTGGGTTCAAGAATGTCACATAATAGTTCTAAAGTTTGCTTGTAGGTGATTGTCATTGGCTCAATCAACGTTCATAATTATAATAAAATTCTAAATTTTATAATTGTATTATTTTTCTAGCCTATTTCTAATGTTTATTATGACATAACAATAAACCTAGGAATTAGAAAACAAATGATGAGATACACTTAGTGATGTAACTAATTGAATTTTAGTGTTGTTTTTATGCCTAAAAGTGATTATTATTGACATTATATGGCACAATCATATCTTAAAGCAACCATAATAAACACAGATAAAATAAATGCACCACAAAAAATATACTTTTACCTTAAAAGCCTAAACAAGAAAACCATAATTCAAAGTGATCATATTTATCTGAAGAAAATCACTACAAATGGTGAGCTATATATTATTAAACAAATTATTTGGGTATTATTATTCATCATTGTCATATTTGTATATTTATTCTTCTTAGGTAGTTCATTATTTTTCTATCACCCTTCTTCTTCCCATGCTTCATTATTCACCATCTCTATTCATTATTATTTTGCATCAAGTAGAATTCCTCATTATAGAGCTATCGTTTAATGACAATCAACAAAATGATTTATTTCATCTTCATCATGCCTTTTTTCTTTGGTGTTAAATTTAACTGATGAATTCAAAAATTTCCTTGTGAAATTCAATTTTTATGAAGTTTGCAAAAGACTTTTATTTCGAATCATTTATCTACTCATCCATCCTTTCATTCCAACATTTCCCAAACACTGATATCAAGTTGTAGACCTTCTTCACATAAACATAATAAGAAGAAATATAATAAGAAGAAATATAATAAAAAACATATGACATTCTCTTCAAATATTAAACTCGGAAACAAATTCTCCATCATCGAACACCCCCTCATCTAGTATATAACCCTCATAGAATTACCAAAGTTCTATAGTTTGAAAACCACCTTCATAGTGCATGCTCTTATGTGAAGTTTCAAAGTAACAATGTCAACATAATTGTTATCTCCGCCCTCCAACACATGCCTTGAACCTATAGAAATGAGTGTCATTTGGATAAATTGTTATTATTATCCCATAACAAGGATAATTTCCTTAAGAAACTCCATGAAAATAGCCCCAAGTGCTAGTGTTATGTATAGGTTCATGAGAAATTTACCTTTGGAATGCGATATTTGTCCGGAGTTATAACTATAAAATATTATTTTATTTTGGAGGCCCATTTGAAAGGAATGTATCTTTTCTCAAAGATGTATATGTTCATAGAAACAAAAATCTTCCAAGCTACTATGAGAAGAAGGTCCTTCGATTTTTTTAGTATTGGATTCATTTAAAATATTTCAAAGCAATTTTCTATTGACTCTCACTACGTTTCTCTAACACATTGAAACTATCCATTCATTAAAGTATTGTATCATATATCCATGATACATTAGTAGATGTTGTATTTTTTCCTTCTTCCCCTTAGATAAATGACATCTAATGTTCCCTCTCCTATTTCTCTTCTATAGTACTTCCAAATTAATGGCCTTGTTTAATATATGTAAACCGATAAGAGTGCCTTGTTTAGGAGGGAATTTGATCCTTCATTATGGTTTCCACCACCCTTAGATATCATATAGCATCTCAATGATGATGATGATAACTTCATATCCTAATCTAGGAATATAAATTCATAGAGTTGGATTTGTATACTATATGAAGTCATTCTCTACCTCCTTATTTCTCATGTATTCACCTTAAGTTTCACTATACTCCTCACATAGTTCCCCTTCAATGCCATCTAAACAAATTATGATTTTTTTCCACTCTTGATGCTTGATAGAAAAGATTTCTTGACATATTTCCTTTCCCTAAATAGAAGCAACCAAGTTTTTAGATGCTTATAGCTTTATACCACTTGCCACCAAAGTATTGGATTATCTTGTTACCCTTTCACTATTGACTATATTCAACGTCAACCAATTCCCAACTAAAGGGGAAGCTCTAATACAATATATGTCCTAGCTATATATATGTTATGATTATCTCTAGAAGGTCTTGTATGACAATCTTCTACTCTTTCAAGTGAATGACCCTCCATAAGCACATGCATCAAAAAATAATTGTAGGAAAACTTGGCTCTAAGTTTTCATCTTCTCCACTTTAAATATGCTATAAAAGTTCTACTTCAAGACACAAAAATCAATTGGTTTAGGAAAGAGCATGGGAAGACAATTTCTATGACAAGTGAAATAAAGAAATTGGTGTTAATACCTACCTCTTAACAATTGTATAAAAATATTAATCCTTTGCAATTTAAAATATAACTATTATTTATTTGTTTTATCACATGATTTATTAAATTTTAAGAATTTTTTTGTTGATTAATTTTTTTATATTAAATATGCATAGATTTAATTGTGGATGTCATTTTAGGAGCTAAAGGAAAAACCAAATAATTCTAATTCCTGTAAAACTTGGTCTATGACCACAAAAATTTGCATAACAATTTTTAGCTTAAAAGGAGATTTAGCATACCAATAAAAAGTGGACTTACAGAAATGTACAATGTTTTTTGTTGTAAGTGACATTATTGTAGGCTCAAGGTGAAAAGAAGAACTAGCTTGCAAATAACTTTTTTTATACAATGGTGTAAGTTTATGAAATTAATGAAAGCTATTTTTACTCTCTGTAGAACAAATTTTAGAGTTTTAATGCATCTATCTACCCAGTTCTCATGTTTGTCTCAGGGAAAATTTTAAGGACCACCCTAAATTTATATGTATAATAAATGGGTGAATCCCCGTGAAACATGGGAGAAATGGGAGGCAATTTTATCAATAATATAATATGTATATATAATCTTTTTGGCGAATCTCTCACCATATTATATTATCTTGTAAAGTCATGGTGAATCTTTCACTGAATTATAAATTCTTGTAAGAACTTGGCAAGTCTTTCACTGAATAATAAAACATTTTGAAGTCTTGGCGAATGTTTTGTTAAAGTATGAAACCATATATGATAATAGGAAAAGATATTGATTAAATTGTAATATACTAATGTACATGTTTGGGAAAAAGAAACATAATTTTCTCTTCCTACAAACAATGTCGCAAGTTTCAGTGGTTGCGTTTTTCAAGGTTCTTATTGTACACTCTTTCATATCTTTCTATTAGTTTTGATAATGTTCCACAACAAAGTTCTTGTAGGTGTTGATCTTGACCACCAGTTATGTCAAGGTAGGAGAGATTAATCTTTTCTCTATGACTTTTGTCAAGCTATCAAATTTCTTTCTTATTCCATATACTCCAACTGCGAGTTAAAAAAAACACATCAAGTTTGTTTACCCCAACACGCCAACAAGCAGAAAGCCCCAACTATATACTATAATAAAGTAGTAGGTATCCCAAAGTCCTGAAGGGGATCTAATGGAAAGAAGTGACCATTGTCAGAAGCCTTCCAATCAATATATAAATATATAAATGTAGATTTATTATTTTTTTTTTCTAAGTAATACTAAACTATTATATTACAGCAAGAGCAGAGTTACATTGTGAAAATTACAACAGGGCTGCGGCCCTGTAAAATTTGTCCGCGGACAGACAGTAGACACTTGACACATAGGACACATTGACACATGGACACATGGATAAAGACTTAGAGCCACATTCATGCAGCTGACACATGGACATATACACTTGCAGAACAGTGACATGGAACAGAGATAACATAAAACCGACACCATTACATAGAGACAGAGTGACAGACTCATATATAACCGCATAGGAAGCTGACTGAGAAAAATTCTTGCTGTAGAACCTGGAGTGCGAGCTGGGCATGTCAATCTTCGTCAGTGGTCTGCGGCTCATCTTCTGCCTTGCAGCGTGGAGGCTGAAGGATAGCTTTGCCAAGGTTGCGCGCTCCACGGTCGCTTGGGCCAGCACCTGAGTCACCAACAGGCTCTCTCAGGCTTGCTCCCGGGTCATGTAAGGGCCTCATCATCTCAACAGCAGGGAATTCCATATCCACCATGGGAACAATCCCAGGAACACGCGGAGGGTTGGCCCGAGGGATGTCATCCTCATCTTCCCAGGGATTGCTACAATGCTCAACAGAGACAGTCACAAAGAAAGTGGAATTAGCTAAGGTGCAGGGGAGGCGGTAACGCACCATTGGGTGTTCCGTGTGCCCACAATCCATGCGCACAGGCTGTTCCCCCATTCTGCCTCTGCCCGGGGCCTTCACCTCGGCCTTCTGCGTTCATAGGATTCCTCAATTGAGGAGGAAGTCGAGGGGGCTCTGCCACTATACCCACCCCTGCCGCCGCTGCCTCTTCCCCTATTACGCTGCATGCTGGTCTTATGAGCAGAGCGCTTAATTCCACTGTGAAACAGCGGAATCGGCCTAGAAATGCTGCCAGACCAAGTTTGAGTTTCCCAATTGCCGAGACCAAGTTAGATTTATTATTATTTTAATTGGAAATATTCAATTAAATAATAAAATTTAATTAGGTCTCTCCCAATCTAAATTGCGTATTAGTATAATTCACTACCTTCATACGTCTTACATTTTTTAACAATGTTGTAACATGTGGATTAATTTCCTTTTTGGTGCATAATCTCTGCCTTTTAGGACAATATGGTGGAGTGGCCCAACCCCTAAATATCATTATGACAAACTAAGAATAATACAGAAGATGAAAGGTTGTACAAACAAGCATATTCTTAAAACAACTAATCTAACATCAGTACCTTAACTTTTTCCTGAAGATACCATATTGATAATGTTTGAAAAATGGTGGGAAATCTGGGTAGTGACTATCTCTCTTCTGCGAGGATGATGTGGAAAGAGTGATAAGATTTCACTGTTTTGAACTTTTTTTGTTAAATAAAAAAAACCAATATTAGTGGAGATATTGGTATTTTCTACTAAATTTTGTGAAGTGACTAAATGTAGCTTTAACCATTCACCTTAATATGTTTCTTACCATATAATTTCCTAAATCTATTTAATATCTTCATTATCATAAAAACCAACATATATCCATCTTAACTCCACATCGAGGAATGAAATCTATTTATCCCTCTCAGCACTTGGTAGACCCAGAATTAAGATGGATCTAAGCTGATAGAATTTCCCCTTTAAATAGTCTATGCTCACATGAATACCATGGTATTACCATGGGTCAATACCATGGGTTATCATAAACTTGGAAATTAAAAACTACTATTAGTAATTTATAAAAATCAGTAAAATCAATAATTGATTTTTATTTTATTTTTTTATTTTAACCAAGTTAAAATGTTTAAGTGAAATTAAATTACAAGATCCATTATTACTATTGATCTACCAAGCCCCGAGAGGGATCAAATATTTTTTCACTCTATGCTAGTTTGCATATCACAATATTTGATCCATCTCTGTGCTTAGTAGATCTAGAGTAAAGATGGATCTATGTTGGTTTAATTCCTCCCTTTAAATAGGCTACATTCTACGTGAATACCATGGGTCAATACCATGTGCCATCTTTATTTTTATTAATATTAATATTAGGGCTAATAATGTTTTTTTGCATAGTATTAATAATAATTTGTCCCATGGTATTTGGCCGATAGGCTTCACCTAAATATAACTCACTTTTTGAGTGTTCATAAATATAAGGTGACTTATGGAGTAAATATAAAAAAATGTTTTATTTACTTACCATACCTCTCGTTTATTTATAGTTTTATTAATTTACCATACCTCTTTTATAAATATGGTATTTGGCCCATAGGATTCACTTAAATAAAACCTCTTTTTTTAGCCTTCTTAAATAGAAAGAGGGTCGTGGACTAAATATAAAAAGAGGTTTTATTTATTTACCATACCTCTAGTTTATTTATATTTTTATTTATTTCCCTACATTTGGAGTAAGTATAAAAATAGGTTTTATTTATTTACTGTACCTCCACTTTATTTATATTTTTATTTATTTACACCCTTGTGTGTTTGTAAATATAAGGTGACTTATGGAGTGAATATAAAAAAATGTTTTATTTATTTACCATACCTCTCGTTTATCTCTATTTTTATTAATTTACAATACCTCTTTTATAAATATGGTATTTGGCTCATAGTATTCACTTACATAAAACCTATTTTTTTAGCCTTCTTAAATAGAAAGAGGGTTATGGACTAAAAATAAAAAGACGTTTTATTTATTTACCATACCTCTAGTTTATTTATATTTTTATTTATTTACCATACATTTGGAGTAAGTATAAAAAAAGGTTTTGATTTATTTACCATACCTCAACTTTATTTATATTTTTATTTATTGGAACCAAATACAACCTCCCAAACCATAAAAGCAAACGAATTTAACATTGCAAAGCAGAAAATCAGCAATCAGGCAATTTTAATGGAATATAACCTACCAAAGCAGGAAAATCAGGTCAAATGAGTCCTTTCATAGTTTATTCGCCCCTTTTTTTGGGACAAAATGAAAAAATAACTATTTTTTAAATAAAAGTTGGGCTAAATATATGAAATGAGTGTTTTGTAAAAATTTTGCCCCTCTAAAATGAAAAACCCCTTAAATTTCGCCCTTGGGCTAAAATTTGCATCTAAAATTTACCATGGTTTGTCTATTTATATCTTTGAATCCTGAATACTAGTGGGACAAACATTTGATGATTTATCGTAAGAGAGCATCTTTGATGGTAAAATAGTTCAAATGAATCCAAAGATATAAGAAGAGAACATATTTTCGATATCAAAAATATTGGAGATACAATTTAGCAAATATGTCCAATCACAGACTGAAACCTGAAAAATTTGATATCAATGAAATATAATACTATCTAAGCGATAAATAAATAATAGCATTATGGAACATTTTTTTTTAATTTATAGTTAAGAGTATGAGAGAGACAAAAATAGTGGTGCACCATATTTTAAGTGGCTTAATTATTTATGTTCCTAAACACTTTAAACCTCCAAAAATCTATTACATATACATTAGTTATTCTGCTAGCTCTCTAATTTTCCTTGAAGTGTGATGAATCGAAAATAGTATCATATAAAATACAAAGTGATAAATTGTCCAAAACAACTTACTTTTAACCTTTTTCTTTTCTGAAGAAAAATCATAACTTTTCATTAATTTGAAAAATTACATGTAGTAGATGCCTGTGGCATATGCAATCTTCTGGCTGAAGCCTTCAAATAGTATGACCAGAGTCATTTAAAAAAGTATAGATATGTACATATATTACCACGCAGTGTATACTGATAAGTCTATAAATAGGAGTATAAATATATACATAACTTTTGCAAGTAGTTGGACTAAAAACTACTGATAATAAACAAAAATAACTTGGGGCCTGGCAGCGCTTGGATTTTCCCTATCAAAGTAGGTCTGGTGACAGTACTGATATTGTTCTTCTATAATCTATTCTTGTATCAACCACATGCCTCTGGGATGTGTCATAGCCTCCTTGGATATTTTGTCAGTGGTCGAGTTACGTTCCTTATATATACGTTGACATGTAACAAAGTTAAATTGTGCTTTCAAAATCAGAATTTCATCTAATATTTTCCTGAGTGAGTGCACATGACATGAATTAATGTTATTGAACCAATTTATAATGATCATGGAGTCGCCAAAAATCTGTAGATGAATGCATGAATGAGCCAGTGCAAAATGTAAGAGATGTATGAGGGAAATCATTTCTGCAAATTATTAGTTCCCACTCCCAACCCCAATTGAATTTTGAAGTGGTGGTGTCTAGTTAGATGGATTAAAATCCCCCACCACATCCCTGTGCTTGATCTACGCCATCGAAACAAGCCCATGTTATAGAACGATAAATAGTTTCAGGAGAAACTACACGGTCTGAAGGAGTGTGATCCTCGTCTGGTATTTCATGACATGCAAAAAAGATCTTTGCTATGATGATTGGCCATCTAGCCAGTATTCCCCTGAAAATAATCCCATTCCTTGTTAGCCAAATAGACCAGCAAACAAGGAGAGGTAGGCAATGAATTTTTGTATCACAACTCGCAGCTCGCCAAAAATCCCAAGCTTCAGTTACATATTGGCCATGCGATCTGATGGATATAGAAAGCACATATATGACTTGATTCCATAGTTGTACAGTCATCGGACATGAAAGGAAGAGATGATCGTTTGTTTCTTCTACCTATTGATAGAGCACACACGAGGTCGAACCGTAGAAAGATTGATGCATAAGATTGTTACCTATTGGTGTCTTTTTTTGAATGGTATTCCACATGAAGAGTCTCATTCTCGGTGAGGATTTGAGCTTCTAAAGCTTTCCCCACTAGTCCAAGAGTACTAGTGGTCTATGCATATAGTGGATGATGGGATATCTGACCTTTGGGGAGTATAATTCGTGATTAGCAGGGGTCCAAATAAGCTCAGTGACTCCCTCTTTTATAAGAACATGGGATTCAATTAGAGAAGTTCCATAACCTTCCCAGTCCTACTGCCATTTATCGAGTATAACTAAATGCACTGCTAATAACCAAGCTTGTTCAAATATGCTACTATTCACTACATCATCCACCTGTCCAATCACCTTTATATCCTATGATTGATAAAATGAATGAGATCAGGAGGTAATCGAAACATATTCCCACCTCCCGACTAGGGGTCCAAACCAATGCACACTGAAGTACCATCATTGATTCACTATGCTAATCCTTTTTTGATAGTAGGAAAAGCGTGAAGTATTGCATGCCAGACCATGGATATCCTAGTTTGCTTCCAGGAGGGCAGACAAATCCAATCCATAAGATGAAGTGGCCATATGTCTTTATGATAAGTGACTTCAATCTAGAGACTTTTAGATGTGAGAATTCTCCATCCCACCTCGGATTCTAGTGTAAGTGAAAAAGTATATATGTCCTTCAGGCCCCATCCACCCCACTTCTTGGGTAGAGAAATATGACTCCAACCCACCCATGGAAAAGGTTTGCACTCCTTATATCCATTCCAAAGGAATCTGCAGCAGATCTTTTGTATTCGAGATAAGATTCCTTTAGGAATCCAAGCCAGAGACATCCAGTAAATAGGAGCAGCTTCCAAGACTGATTTGATGAGGAATAACCGTCCAGCTCTTGAGAGGAATTTGTGGTTCAAATTGAGTAATCATTTCTCAATCTTGACCACAAGACAGATCTAGTCAAGAATCCTGTATTAATGAGGTTTGATCCAGAACCCTATATATTTGAGTCCATCCTCCAGGTGATGGCTCTAAAAAGGAAATTTTTGTTGTGTGAACCTTTCTTCATGAGGAGAACACTTAGAGAGAGTAATGGTGGATTTTGAGTGGTTAGCTTCCATACCGGTGGCCTTGGAAAAAGGTGTGAGAATATCAAAGAAAGTATAGGTGCCCCTTATACTTCCATTTAGGAAAATGAACACATCATCTACGAAGAGCAAGTGAGTAAGGAAGCACTGATCATATATTTTGAGTCCCTGAAGTTGCCCATCCTTCTTGGTAGATGCAATGAGTCTACTGAGACCTTCCCTAATGATCAGAAAGAGGAGATGTGAGAGTGGGCATCCTTGCTGAAGACTACGCTCAGCATGAAAGAAATGTGATGTTGAGCCATTAATGAGAACATTGAACGAGGCTAAGGTGATTCAACACATCATCCAATTGATAAAGGAAAGGAGGAAGCCCAAGTGGGTTAGAATCATTTTAATGTAGAGCCAAATGACTCGATCAAAGGCTTTAGCAAGGTCAATCTTGAGGATGCCCCCTTTGAGATTTTTAGTTTTCATCGAATGAAGGGCTTCCTGCATAGATCCTATAGCCTCATGGATTTGTACGTTATGGAGGAAAGCAAATTGTTCAAGGGATATGTGACAGGAAATAATGGGCTTGGGACGATTGGCTATGATCTTGGTGATAATTTTGTAGAGGCAGTTACAAAGAGAAATGGGCCGGAAATCATTGAACGAAGAGGGGGAGTCGAAATTGGGAGAAACAAAAATGAAAGTGGAGTTGATGGCCTCATACATATGCCCAGAAGTCCTGCATTCCTCCGCCACTTTGAGAAGGTCTAGACCTATGGTATCATGAAAGGCAAGGTAGAACTCAATAGTCCAACCATCAGGCCCCAAAATCTTATCTTTTTAATTTTAATGTGCTTTCCAATTCGCCCATAGAGACAGGGGAGATGAGTTACTCATCCTCGTCTATATCCACAGATCTGGGGAAGTGTCTTGCTATCTGGACAATCTTAGCAAGAGTGGTCCTAGGGGGAGCCTTGAATTTTCTTCGAAAGTGAGAGTTTCCAAGGTGAGCCAGTTGATTAAAGGAGGTTTCCAATCTCCCATCCTCCATGGGCATGTTCCAAATAGTGTTGCTGACTTTCCTTCCCTTTGGAAAGTTGTGGAAAAACTTTGTCTTTTCATCTCCTTCTTGTAACCATACTGCCCAAATCTGGAGACGCCAAGTTTGTTCCCTCTCCCTTAAAATCTTGGATCACTCTTATTCCAAAACAATGAGATGGGACTTAGCCTCTAAATTTTTTAATCCTCGACTCTGTTCATCCAAAAGATTGGCCAAAGATTACTCGATAGAGCTGAGGGTTTGTTAGTCCTGGTCTCCTTTTTCCTTGGCCCATATAATGGATAGTCGCTTAATCTCAATGAGATTGGCATAGAAGCCTTCCGCCATGGATCTTCCCAAGGATGGTGGGTGAGATAACCCATATTCGTTGACTAATTGAATATAGGAGGGGTTCGAGAGCCAAGTAGAGCTGAATTTGAAAGGATCCCTTGGCTTCTGAGATGGGACAGAGATCTCCATGAATATGGGAGTGTGGTCGGATATACATCCCGAACCAACCCATTGTCTGCAATGCGATAATCTACTCAGTAAAGAATACTTGATGAGGAAGCGGTCCAAGCACCTGGCCAAGGGAGCCTCCCCAATTCTATGGTTGCATGAAGTGGTTTGGGGTTTTAATATTGGAATATCTCTCAAGCGACACAATTCAAGTAGATACTCCATGATATTCGATACAGGATCCACCTGAGCATCGCTACCCCAAGGTTCCCCATATCCAATGGAGAAGTTAAAATCACCTCCCATAATGATAATATCAGAGTTGATTATGGAGAGATTTAGGGAATGGTTCCAAAATCCCTCTCTGTGGTGACAAGGACCATATATATTGATAATATTGAGATCCATGCCCAAGTCCGAGGAGAAAATATCCATGTTGATAAAACCAACACCACCCCAGGAGGCCTTGAGATTAATAGTACGAGGGTTAAAACCTAGGGCCAACCCACCTAAACATCCCATGACATCAAGATACTAGAAGTTCCATATCGGTTTTATAGATTGAAGCACATGAGTAATATGATTAGCTAACCTTAGGGTTTCTTGTAAAAAGATACTGTCTACAGGCTCAGATTAAAAGAGTCATCTGAGGGCTAGTTTTTTGGGAGAGCTAGCCATACGTTGACAATTAAGGAAGGCCACTTCATAGGGGAGACAGAGGGAGGGTAGTCTATTATCTAAGTACTCAATCAAGAGATGATTATTTACTAGATGTCACTTCCACCCCAGTAAGTAGGATGGCCTTTGACATATGAGATTTATGCCCTGTAGTGGATTTGGGGGCACAGGAGGGGGAAATCAGGCCCAACCCGGAGGTGGCAGAGCCCTCCAGTGGGTGCGAGGTATGGGGACAGAAGTTGTAGGGGTGCGGAATGCCAGGGATGGTCGATGAGGCCGTAAGAGAGGCATGATTCAGGTAAGGAAAAGAGGGTGGAGTGGTAGAGATAACCAGAAGGTGGGATAAAAGAGGGCAAGGAATGGATTGAGGAAAGAAATTCGAAATAGATGCCAATGCAGTGTGCATATGAAATGCAGAGCATGTAGGAGAAGAATAAAATTTAGAGCTAGGGAGAGAAGGATTACTCAAGGAGCAAGCACCCTTAGTAGCAACCCTTGATCATGTCATCGGCGGTGATGGAGGACATGGAGAGCTCGAGGATGTCACTTGAGATGATGCTCGTTTCCTTAGCAGAGGTGCATTAGCTTAAGGATTCTGTCGGGGAGTGGTAGCTAATGCCCTAACTACATCGCTCACTACTTTTTTGGATGGGTCCAAAGCCTTCTGAATGAAAGGGAATTCCTTGTAAAGGTGCCCAACCTTGTGGCACCTACAGCATCTGATCTGTACTCCTTCGTAGTCCAGGATTTGTATCCTAGCGAAATGTTTCCACTACAATGTGATTTTTTCTTCTAATCCTTCTCTGGTATCCAAATAGACCAGTATGCAAGCCAACGACAAGTTAGTAGATTTGATGTAAGACTTTTCGTAGTCCAAGTAGGTGTCGAGTGCATTTCCTATAGAGATGAAGATGTCTTCAGACCAATATTGTAGGGGGTGACCAGGCAGCCTAACCCACAATGTTCCACCACCTATCTATTCCCTCTCTAGATACGAAAGAAGACTCCAACACTTTAGCATGACCGGTGCCATCTCTATGTGCTAGTATCTGGCAAGAGTCCAGTTGGTCTATTCCTCCTATAGAAAATGGAGCACAAACCACCCTCGAGCCAATGTTTGTACCTCAGGGGGCTCCTTAAATATATTTTCCCAAATCTCCTTGACCCAGAGTCTGAGTCTCTCTGCAGAATAAGCATGGCCTCGAACCCTACCAACAAGTACCTTACTAGTCGTGTCGAAAACTTCTCCCATATTAATCCCTTCCCAAATTTGAGGGTCAAGTCCTTACTCGTAGCCTTCACGTACTTGATTTTTCGCTTACTCAAGCGAGCTGCAGTCGGATGATCTTGCAAAGGGTCAGTGGAGCCCTGGTGTTCTTGGTGCGACTACTGAGCTGAGTTCCAGATCTTTATGACCGATGTTTTGAAGCAGTTGAAGCAGATGGAAGAGGGATTTAACGCCGCAACATGGATGGAAGGAGTAGAGGATGTCGGTGGGTTGATTCCAGGCACTGATACGAAGCTAGCCGAGGTGGGAAGCACGAAGGGAGGCGGATCAGACAAATTCCTTGAAGATGATGGCTCAAAACGAGGGGAGGATGGCAAGCAGGCAGTTATTAGATGTAGGGTTGCCAGAGAGAGTGGAGGACAATCGAGATTCAGGGGGTCAATGGAGAGGGAGGTGAAGGGGAGATCGAAAGCTGAAGTAACGGGGAGAGTAACAATAGGAGGTGAAATGGAGCTGAGTGGATCAGACGAGTCCTGGTGAGCAGAAGGCAAGGAAACTGGTGTAGGGTTAGGGTTGCACCAAATAGAGACATAAGCGTTAGAGTCCTCGGAATAATCCACATCCTCTAACTCCATGTCCGACATTTTACAGCAGCCTCGGCAGAAACAAAAAGCAATAGGTGACAAGGGTAATCATGAAGGGCCTCCAACCATTAATAGAAAGTGACAACGTGTGACTGTAGGGCTCATGAGGTAACTACAAAATGGTGTAACCCTATTCGTATTCCCAACTCGGAGCAACTTACTTTTAACTATAAACCCATTAGTAAACATTAAATAAATAAAAATTTGAAAATATTAATTTGACATTAATGTGACTTAACTTATTTTTAATTTAAAAATCCATAAATATACATTAAATAAAAAATAAATTTGAGAACATTAATTTGAATTTGATGTGATTTTAAGCTTGAAAATATCCTTTTTATTTCAAAATACACAAATTTTTTTTTAAGAAATAGTTTTAAACATATATAAATATGCATAATGATTTAACATCAACAACTTTTATTGAAACTGGCAACTAATCGCTTACTAGACAATGTCCATTAGGCCCATTGAATTTGTACTAGATTGGTATTTCCACATAGAAATGAAAATTTTGGAACCTGTTCCCATGTTAAAAATTGCAAAAAAATTAGGTTTTTAATATTTAAATAAATAATTTTGTATTATAATTATGATTTCATTGAAATAAGTGAAATACATTTTATGGACATTATCTTTTAAATTTTATGCTAAACAAAATTCAAATATTATTATGAAAATTTGCAATTTCTTTATAATAGACTTTTTAAGAATAATGCTAAGTCCTTAAAATGTGACTTATGAATATTAATCTTAATGTAATATATACATTCCAAGGAAGGTATTGTTTTTTTCTATGTGGTTAACAAACCCCATAAATTGATATATACACTCGTAGGAAGGTTTTTGTTTCTATTTTGTTGATTTTTTTGTGGTTCATGGACCATAGAGATCAATGACCATTGCATCCATAAAATGTTTCTACTATGTAGATCGACCCAAAGGGGTCACCTCATTCCGACTCAACCATGGAACCTAACCCTGAGGGTGTTAAGAGAACTGAATTTTTGATCTCTCAATAATAAATGTGCTTTAACAACAAGGACATGACCAACTGAGCTAACCCTTGGGACTAGCTCTACCTCTAGGTATCGATGACCACAATGTCCACAAAATGTTTGTACCAGGAAGATCCACTCAATGGGATCACTTCCTGTTGACTCAACCATGGAACCTAACCCAAAGGGTGTCAAGAGAATTGAATCTATGACCTCTCAATTGAAAACTACTACTTTTACAATAGAAACTTGACCAACTGAGCTAACCCTTGGGTTGACTCTAGCACGAGAGATTGATGGCCGCTATGACCATGGAATGTTTGTACTAGGAAAATCAACTCAAAGGGATCACTTCCTGTCGACTTAACCATGGAGCCTGGCCCCGAGGGTCTCAAGAGAATTGAATCCATGACCCTTCAATAGCAAAGATGCTTTAACAATAGGGACTCAAGAAATTGAGCTAACCCTTGAGGCTACATTCCAAGAAAGTTGTATTGAAAAATGTTATCATTTAGTGATATTTCACTTTTGTTTACTCCTTGCTCAAAATGTGGAACAAAAATCTTACTTCATATGGCATTCTTGGAAATTTTACCTCTACATCTCATTTTTGGTATTCTTGAGTTGTGCAATGAATCACAATGTAGCAAAGTTGCCCGTAATCTACTTCTTAAAGAATTAGTCGGAAAATTCTTAAAGGATTCATAAGTTATTAGGTTAGTAACTTCGATAAAAAAATGGATACCTATATTTGACCACTGTTTAACATGTTTCACTATATTTAGTCATAATAGTTAGGGATTTAAATTGTTAGTGATTAGGACATATTAGTTGGTTGGTTGATCAATGGCTAAGGGGATTATGAGGTAGTGGATTAAGGATTTGAGGTTGTTTTGGTTAATTGGTTACTAGTGAGGGACTTAATAGGTTAGCAGTTGGGGCTATTTTGGTCGTGAAATACTCTTAGTGAGTCTTAATCAAGGTGCTTGGTCTACTCTAATAGGTTAGGTAAAATTTGTCACTTCAATATCAACAACCAATAAAAAAAAATCTATTTTTTAAAATCAGAAAAATAATTTTTTTCTTTTTGAATATTTAATTTAATATAAATTTAATAACATTTTGTAGCAACTACAACCACCCTCCAAAATTTTTCCTTATCTTCGTTTGGGAGCGTCCCTACTAACCATGCTCAGCAGCATTCCTTGTGCTGTCAAATACATGAGCTTCATTAGTTTTCTAGCAGCTTGCCAGCCTGTGCATGATAGCTTGCTTCACTTCCCTTACAGGCTACCACTCTGAACCTGGTCTAGTTGCTGGCTGGGAAGCTCCCTCAGGAAATTGCGCAATTATGGAGGGGAACTACCCTTCCCTCCAGAAATTGTGTAAATCTGACTAGCAGCCTGCTGGGCCTCGAAACTGCGCAATCCTGTCAAATAGTCATCCCAGTGAAAACGGAGTAATCTGGCTGAGTAGTGCTTCTCAACACAAAAATTGCGCAATTTTGGGCAACAATCAGTTTCTCTTCCCAAAAATTATGCAATCCCTTTGGATACCCAACCCAACTTCCTGACAGAAATTGCGCAAAAATCTTGCTCAGTCAAGAAGGATATTGCATGTGCCTTCAAGTTGACCAGTTCCACCTAAGACTGAGGAAACTTGACTTGATTGCATGGACTTATTTTTCCCAAAATAGCAGAAGGAAACATGTAGAAAACATCCCTAGATTTTAGGGAGCTATTTTTAGCAGCTGGAGATTACATGCAAAGATCATTTTAGAAACTTTCCTTCAAGTGTCACTATTTCTTAGATTTGTGGCATGCGCATCATGAGCCTCAAAATTATTTATTTGACCCTTCAAATCTCATTCTTCGCATTGATCTTGGAGCCCTGACATCCCACAACACATCCAAGAGTCTTCGACACATCCAACTTAGCTATTTCCTGGTAAGTCCGTTTAACTTGTCTTTTGCAGCATTTTTGTCGCCTTTTGTGTTTTGACTTGTGTGAGTGTTGTCTACCTTATTTCTGTGAACGCTTGTTGTCATTTGCATGCATGTTATCTTATACAAGCACCATTTATTTTTTCGTTAGCATCTCACTATTGTCCAATGCATGACATTGTTTTGCACAAACAGTCACCTATTCGACGACTCGTTTCACAAAAATACATGTTGTTCCATTTTTTGAATCTCGAATTCACTATTTTCATGCATGATCATTCACTCTTGCTTATAGTTAGTATCGCCATGCATTCACCTCTTCATTTTCTCTCAGTTTCTCGTCGACAGGAGTGGGCAAACTTGGCCTGAGCGTTTCCTCACCTGGACAACATTGTGCAATTCTAACGGGGAAGGGTATGCCTTCCTCCAAGAAAATGAGAAATTATTGCCTGTGACTGCCCTCTAGTCTTGTCTTGCACAATTATAAGAGGCATTGACTGTTGCCCCAAAAAATTGCGCAATGGAGTCCCTGGGCCTGCAACACTTGCATGCTGAAATTGCGCATTGCGCAATCCCCGCACCCAGTAGGCCAGTTTGGATTGTGCATTGTGCAATTCCAGTAGTCAACGAGCCTCCTGACAGTGTGGAATTCCTTTTTCGCAATCTGGTAGTTAGTCTCCCGGCCTCCAAGTGAAAATTGTGCAATCCTTTCCAGTCAGTCTCCAGGTGTGTTGCATGTCATCCCTCAAGTTTGCTTTGGTTTTAACTGACATATTTCTTGCCATTCATGTCACCATGTCCCCAGATACAACAAGTGTTTGTATATCTCTCAGCATTTCAGGATCAAGGGCCTCCAAAAGGGTAGGGTCAAAGGACAGCGACGGAAGTGCAACTGGAGTAGCAATTGAGCGAGTGTCTATGAGTTTGCCGATCTACGAAGACACCAAGCTAATCGTAGACAAAGACATAGAGTTGAAATGGAAAGAGGTCAATGATGCATTTTCAGGCACATTTGGGGAAGATCTCAGAGACTGCTAAGTCTATGTGAACATTCACAAGTCCGACATGTGGTGGATCACATGCAGGTATCCTGCATTCCCATGCGTGGACATGATACATTGGATCATCTCGCACACTGATCCCGAGACGACGACATTGAGTAGTGTCAGTGAGATGGAGATTGATACCTTCAAGGCAGATGATCATCAGTAGATGTACCATTTGTTGAAGCAATGATCACCATGGAGACACCCTTGAGCATATCCAGCAACAATTCCAACTCCAGGGATATCTTCAAGAATGGGGTAAAGGAGCCAACCAAATTTAGGATGACACCCAACCAGATTTACATGAGATAGATACTATGAAAGTCGTATAAATACTTGGTCATCTCTGCATGTCACTTGTATGACCAAGAGAACACAGAGACCTTCCCACAAAGTTGGGTGATCACATTGGACCATCTAGCTAGTGAAGGCAAAGCATGCAACTAGTCCGACATGTTGGCTCACAGGCTGAAGGAATAGGTCACAGGAGCTCGGAAGCTGCCCAAAGGTCAGCAAGAAAAAATATACATGTCTGCTTACATCTTGGATGCAATTTGTGTCTGTTAGTGGTTCCCGGGCATGAAGTGGGCATGGACATTGGCTAAAAGCTCTATGAATACTTATTTTAAATTGTTCTCCGAATGCAGCTTCAGAGGAGTTATCACACAGCTGTCAGTTCATTTTTGCACCACTGTGTACAAGATGATATTTGAGTAGGATACACCTTGCATGTCGAAGGCAGTAATGAAGGCACTGATCGAAACCAGAAGAAGAAGGCAGCTTGGCCCACTCTTTTGTTGCGGATTGGGTTGTACGAGATATAGAACCTCAAGCATGCAGATGTCGAAACAGAGGAGATCAAGAAAAATCATTTCGATGTTTGAAGCTTCAATCCATATGACCTGCATTGTATTGTGAAAAATCACTGCATGAGAGTACAGTTTCAGTAGATGTACAGGGCATGTCATTGGGTGGAGGAAGACCCATGGAGATATTGTTACAATTTATCTAGGCCCAATGAACCAGTCGGCATTGTTTTCGAATGGTTAGCGAAGCAGCATGAAGCATAATTGAGGAGAGCACCACCAGTAGTAGCAGTAGAGCCAAACACATCAGTGCAAGGCAAGAGAAATATTGACGACAATGCAGAGGTCGAACAAAGCTGCAATTTTAGAGTAGACCCACTTTTGTAGAAAGTAGCTTTGGTAATAGAGGCAGAGAGGCAGCAATGCGACAGGAGGATCACAGAAAGCAGAGAGAAAAACAAAGGATGGAGGAAATAGTGAAGGAGTTGCATGAGTTGAAGGAGCAACTCCAAAAGGAACAGGAGCTACGTAGATAGGAGAAGGAAGTGCAACAAGAACAAGTACAACAGGGGGCACAACATGTACAGATAAATGAAACTGTGACCATACAGGTAGTAGACTCATCTGAACAGCTCGCACCAAGCAGAGAGGGTGAGTAGTCATAGGAGCAGGACTTCGCTCAAGAGGTTGAGCAAGAACTTGAGCATATAGATATGAATATGGAGCAACAAGTGTTAGAGAAAGAAATCGACCTCATGCCTTACCTCCAAGAGGTTGACCCACCAACTTCACCGGATCTAGAAGCAGAGCAAGTTCCAAGCGACCAAGGAGATACTGAGATACTTGGAGAAAGTCTAGAAGGAGATATGCACAAGATATCATTCAACTAGTCGCAACATAGAGTTGTGCAATCATGCAGAGTATCTACTCCGTATGACAACACATCTCCTGTGTAGTTTGAAGAACGAGTGATCATGTCTAATGTGTGCACGCATCCATCAGCATTGGCCGATGTTACCAGAGCAATTGTCAAAGACACTAGCTGGAGTGTTCGCTTCTTAATAGATGAGAACGAGTGAATGGCTAAGGATTTACAGAAGGCCAAGTAAGGAGGAGAACTAGTTACAACATCCGCCCAAGAATAGAAGAAGAAGGTGATACTAGATGAATTATTGTCCCTTGAAATAGTCATGTGGCCATTGTATTCCAAGTTTGGTACCGTGCATAAGGCAGTTGTCCATCTCAACGGTTGGCAGTAGCGATGTGCTAAGAGAGCATGTAGCTTTTCAAACGTGCATATTGTTGTTGATTACATGCAAAAATTCACAATGAGATTCAAGGGAGCCCCATTACACTTTCCCAATATGATGAAGCCAAGAGTGGTCGAGATGAAGGCACACATTTGGATTTAGATCCGGAACTATGAAGACCTCCCGCAGCTCATCACTAGTTTGCAAGCTTCCCATGCACGGGTATTTGGAAGTATGGATGTTGTTGTGTGTGCACATACAATCCCATCTATTGGGGAACTCACCAAGGTGAAGACGAAGGCACAAGTCCGACTGGAGCTTGACTCATACTTTGATGAGTTGATGCGCATAGCCACTAGTGTAGACTTGGTGATCAGTTGAGACACCATGCATCAGTATGTCACTGGTCCGACCGCACTCAATACAATGATGTGCATGTTATTATACTAGTTGGACAGAGGAGCTAGAGCTGTGTACTTGGATGCAAGAGATGCAATAGTTCGGTTCCAGAAATATGTCACCACAAAGTATACGGGCACCATCACAGACTACCAATCTTGGCATCAGTTCACCATCGTCCACCATTGTGAGGATGTTGAAGAGCTGGTCTTTCCACAGTTCTTTGAATCATAATGATGTCTTGCATGGCTTGCTCAAGCCTATTTTGTCTCAGATGGGTACATGTGCAGATTGTATGTGATGTCTTGTCAAGTGGAAGTTGATGTGTCAATATTTGGATGTAACATTCATAGAGTAGTTGAAGAGTCATGAGGATAAATGAACAGTCATAAAGGGAAATGTCAAGGGTCACCCCACCCTTCGCTATATATATTCCCTCATAACTAATTATACAGGCTTTTGGTCAGCCAAGCTTCTGATAGGAGTATCATAGAGAAAGATTGGAGAATATTGTAATGAGCCTTGGCTTCTCCATAGTTCAGGGCTAGTACATCTCTTTGGAGGAGCAGACGACAATGACTATAACGTCCCGCTGTCGGGACTAGTGGTCAGTCTTGGCTGTACTGTATGACTGCAAATTTCACTTCTTAATACAATAGAGCCAACACATTTGATGCATATGTCATATTGTAGTTCAACAATCTTGTTTACTCTAAATGATATATGTATCTGCTTTCTTACGCATGTGTGTATAGACTCCTTTTGTATATGTATGTATGAAGATTCTTGAAATGTGTTGTTGGTTTAACCATCACTTTGGATTGTTAGCTTACTTGTGTTTGAGTTTGTGATGCATCTTTGCTCGTGTGTTCCCTTCTTAACTCCGTGCCTTCACAGCTTTCCAAGGGGCACACTCACCTCACCCTCCGTGTGTTAGAACCGTTCATGGACCTTACTTGACTTATTTCATATGTCACACCCTTGCTAGCAATCAGGATCTCTTACTTGCCTATGCACGCAACTATTGTCGAGGCGATGTCGTACGACCCACTTCTGGGACTCCTACACCAAACGGTATGTGGTCTAGTTGGGACTTCTTACCGGGGAGATCCCCGGACATGTTGGCGAGTCTAGCACCGTCAAAATTTCTAGCGCTAGAAGAAGGGCTAGATGACAAGTTGTGTCCTCTCATCTTGTTTTGAACCTTTGCACATCTATCATGGATTCTATTACACTCATCCCTCCACATTGTCTTTCTCATGCCGAACATCTCAACATCACGAGGGATTTTTTTGATCTCTTGTCCAAATTCACGTATGATGGTGAAGGCAAAGTAGCCTAGCCTTAGTAATTAGAAGACTTCTATGCATTCCTTGATAATGCAAGCAAGTTCTATGTAGAATAGGTCAGTCTGCTACTATCATAAACACTTCGCAAATCCCCACAATGGTGGTGCTGCAGCCTGCCTCCTGGTAGCGTGCACTCACTGGAGCAATTATGTGATCTCCTTGAATCTACTTCCATCATTTTGATCTAGAACCTCTTGACCAAAAACTATTATAACAACAGAAGGCCCCGCATGAATCGCCTATTGAATTTTGGGAACACTTCTATGTGTTATACGTTCAAGCTCTGAAAAGACAGATGAAATTTCCATATCTTTGGGATAGATTCGAACACTGTTGTAACAAATTAGTCAATCCCAAGAAGAAGTTCAAGCCCAAGCCTCACTCAACATATTTCAATGATGGAGTTGTGCAATCTCAGATGGACACGGTCACTGTCACAAGTGACTATCTGTTGTCCTTGCATCAAACATCTCCACCACTACAAAGTGATGTGGGAGAACAGGCATACACATCCGTTGAACTGTCACATCCTCCCAATATAACTTCTCTCAATTTTCGCACACATTTGCTTGTGAATCCCATGGGCTGTCACATGACTGTTTTACCTCAACCTCCATCTTCGTATTCTATTGATCCTCTAGATTCAGCTGTCTTGTGTTCTTCCATTCTGGACTCTACACTTGTTGTGAACTAGGATCAAGTTATCGATAGAGCTGGTGTTGCACAACCAACCTATGCTATCATTC
This sequence comes from Pinus tabuliformis, assembly GCA_031772625.1. NCBI lineage: Eukaryota > Viridiplantae > Streptophyta > Pinopsida > Pinales > Pinaceae > Pinus > Pinus tabuliformis. Next base: position 633,923,773 of record CM062813.1, on the reverse strand, counting down.
ATGAAGAGTATGACTGGGACATTGAGCATCAGTCCTTGGTGAAGGATGAATCTCGTATGTCTGAGCCTCCTCCATTCCTTCTTAACATATATGGTGATTCTGTCATCACTCATTTCACATGTGTATCTCCATCTATGAATGAACCCATTGTTTATCATTTTGAGATTACGCTGGATGTCAGTCCCTCATCAGACAACTGAGAGGATAAATTATTCACTAAAAACCCACTTGATTTTTCATCTACCTTTTCCAAAAACGCATAGGATGTACTTTTTTGCTTCTCATCTACCCCTCTCTTTGATTCATCACATCATGAAGATGCTGATAAAATCTTTGGTTTTGCTAATCATAGTTGTCATGATATATTTACTCCCATATTCGATCACGATGATGATTCTATTGCTGTTGATTTTTTCAAGCCACCTATTTATGATGATATATATGTCATCGAAGTTGAAACCCCACAGACTATCGAGGCGCTTCAGCCCGAGCTAATCATTATGTCAGGACCTCGCAGTCCTGAGGTTGGTTTCACTTCCAATCAGGAAATTATTGAACCACCCAAGGATCCTCATCACTCATTTATATGCATTGAAGATCAATCTCACACACAGATTATGCTTCCTCCAGTCAAACTACACGATCTCATCACTCATGCATTGGAGGAATCTGACATAGCGAGCACACGTGCATGACGCAACTTGTCTTTGTTCCTTTCATTTTCTTGCATGTCATAGTCAAGAGTATGTGTATGCTTAACAGCTGCACATGGTGTCACACATCACCGTGATAATTCAATGGAGTGCATGTCATGTACTTGCACTTACTTATGTTCTGTGGACACATTTAAACATGGAGTGTGTTTGTCTTCATTGTTATATCTTTCTTGTTTGCTGGTTCACACAGTTGTGTTGTTCAGAAACCATGCCTTCACTGACATGGGTTAACAAATGCGTTGGTGGTTGCATTGGAAGTATAACTTCACATGATCATGCCCATTCACAGTTAGCTTAAGAGTTGGGATAGTGTTTGTTTTTTGTTTGTTTGCTTGCATGTATGTTTGATTCTTACCTTGCATGTTTGTTTGCTTGCATGTTGTTTTCTTACTTTCTTTTCTTCCACATTTACTTCTTCTTTCATTTTATTTTGTGTTTGTTTGCTTGTTTATGTTCGTAGGTTAGTTTTGCATTAAACTGAGTGAGGCTCTTGAAACAAGCTAAGTAAAGTATGAGAGGACTTGTGCAGTGATCAATACTTGGTTATCTATCATCCTACCTCTGTATGAAGAACTTTTATCTTTAGGCCTTGATTTGTCAATCGAAAATATGTGTTGTTTGAAGTGAACCTTGTTGAGAACACAATGCTTGTGCACTAACTAGTGTCACCTACTCTAGTCGGTTTTTTTGGGTTAATCTTTTTCATCTCTGTCAAGTAGAGTAAGGTGAGGGGGAAAACCCCAACAAGCATGTCAAAGGTATATATAAACTACTTGTTTGAAGGAACAACCTCTTCTACTCTCAATAAGTCAAGAACCCTCTTCCGCCTCTGAAATGAATAAGTTCTATGCAAAGTTATGAAAATGAAAAATGAAAAAAATGAAAAAGTGAAAATTTTCAGAAAAAATGCAAAATGAATAAGGCGAAAGAAGAGAAAGGCTTCCTATGCAGAGAGGTGATGCAAGTAACTCCATCGGGGTGCTGACCAGCCTCAGTGGCATTGGAGTGATGCTTGTGTTCCTACATGACTCTATCGGGGTACTATCCAAGCCTGATGGCAGCAGAGTAGCACCAGAGATGAAACTAAAACTCTAATGACCATACTACTTGTGCACCAATATACCCCTCACCCCAATCGAAAAAATTGTGTTGGCTTAGCTTGGAATATGTGTCAACGGACCAAGGGATTGACAGATGCTGCATCTTACAATCAAGCAAGTATGGAAACCAAGACGAATAAATAACTGAACAATACTTGCGAAGGCGTTAGACTTTCTTTTCACGAACAAGGTCCATTCATAGAGATGGAGTTCTACCAGTGTGTTGCCAAGTGTTGTAGCGCCTACAAGGACCCTCCAAAATTTTTCCTTAGCTTCATTTTGGAGCCTCCCTACCAACCATCCTCAACAACATGTCTTGCGCTATCAAGTACATGAGCTTCATTGGTTTTCTAGCATCTTTCCAGCCTATGCATGATTGCTTGATTCACTCCACTCACAGGCTGCCACTCCAGACTTAGTCCAGTTGTTGGCTGAGTAGCTCCCTCAAGAAATTGTGCAATTCTGGAGGGGAACCAAACTCCCCTCCAGAAATTACGCAAATCTAACTAGCAACCTGTTGGTCCCAAAAAACATAGGGGCTTCACTGGGGGAGCAATACCATAGCACGTGGATTAATATTGGGGGATATTTATTGAGGAAAAACTGGCATAATATATTGGGAGATATATAGGGGGTAGAGGTTTTTTATATTGGAAGGTATAAAAAATGGAGGCCAAATTTAATGAAAAAATATAAAGGGGTATAAAAAATGTTAATTAAAAAATGGATACCTACAATATCTAGTGAAAATAGGGGTATTTAAATTGGGAGGGTGTATTGGGTTCATATTGGTAGTGGGTTAAATAATGTGATTTTTATTGGATGTGGGGCCTGATAATCTTTTGTAATATATAATTCTCTAACAACTGGTATCAGAGCCGAAGGTTTATATGGCTGATAAACTCGCAGGATAGAAGGGTTCCTGGTTTGAGTGGGAGCAATGGCAGAAGATGGTAGGCTTAGGGTCGAAAAATTTAACGGTGAAAACTATCAGCTGTGGAAGATGCAAATGGAAGATTATTTGTACCAGAGAGATCTGTACCAACCATTGAGCGTAAAGACAAAGAAGCCGATGAGTATGACAGACACAAAATGGGATATTCTTGACAGAAAAGCACTTGCAACAATACGGCTGTGCCTAGTAGCATCGGCAGTGTTTAATATTTCAGAGGAAATGACAATAGAGGGTTTAATATCGACATTGTACAAAGTATATGAAAAGCCCTCGACCTCAAATAAGGTATTTCTTATGAAGCATTTATTTAATATGAAGATGTCAGAAGGTGGATCTGTTGTTGATCATTTAAATGAGTTTAATACAGTTACCAATCAGTTAAGTTCTGTAGGGGTAACTTTTGATGATGAAGTTAGGGCTCTGTTATTTGTATGCTCATTTCTAGAAAGTTGGAATGGTTTAGTTATGGCCATTAGTAACTCTGTCTCTGGATATAGTACTTTAAAGTTTGATGAAGTTTCCGGTGCAATTCTTAGCGAGGAAATGCGACAGAAAAGCTCCGGTGAGATATCAGGTAATGCTTTGACTGAAGAGACTAGGGGAAGAAAAATGGACAGAGAAAAGAGCCCCGGATATCGCAGTAAGTCAAGAAAAGGAAAATCCAAGTCCAGATCAGCGACAATGTGCTGGAAATGTGGGAAGAAAGGACACCTAAAGAAAGACTGCAAGTCTCGAAAGGGAAACGAAGGAGACACACATCAAGAAAATAATCATGAAGTGAATGTAACAGGTGATGTGTTGCAAGATGCTTTGATTCTTTCATTATAAATTATTATTGATGACTGGGTGGTAGATTCAGGGGCCTCATTCCATGCCACACCTGATAGGAAACATTTTTATGATTATGTTCAAAGAGATTTTGGACAGGTTCGATTGGGTGATGATAAACCGTGTAAAATCATTGGAATGGGTACAATTTTCATAAAACAGCAAAATGGAAATCAATGGATATTGAAGGAGGTAAGGCATGTTCCAGATCTGAAGAAAAATCTAATTTAGATAGGGCAGTTTGGAGGTGAAGGTTGTGTAACTACCTTCACAGATAAAACCTGGAAGGTCACTAAAGGATCCCCGGTAATAGCGAAAGGAGGAAAGGTTGGTACATTGTATTTATGTAATGGTATTTCTAATTCTGTTAATGCTTTAACTTCTACAGGAGAAGATATGGCATTGTGGCATCATAGGCTCAGGCACATGAGTGAGAAGGGGATGAATATTCTTCACTCAAGAAATTGATTGCCAGGTTTGAAGCATGTTGATTTAAAATTCTGTAAGAAATGTGTTTATGGAAAATAGAAGAGAGTCAGATTCCTTAGAGTTGGGAAAGAAAAGAAGAGTGAAAAAATAGAGCTTGTGCAAACAGATGTATGGGGACCTTCTTAGGTATCATGTCTTGGTGGCTCTCGTTATTATGTTACTTTTATTGATGATGAAACGAGAAAAACCTAGATTTATTGTATTCGAAATAAATTGATGTATTTGATACTTTCAAGAAATGGAAAACTTTGGTTGAAAATGAGATAGGAAAAAGGTTGAAGTGTCTCAGATAAGAAAATGGAGATGAATATTGCAACAAAGAGTTTGATAGGTATTGTTCAGAGAATGGAATTCGTAGAAAGAAGATAGTTCTAGGAACACGACAAGAAAATGGTGTGTCAGAAAGGATGAACATGACAATCATGGAGCATGAAAGGTGCATGAGATTGCATGCAAGATTGCTTTTACAATTTTGGGTGGATGCTTTAGATACTGATATTTATCTAATAAACAGAGGGCCTTCAAGCTCCTTGGATGGTGGTATTCTAGAGGAGGCATGGACAGGTAAAAAGGTAAACTACTCCTTTTTAAAGACTTTTGGTTATGAAGCCTTTGTCCACATTCATAAAGAAAATAGAAAAAAGCTTGAGGAAAAATCAAAGAAATGTACCTTTATTGGATATGGTGTTAATGATTTTGGTTATCGCTTTGATGATTATGAAAAACAAAAAATTATTAGGAGCAGAGATGTCATATTCAATGAAAAAGTTTTGTATAAGGATCAGTTGCAGGAAAAGAAACAGGAAAAAGAAAATAGAGAATACACAGTGCTTGACAAGATCACAGTAAAAGTAATGGTGCCTGAAAATCATAATGATCAACAGCTAGAACAATAACCACAATAGCAACAAGCACCTCCAACACCTAAAAGTGGTGTTAGAAGATCTACCAGGATAAGTAGACCCCCTGAACGCTACTCTCCTTCATTTTATTATGTATTGTTGACTGATTCTGGTGAACCAGAATGTTATCAAGAAGTAGTGCAGGTATAAACCAAGAAGAAGTGGGAGCAAGCCATGAAAGAAGAGATGGAACCCTTAGCACATAACTGAACTTGGGACTTAGTCAGGTTGCCTGCAGGTAAAACAACATTGTAGAATAAATGGGTTTACAAGTTGAAGGAAGAATATGGAGGTAGAAAAAGGTATAAAGCTAGACTTTTGGTGAAAGGGTTTGCACAGAAAAAGGGTATAGACTTTGATGAGATATTTTCTCCTGTGGTTAAAATGACTTCAATCAGAACTATTTTAAGTCTAGTAGCACCTGAAGATTAAGACAACCTTTCTCCATGGGGATTTGGAGGAAGATATATATATGCAGCAACCACAAGAATAAGATAAAAGGGAAGGAGAAACTAGTGTGCAGGTTGAAGAAGAGTTTGTATGGCTTAAAACAGGCTCCAAGGCAGTGGTATCTAAAATTTGACAGGTTTATGTCTGAACAAGGTTATAATAGATGTCACTATGATCATTGTGTTTATCTCAAAAGGCAAAACGATGGTAGCTATGTTATATTGTTATTGTATGTAGATGACATGCTTGTTGCAAGTTATAACATGTAGGAAATAAATGTGCTCAAAAGAAAATTGGCAAAATCATTAGCAATGAAGGATTTGGGTGCTGCAAAACAAATCCTTGGTATGAGAATAACTAGAGACAGGAAGAATTGAAAATTAACATTGTCTCAAAGTGAGTACATAGAAAAGGTGTTGAAAAGTTATTATATGCAGAATGAAAAACCAGTTAGTATACCTTTGGCTAGCCATTTTAAATTAAGTAAGGAGGAGTGTCCCAAGACTCAGGAAGAAATTGCTCATATGTCTAAAGTTCCATATGCATCAGTTGTTGGAAGCTTAATGTATGCAATAGTCTGCACAAGGCCTGATATTGCACATGCAGTGGGAGTTGTAAGCAGGTAGATGAACAATTCAGGAAAAGAACATTGGATGGATGTGAAGTGGATTCTCAAGTATTTGAGAGGTACCACAAATCAAGAATTATGATTTGGTGGTTCAAACATTGCTCTACAGGTATATGTTGATGCAGATATGGTGGGTGATAGAGATAATAGGAGAAGCACAATAGGGTATGTGTTTACTATAGGTGGAACAACTATCGGTTGGGCCTCAAAACTAAAAAGTGTCGTTGCACTCTTGACAACAGAAGCAAAGTATGTTGCTGCTACAAAGGCTAGTAAAGAAATGATTTGGTTACAAAGGTTTCTAGATGAATTGGGTAAGAAGCAAGAGTTGGGTAAGTTATGCAGTGACAGCCAAAGTGCCATACATCTTGCAAAGAACTCTGCATTTCATTGCAAGACTAAAAAGATACAGCTCAAGTACCAATTCATATGGTCAGTGTTGGAAGATGGACAGTTGAAGTTGGAAAAGATACACACTAGCTAGAATCTTGCAGATATATTAACAAATGTTGTAACTAGGGAGAAACTAAGAATTTCTCAGTTTCAATTGGTCTCCAAGTATGATGAAGAACATGAGAAACAACTAGGTCCAAAGTGGAGTCACATTCCAGCAAATGAAGCAACGACGGAGTTGATATAATCAGTCTCCAAGTGGGAGATTGTTGGGTGTGGAGCTTGATTATCTTCTGTAATATATAATTCTCTAACAATTTTTAGAGGTATTTCCAATATGTAGTGAAATTAAGGGTATTGTTTAATATGCCACGATCGCACGTGATGCGTCAAAGGTTTATTGAGTGAAGCCCCCATGCCAAAAACTGTGCAATTCTATCAAACAGTCTTCCCAGTGAAAACTTTACAATCTAGCCTAGTAGTGTTGCTCAGCCCAGAAATTGCACAATTCTGGGCAGCAATAAGCTGCTCCTCCAAGAAATTGCGTAATCCCTCTGGATAGCCAGGCCAACTTCCTCCCAGAAATTACGGAAAAATCTCCCTCAATCAAGCAGGTTGTTGCATGTGCCTTCAAGTTGACTGGTTCCACCCAAGACCAAGGAAACTTGACTTGCATGTGTGGACTTCTTTTTCCCGAAATAACAAAAGGAAACATGAAAAAAGCATCCCTAGATTTTAGGGGGCTATTTTTAATAGCTGGAGATTACATGCAAAGATCATTTTAGAAACATTCCTCCAAGTGTTGCTTTTTCCTACATTTGTGCCATGCACATCATGAGCCTCAAACTTATTTATGCGGCTCTTCAAATCTTATTATTCACATCAATCTTGGAGCTCTGACATCCCACAACACATCCAGGAGCTTTCAACACATCCAACTCAGCTATTTCCGAGTAAGTCTGCTTAACTTGTCTTTTACAACATTTCTATTGCCTTTTGTGTTTTGGCTTGTGTGAGTGTTGTCTGCTTGATTTCTGTAAATGTTTGTTGTCATTTGCTTGCATGTTAGCCTGTACAAGAACCATTTCAATTTTTTTTAGCATCTCATTGCTGTGGCATGCATGAAACTGTTTTGCACGGACGGTCGTCAATTCGCCGACTCGTTTCACACACATGCATGTTATTCCATTTTTTGAATCTTGCATTCACTATTTTCATGCCTGATCATTCAATCCTGCTTTCACTCAGTATCGCCATGAATTCACATCTTCATTTTCTTTCAGTTTCCCGTCGGCGAGTCTGGGCAGCCTTAGCTCGGACTCTGCCTCACGCTAACAACATTGCACAATTCTGAGAGGGAAGGCTCTGCCTTCCTCCCAGAGAATGCAGAATTCTAGCTAGTGACCTGCCCTCCAGTCTTGCCTTGCACAATTCTTCGAGGCAGTGACTGTTGACCCATAAAATTATGTAATGCAGTCCTTGGGCCTACAGCACTTGCCAATTGAAATTACACATTGCGCAATCCCAGCACCCAGTAGGATAGTCTGGATTGTGCATTGTGCAATTCTAGTAGTCAATCAACCTGCCAACAGTTCAGACTGCATTTTGCATAGTTTTGACAGTCAGTCTCCTGACCTCCAAGTGAAAATTGTGCAATCCTTGCTAGTCAGTCCCCAGGTGTGTTGCATGCCATCCCTCAAGCTTGGTTTGGTTTTAAGTGACATATTTCTTTCCATGCATGTCACCATGTCCCTAGATATAGTAGGTGTTCATCCATCTCTCTGTAGTTCAGGATCAATGGCCTCCAAGAGAGCAGGGTCAAAGGACATTGACAGAAGCGCAACTGGAGCAACAATCGAGTGAATGTCTAGGAGTTTTCTGATCTATGAAGGCACCAAGCTGATTGTAGACAAAGGCATCAAGATGAAATTGAAAGAGGTCAATGATGCATTCTCAAGCACATTTGGGGAATATCTCAAAGAATGCAAAGTATATGTGAACATTCACAAGTCTAGCTTGTACCAAATTGTATGCAGGTATCCCGCATTCCCATGCGTGGGCATGATAACTTGGATCATCTCGCACACTGATCCCGAGATGATGACATTGAGTAGTGTCAGTGGGATAGATATTTCTACCTTCAGGGCACAAGATTATCAGCAGATGTACCATTTTTTGAAGCCAGTGATCGCCATGGAGACACCCTTTAGCATACCCAGCAGCAATGCTAACTCCAAGGATATCTTGAAGAACTAGGTAAAGGAGCTAGGCCGATTTAGGATGAGACCCAACTAGATTTACAAGACGAAGATACTGTGGAAGGAATATCAATACTTGGTCATCTTTTCATGTTGTTTGTATGGCCAAGAGATCATGGAGACCTTCCCGCAAAGTTGGGTGATCGCGTTGGACCAACTGGTCAATGAAGGCAAAGCATGAAACTGGTCCAACATTTTGGCTCACATGTTGAAGGAACAGGTCACTGGAGTTTGACATCCTCCCAAAGGTCAGCAAGCAGAAATCTACATGTCCACTTACATCGTGGATGCAATTTGTGCCCATCAGCAGTTCCCAAGCACGAAGTGGTCATGGACATCGGTGAAAACCTATGTGAATACTTATTGTAAATTGTTCTCTAAATGCAGCGTCAAAGGAGTTATCACATACTTGCCAGATAATTTTGTCACCCTAGTGTACAATATGATATTTGAGTAAGATCCACCTTGCATGTCAAAGGATGTAATGGAGGCACTAATCGACATAACAGATTGGTATGCCTCACCATTTGGCACCTTCATACAGATGTACAGTGTGGAGAAGCCTCTTCATTTTTTTCCGAAGTTTGTAATGGACAAGCTCATCATGCAAGAAGTATCATACCACATTTCTGTAAGACTTTCATTAGGCTACATTAAAATAAGAAGGAACCTTGGCCCACTCTTCCATTGTGGATTAGGTTTTACGAGATACAGGACCTCAAGCATGTGTATTTTGAAACATAGGAGATCAAGAAATATCCTTTCGACATCTGAAGCTTCAATCCATATGAACTACATTGTATTGTGAAAGATCACTACGCGAGAGTACAATTTTAGTGTATCCAAGGGGCGTCTCATTGGGCGAAGAAAGACCCATGGATATATTGTTACAACTTCTTCAGGACCAATGAAACGGTCGGCATTGCTTTGGAATGGTTAACGAAGCAGCATGAGGCAGCATCCAAGAGAGCACTAGCAATAGATGTAAACATATTGGTGCATGACAAAGGAAAGAGAAAAATTGTCGACAGTGTAGAGGTGAAACAAAGCTACAAGTTCAGAGCAGACCCACCTGTGTAGAAAGAAACTTTGGAAATAGAGGCAAAGAGGAAACAGGGTGACAGGAGGACCACACAAATATAGAGATAACAAGAGAGAATGGAGGAAATGGTGAAGGAGTTGCATGAGTTGAAGGAGCAACTCCAGAAGGAACAGGAGCTGCACCGAAAGGAGAAGGAAGTGCAACAAGAACAGGTACAATAGGGGGTGAAACATGTACAAACAAATGAAACTATGCCCATACAAGTAGTAGACTCATCCGAACAGCTCGCACCAAGCAGACAGGGTGAGCAGACACAGGAGTAGGACTTTGCTCAAGAGATTGAACAAGAACTTGAGCAGATGGACACTGATATGGAGAAACAAGACTTAGATCAAGACATCAACCTCATGCCTTGCCACCAAGAGGTTGACCAACCAGCTTCACCAGATAAAACATCAGAGCAAGTCCGAAGCGACCAAGGAGATACTAAGATCCTTGGAGAAAATCCAAAATGAGAGATGCACAACATATCATTCGACAAGTCGCAACATAGAGTTGTATAATCACACAGAGTGTCTACTCTAGATGACAACACTTCTTCTATTCAGTTTGAAGAACAAGTGATCATGTCTGACATGCGTAAGCATCCAGCAGGATTGGCCGATTCTACCAAAGCATATGCCGAAGCCACTAGCTCAAGCGTTCGCCTCTTGATAACTGAGAACGAGTGAATGGCTACGGAGTTATAGACGACCAAGTAAGGAGGAGAATTGGTTACAACATCCGCCCTAGCAGAGTTGAAGAAGGTGATACTTGATGAAGTATTGTCCCTTGGGACAGTCATGCGGGCGTTGTATTCCAAGTTTGGTACCGTGCATAAGGCAATTTTCCATCTCAACGATTGGCAGTAGTGATGTGCTAGGAGACCACCTACATTTTCAAACGTGCACACTACTATTGATTACATGAAAACATTGACAATGAGATATAAGGAAGCCCAGTTACACTTGCCTAGGATGATGAAGCCCAGAGCGGTTGAGCTAAAGGCATGCATCCAGAGTCAAGTCCAAAACTGTCAAGACCTCCCGTAACTCATCACTAGTCTGCAGGCTTCCCATGCATGGGTATTTGGGAGTATGGATGTTTTTCTGCACACACATGTGATCCCATCTATTGGGACACTCATCAAGGCGAAGACAATGCCACAAGTCCGACCAGAGCTTGACTCATACTTTGATGAGTTAATGTGCATATCCACCAGTGTATACTTCATGATCAATGCAGACATCATGCATCAGTATGTCATTGGTCCAGGTGCACTCAAGACAATGATGCACATGTTATTAGACGCGTTGGACAAAGGAGATAGAGAAGTGTACCCAGATGTAATGGAGGCAATATTTTGGTTCCACAAAGATGTCACCATAGAGTACACAGACACCAATGCGAACTACCAAGCTTGGCATTAATTCACCACCGTCGACCATCCTAAGGATGTTGAAGAAATTGTCTTCCCATAGTTGTCCGAATGATAGTGATGTCTTGCATGGCTTGCTCAAGCCTCTTTTATCTAACATGGGTACATGTGTAGATTATATGTAATGTCTTGTCAAGTTTAAGTTCAAGTGTTGATAGTTTGATGTAACAGTCATAGAGTAGTTGAAGAGCCATGGGATAGGTGAACAATCATAAAGGGGAATGTCAAGGGTCACCCCACCCTTTGATGTATATAGTCCCTCATAACTCATTGTACAGGCTTTTGGTCAGCCAAGCTTCCTATAGGAGTATCTTAGGCAAAGCTTGGAGATTATTGTAACGAGCCTTGGCTTCTCCACAATGCAGAGCTAGTAAATGTATTTGGAGGAGAAGGCAGCAGTGACTGTAACATTCCGCTATTGGGACTAGTGGTCGGTCATAGCCATATAGTATGATTGGAACTTTCACTTCTTAATATAATAGAACCAACATGTTTCATGCCTATGCCGTATTGTATTTCAACTATCTTGTTCACTCTAAATGATATATGTATATGTTTGCTTATGCATGTGTGTACAGACTCTTTCTACATATGTATGTATGAATCTTACAGAAATGTGTTGGTTGTTTAACCATCAATTTGGATTGTTAGCTTACTTGCCTTCCAGTTTGTGATGCATCTTTTCTCGTGTGTTCCCTTCTTAACTCCGTGCTTTCATAGCTTTCCAAAGGGTGCACTCACCTCACCCTCTGTGTGTTAGATGCATTCACGCACCTTCCTTGACTTGCTGCATATGTCACACCCTTGCTACCTACAAGAACATCTTACTTGCCTCTGCGTGCAACTGTGGTCAAGGCAATCTAGTATGACCCACTGCTGGGACTCCTACACCAAATGGTCTGAGGTCTAGTTGGGACTTCTTACCGGGGAGATCCCTTGACATGTTGGCGGGTCCAACACCATCAACATAACAACACAAACACACACAAACACATATATAAGTTTGGGAGGACTACATGTTCTAAATGTCCAATATATCATCTCGATCGGGGCGGGGAATTGAACCGGTGGCTTCACATCAAGGAGTGTCTTAACAAAACACTCGATCACTATCTATCCAAGACCCCATGGATATATATATTTTACCAATTACAACATCATAAGTATGGATAATAAATTTACTGTGATTATAACATTTCAAATACTTAGTGTTATTTGGGTTTTTTGGGTGGTTGAGAGGTAGATTGGACTCCTCCCAACCCATGTTACATTCCTCATAGTAACATTATAAAACTTGATGTAACATTTTAATAGTTTATAACTTTTCTATTGAGATCTAATACTTCTTAACAACCTATATATTCTTCATATAAAATATATAATTATTTTCCATATATAATTATTATTAATAATTTATTTTAATTAAATTCTTATAAGGATTACATATTCAAAATAAACATCATGTAAAACATTACTAAAAAATGTGTAATTTTTTTTTAAAGATTAATGCTAATAAAAACCAAATAAATAATACCATTTTATAAAAATATTTACTCAATACATATTATATTCATTTTACCAGAAAAATTACTCAATATATATCTAGATTTTGAAAATAATATTCTATCCAACTTAGATTAAAAAAAAATTAACTAAATTTTACTTCATATTAATAACTTAGAACCACATTCAATTGACCTATTTTGCTGTAAAACATTTAAAAATACACAATAAAAACATTTAAAAATACACAGTGAGAAGAAGGGCCTACCTTATGATGATGGAATATCCAAACACAAGCAAGCTTAACTTCATTAACAACATTGTCCCTGTCCAAAGATCAATATTTCCCCACAATAGTGAAGAAAATGTCTTTAATCCAATGGTAAGGTGGTGATGAGTAGTTGACCACCAATGAAAATGATGATTTAAAATTGGAGACAATTTTCTTAATGGCTTAAAATAAACTTATTTTTGTTTGCTTTCTGACCCAATCAACATTGTTTTTAGACCATTGATACTTTGGCCATCAAGCGGGAAAGCTGTTAGATGGGCCATAAGTTGAGCTATGTTTAGGGCAACACTCATGATGGTCGTGTAGTGTCTAATCAAAACTAGTGGAATCAGCAGGGTAATGGAGAATTAATTATTTTAAGAGAAATGATCTTTATCGCGTACACATAGTTATCAATAATTTTTATCATTTAATTCATTTTTAAATAATTATTTTTTCTCATGCATATTTTCAACAACATAAACATAAAAAAATATTATTATTATATTAATTTTTTTATAAAAATGTATCATTCTAATTTAAGAAAAATAAGTAAAAAATTTGTGAGTTTCATCAGATTTTTATAAAAACAAAGATTACAAAATATGTTTCAATGGTCCCTTTTACCACATTTCGATTAGACTTGTTGGAAATGGGGTCGGAATATGCCACAAATAATCCTTTACATGCATTATTTTCGCTAGGCTTACAAGCTATACATTGCTTACGGGAGAAAAAAAGGTCAGAAAAACTAACAACAACATATGAAGGAGGGGGATTAGGAGGGAGTATAGGGGGGGCTACAAAATAACCAGGATGTGCATGCATGTCAAAAAATTATGTTCCACCTCAGCATCCATATTACGGAGGTGGTCATTCATTCAACGATGGCTCTATCAGAATCTGTCTAGTTGTTCCAATATCTCATTCTAACATAATTGTATACGATTCATATATGCAAACAATTCATTATGTTCCTCATAACTATGGTCACGAAGAATGTCCAAATTCACCTGGATACCTCTTAGTTGCTCTGGCATGGAATGCAAGGAGGTTGGAGCAACTATATAACCAGAAGAGAAGTTTAGAGTTTGATCCACTTCACCTTCATGATCCAAGCTTGCAAAGGTTTCAGAAGAAGAGCTATGGCTATGGGCTAGAGGACTTACATTGAAGTGATGGCCAACCCCATGAAGAGGCCTCCCTCTTTGGCTTGACATTGCTTTAAAATCTGAGGAACTAACCGTCGGGGTCATTGAGCACACCTTCAAACACCTTGCAAAATAAAAGTGAGAACAACCACCAGAAGTGCAATAAGACCTGCTAGTCCTGAGAATGACAAAAACCACACCATAGTAGGTTCTAAAGCAAGCTGAGAGGGACTTCCCTGAAGCCAAATGAGTTCCCATACAAGGCATGTAATTGTATCCCACAAACGCACAAATTCCAAATCTTGCCACCCAACTGGTCTGTGAGCAAACCCACGAAACATCAACCCCAGATAAAGAACAATTCAAACAAATGAGATCACTTGAAGGAGAAACAAACAACCTCTCGGTCAAGCAAAAAATATGGGTGGCCACTAAAGGCATGCCACAAATAAAGCACCAACAAGAGCCAGACTTGTAAAACCCAAGACTGAGGCTAAGAACAAAGACACAACGATGATCTTTTAAGACTTGCAAGAACCAACTCAAGAAATAAAAGGGATCCCCTTTGAAAAGCTCCCAAAGGTTCCTCGGGGGACAGAAGATAGACCTCCTAGATGAGAAGAAACAATGAGCCATGGTTACCTTCTCAGTGTCTGAAGAAAAAACTAACATGAACCAAGAATTCAGAATTGGGCAAGGGTGCCGATGATTCCAACCAAATGATATATTAAGAACCAAATTGTTGCTAAAGGTCTTTCCAAGGTCCCAAATACTTGTCTGAGATCCAAACTCATTCCAATCTATTGCAAGCGAGTTTTCCACTATGCTACGCTTCCAGAACCCACATCCACTTGTAGGCGAGTACCCATGGTCCCCTTCACACTTACTGTAAAACTCTCCATCCGCAAAATTCATTGTTCAAATTTCCAACCGTGAAATGAATTCCACCTTCCCTCTTAACATAACTGAAGTAACTTCTAGACTTTCCTCCCAATAGGTAAAATTAATGATAGAGTCACTCATAAAAATGAGCACGTGTTCCACGTGATAGAGAGGTATAACCCCGAAAACCTCTAATTTAACATTTGTTCACCTCATTGACGGTTTCATATTTAATGTAATATATATATATATATATATATATATATATATATATATATATATATATATATATATATATATATATATATATATATACTTGTAATAAAATTAAAGTACATTGAATAATATAAAAAAAAGGGAACTGAATGATTTTTCCTAAATTCTATTAAACCCCGCTCCAATTCAACTTTCAAGTAAAACCCAATTTCACTTTCCATTACAATCATGGTTACATTTAACATCTATATTAGATAGCCCATAAATATACAACAAAACTTTTCATATTGATATATATCCAAAATTGGTTTCTCCACTAATAAAGAAAGTCACAAAGATATGAATCCCTTCTATCATTAAAGTTCTACAATATCAAAGTATAGTTGACTCGTGGCATAGGATTTATTGGCTTTTGTTTTTTCTTCTAAATTCATTAGATCAGGTGAACATGGAAAATAATATTCTTGTAGATATTTAATTTTGAAATAAAGTACATGACAACCTAATCATAAATAAAGCTAGAATTTGAATATAATAAAATATGAGAATCCAGATTAATTTATTAATCAAATGTAATTACATATATACAAGAAGTGTTGTCTCAAGATGGGTATGCTATCTTGGACACACAATCTATTGGTTGAGAGATTATATCAACCACACACCAATCTACGAAATAGATCCTAACTAATAGGAACAGAGTCCTTTACTGAGTAATAATCATAACTTAGAAAACTACGAATTAGATATTCCAACACTCTCCCTTAATGAGTACTTGTCTCCATATCAATCTTGTAAACCTAGTTGTGGTCAAATATACCAAAAATAATATGTTGATGTCCATATAAAGGAACAATCATATACCGGAATGCATGGGTTCCCAACCGTAGCAACCGCCAGTCTACTAGGAAGTCATTTACATACATGGTTCATCCAACCTCTCGATGAACTCCCCCTAGCTATAAAATTTCACCTCATGGAGTCTAAAACCAATATGGCCCACCCAAGTGTATCCATCCCGCATGACACACTCTTCTAGGATGTTAAACCTCTCTTACAGATGGAACACATAACAAAGGGTATGCATGCCTCTTTGGGCCTTACAACAAGTACATAAAACATTTCAAGACCACAACCTAACCATTACAAAGCAATCTATGACATGTAGATTGGCTATAATTACAATGTGTGACTCATAATACATCATGCTAGTGATTCTAAACCACAAAATCACACAAATTCATACAAACTTTATTGTTCATCATCCTTTGATATTTGATGTTTCCATCTTCAGTGTCATGTATTCATTATATCTAGTTGCTAAGCATTCCTGCAAATAAATTTGTCTATTGTTGGAATGGCCAGTTCCAACACAGACACAAATGTGTGACAATAGTTGGCTAGGCTAAATATCATAAGAGAAAAATGTCTCATTCTTTCACCCAGATTTACATTAATGAAACTTAATCAAATTTTAATTCAAAGGACACAAGCATAATACCCCTTCAATGGCTCCAATTTAGCGTTTTGTAGGTTCTTATACAACTTATGATGTTATACTGAAATTCCTCATCTTCTATCATCTTCCCTTCATTAGCTCATTCATAATTCTGAAGAACAATCGTAGCTTTATCTGAAGTACCAGTTTTGTCGTTCAGACTAGGTGCTACATTATACGTGGTCTCTTGAACATAACCTGCAGCTTGGTTACTTACATTTTTCTGATTCGATTGAACGAAATCCTTGAAAACAATAAATCTCTCACTTTTCTCATCCAATGAATTGTCTGCCTTTTAGTACTTGATCGACCATGATTCATACAATTTCTAGACTTTTTCATCCGACTCCAGATCATTCGGATCATACCCAACAATTGAGAAATATATTGCTTCCAACACAACAACACTGCTGCCCACCACAAGGAGGAATACAAGTACAAGGATCCATGTTTTCGTGGCTGACTCTACTCAAATTTTAAAAAATATCACAGATCTGTTGAAATCCAAAACTGAAGTAGCAGTTTCAAAACATTTGGGTCGCCTTTCTCCTTCCCACGATGTTCAAATAAGGAAGAACTGTGATTTTGTCAGATTGTTCTAGACTAAGTGCTGCAGTCTCACAACTGAATGTATACTAGCATGCAAAATCATGAAAATCCAAAACCATTACTTTTTATAGAGTTGTTAGAACAACCACCGGGAATTTCTATTTGAGAGAGTGAAACATTTATAATCAGGAACACCAAGTTGAGAATTCAAAAGCGTTGAAGCTGAAATGCCATGATATGTAAAGCTATTTCAAACTGTCTTGTTTAGGTCGCCAGTGATAGCCATGAGAGCGAGCAAATTTATATGGAAAAATGGCATCGTATATAATGGATGTCGTTGTCAAATTTAAAATTAGTATTTATTCTCAAACGACGACCACTTTCACCTTGTCAAAAAAAATATCATGATTTTCATTATTTTCCCCTGAGTGCTGCTACTGGCTGCTGCTTGACAGTGACCCCAGATCCTTCGATCTCACCGCTGACCGCTCAACATACATAGCCAACTCCACACCAAAATAGATCCGCTGCCAAAAAAAGTGCATCAAGGCACCACTATTGTTCCGCTCGGCCTCTGGCTTGACCACGCTGCACTTATCGGCCCAAACACATCCTTCACTCGAGATCCACGCTTCCTTCCCAACAGATCATGTCTCGATCCCAAAACTGGATTGGAATCTCACTACTAAAAAAGGAATTGCCAATCAGCCCATGCAGGGGTGGCGTCTCTTCGGTCAACTACCATCACTCTCCATGCTGTACTTCCAGGCTCCAGCAAGAACTGTACTACTCAGCCCACTCTCCTAGGCTTCACACAGGCTACTTGCAACCGATTCACCATAGTGCCACACAAACACGCTCTTGCTCAACATTTTGGCTCTACCAGACTCAACTTCTGGCTTCCTAGTCGAGGGATCTCCTCTGCACCTTCACGCTAACAATAATCACTCACACTCCAATCTCTCTAGCTAAACACGCCTCACTACAACAATCCCTCAGCATGCAGCCACGCCACCAACCTTTCAAATCCGCAATGTGCAGCTTATCGCTTCCACCGATGGCTCAACCAACAAGCTTCAAACTTGTTCTCAAAGGTGAATAGAATATCATGCCAGTGCTCCACCACTACACCTCCCAACAAACTCCATAGCACGGATCCTCCACACCACCACTGCGCCACTCAGAGATTATCCAAACAAACAATCGAATAATGGACCAACCAAAAACAAAAAATCAAACTCTTTATTTCCCTCGGTCCACAATGGGCCAAGGTTCCTCATCCCAGGACGCGCCAATCCCATGAGGGGTAGGCCCTCTGGGCTCTGATACCATGTTAAAAATGCAATGTTCTATATTAAATAAAATGAAACCCACTGATCAGCTCTACGAAAGAGAGTCTGAACTAGGAGAGTCTAGCTCTGTAGAATGATCTACATTATTCATGTACATCACACATTATATAGTAATCACAGATTTAGGGAAGTTAGAACCATAACCTAAAAAATAGAAACTAATTCCTATCCTGAGTTCTTGTGAACCAACTCACTATTCTAAGATATTATCCATTATCTCTAACACTCCCCTTAATGGAGAAGGGGTTCACAAATATGCCTAACATCTCCCTAAACATTTCAAACTTGATTTTTCCAAGAGGCTTAGTGAAAATGTCTGCAACATTATCACATGTATTACAATATACTAAATGGATTTCTTTTGATTGCACTTTCTCCCTGAGAAAGTGGAACTGTGTATCAATGTGTTTCGTGTTTTTGTGAAACACCAGATTATTAGCAAGTTTGGTTGAACTATGATTGTTGCATTTGATTGTTGTTGCATCTTTATGTTCTTCCCCAACATCTTGGAGAAGTCTCTGCAACCAAACTAGCTCACACGTTGTTGCACACATATCTTGATACTCTGCTTCCATTGAAGATAAGGAAATTGTGTTCTATTTCTTGTTGCTCCATGTAATCACCCCAGATCCAATGTTGAAGGTATAGTCTGTTACGGATCTTCGATCATCTACATTTCTAGCCCAGTCTGAATCTGTAAATCCTGTCAATCTAACAACAGAGGAATCAATATAAATAATACCATAATCTACAGTACCTTGTAGATACCTCAAAACACTTTTTGCTGCATTCAAATGACTTTCAAGTGGCTTGGACATGTATTGACTTAGCACACTGACTGCATAATCCAAATCTGGTCTAGTAGTGATAAGGTAGATTAGGCTACCAACCAACTATCTGTAAAGTGTGGCATTTGCCTCTTTAGAGCCATCCTCACTCTATTGTTGATGTTCTGCTGTAATGGTACTACTACAGGCTTACACTGATCCATCCTAAATGTTTCTAGTAGTCCTTTGACATACTTTCCTTGGGACAAAAATGATTTTCCTAAATCTCTCCAGATCTCAAGACCCAAAGAGTATCTTAATTCACCAAGGTGTTTCATTTTTAACACCTGTGACATCTGTTGCTTGATTTATTTGATTAGATAAGTATCATCACTTGTAATAATCAAATCATCTACATACAAAAAAATCAAGACTATGCTCCCTTGTTCATCTTGCATGGTATAAAGATTAGGGTCATTTTTACTTTTGTTGTAGCCAAATTGCAAAAAAAATAAATCAATCTTTTCATACCAAGACCTGGGTGCTTACTTTAGTCCATAAAGAGATTTCTTTAATCTACATACTAAATGTTCTTTCCCTTTCTAGACAAACCCTTCAGGTTGCTCTAAATAAACCTCCTCTTTCAATTCTCCATTTAAAAATGCTAACTTTACATCTAGTTGGTGAATCATCCAATGTTTCTTAGTAGCTAAAGAAATCAACATTCTGATGGTATTAAGTTTAGCTACAGGGGAAAAGGTTTCTTCATAGTCAATCCCTTATTTTTGTGAATACCCCTTTACTACCAATCTATCTTTTAATTTATCTATAGTTCCATCTTCATTAATCTTCGGTTTATACAACCATTTACAACCTATGGTTTGTTTCCCTCTAAGCAGTTCAACTAGTTCCCAAGTGGTGTTCCTGATTATAGATTCATATTCTTGTTCCATAGCTCTTTTCCATTCACTACATTCATTTGCTTCCTTATAACTAGAAGGTTCAACAATATTCATCATACTAGTTATAAAAGCAATTTCCCTATATCTTGCAGGGAATTGAGCTTTCCTACCTGATCTCCTAAGTGGTGGGGTAGCTTCAAACCTTATCTCATCATCATTTTATTTTTCTTCCCTTTGCTACTACTACTGTTGTTGTTGTCTTCTGTTGTTCATATTCTGCCTTTATCTTCTGTTGGTCGTGATTGTTTCCTGTTTCTTCATTTTCTTCTTCCACCAAGTACAGAATATCCCATTCCTCATTGTGCTTATCAGATTCTTCATGATCCTACTCATGGAATATGAAATCTCTACTAACAAAATCTTGTGAGTAGAGGGATTAAATAATCTATAAGCTTTATATTGTGAACAATACCCTATAATGGTACATCTGATGGCTTTTGAATGTAGTTTTCTTCTGTCTTCCTTTGGAATATGGGAAAATGCTTTAGACCCAAATACTCTTAAATGTTTTACTGTAGGCTTAAATCCATATAGTGCTTCATAAGGAGTTCTAAACTCAAGACTCTTTGTAGGACTCCTATTTTTTAAGTAAACTGCAGTATTCAATGCTTCAGCCCAAAAACCATTTTACAGATTCTTACCTTTCAACATGCTTCTAGAGCATTCCACCAGTGTTTTGTTCTTTCTTTCTATTACTCCATTCTAATGAGGAGTATGGGGTACATTTGGGTCACCTTGCTCCTTATTCTAAGTTTTCATAATGATTTGGTATGTGTAACACATGGTTTTATGTTTAAAACTGATCATGTTCACCCCTCATCGTATATCTTAAGCTTAGACAAATATTTAGTTCAAAGAAAACCCATTGAGGCCAAGAGAATTTGAGTGCACTCTGAAGCCTTGATTGATAATCCTTTGCTATTTGGAAGTGTGCCTTACACCTTCCAAGAGTGAAAAACACACTCCTTAAGCTTCTTTCCCCTTCCTCGCTCTGAACTGCGGCCTTGAAGAGACCAAGTATTTCTTGAGTTCACTCCTTCGACTCGAAGAAGTGTATCCTCCTTGAGCACATGAGTGCACTCTGAAGGCCTTAATCTCAACTCTTTAGCCTTCAAAAATGTGCCATGTTCCCTATTAGACCACTTCAAAGGCATGGAGCATCAACATTCAACCTTTAGGAGTGCGCCCTCTGCCCTCTTGGGCCTCTTAAGAACATGAGCACAACCCAAAGGAATGAAGCCTTCGTCCTTTAGCTTTCAGGAGTGCACCCTACACCCTGCATGTCTCCCTTAAGCACACAATGCATTTGGGAACCTTGAAGCCTTCCCCTTCATCCTTCAGACTTGTGCCATGTGCCCTCCCTTGACTGCCTCTCTCACTTTAGCACATGAGCACATGTCGAAGACCTGAAGCCTTTCCCCTTCAACCATTCAGCCTTTCAAAGTGGGCCCATGTGCCCAGAAGCTCCATTTGTCCCTCTTGAGCACAATAAAATCTGCATGGAACATCATAGAATAGGAGATTTTCACGTTGATGGTTGCTTGTCATGAGTGATCATAGAAAGAAGTATTCCAAGAAAAACATTGAAAGCACACACAGGGAAGATCAAGCAAAGGAAACAAACAAAGGAAGCATGGAAAGAAGGAAAATACACTTGAATCGTAATGATCAAAGAACCTCAAAGGCTCCATTAGACCAAATACCCTTTGGAGGGTGAGGACATCACGGTTGAAGTTTCATGAAGAATGAAAATACAAGTGGCAACCATTTTACCACTAGAGAAAGTCCATCTCATCACTCCCTATGAATCACAATCATAAAATATAGTGACATGTCACGTTCTCATCAAATTATGATGTGGAAGTCATGATATATTGTTGTAATCATTGTAAAGACAAATAAGTAGAAGTCCAACAATCATGTATAAACTAAAGAGTCATGGAAGTCCAAAGGACATGTAATACCAAAAGTCTTATGTAATTCCAAAAGTCATTTGGAATTCCAAACTTGTAGAAGTCCAAAGGTCAATAGAAGTTGGAAAATCAAGAGTCATGGGGATGTGAAAGGTCATGTATCAAGTTATAAAAGGATCCTCATTTCTCATGTAAAGGAATTTTAATTTTGGCTTCTCCCACAAGGCATTAGAGAGATATACTTAGTACTTTTTGGGAGCAAGTAGTGGGTCTAACGCTCCAATATTGGAGCTAGTGGTGTTCATTGTATTTATCTATCTTGGGACTTTCCCTTATTATCAAAGCCTTCTAAGCTAGTCCATTTTCAATATGCATGTTTCTAAGACTACTGTTTGAATGTTTACGGCTCATATTTTCTTTCATTCGTACCTGATTAATTGAAGTATTTTGGTGACTTCGGTGCTTACTTATTGGAAATTTGTCTTTATGTTTATAATGATCGTCGCATCATAATGAACTAATAATGTTAGACGAGTCTTTCTCCTTTTACGTGTGTATCCATTAAGGTATTACTATTACTTCTCTCTTAGAGGCTCACTTTATTGTCCCCTCTATAGTAAGAGAACCTTAATACATATGCAATCAAACATCCACAAGGCGCACAAACTTGCTCATTCAGAAGGACATTTTCACTTCTCTCTTGTACTGACAACTAAAGCCAAGGTATATCTTTAAGTAAATGATAGTCAGGTTGTATTTTGGATGGGACTCCTACACCAAACGATGTGAGGTCTAGTTGTGACCTTATATCGGGGAGATCCCCTATATCTTGGCTCCATTCAGCACCATCAAGAGATGTAAAAGGAAGTTTCCCTTCAAAGTGTCTTATTATCTAGTCAATTATCTATCTTTTCATATAATTCTATGCTATTTTTTATTTGGATACATAACATTTGGTATCAAATCTCTTGATCTTAATGTTTTTCTACTATAAACAGCTCATCATGGAATTTTCGTTGTAATATTTTCTTTTATGAATATTCATACTGTGAAATTGATGCCATATGAAGGTGAAATATTGATGAACATCTAGTTACAATTGAAAATCTTGGTTCGGTAAATTTGTGGAGATATGGAAAAAGGAAGTTAGGGTTTTCTTTGCTCCAAAATTGAGTCTCAAATACGTATCCAGGGAAAATAATCATAACTTTCTCCTTGAGCATCATATTTGAATTCCATCAAACGTGACTAAAATTTCATAGACTATAGATTGTTGGATAGGATTTTTAGGGCCAAAGGTTGAAAGAGTGACACATGACATCCTATACAATTTTAGTTCACTAAACCAGTCCATAATCAAGTCATCATGGGAGATTTAACATAAATTTACCTTGAAGAATCTAATCTCAATCTGACCTATGGTATTAGAAAGAAGACATAGAAGGCTACCTCAGGATGCATTTTCAGACCTTAAGAGGCTGAAATAATAGAGATACAATAGTTTCAAGTTCAATATTATTAACAAGATCAAAATTAGCTCTTAAAAGCTATTGTTTTTTAAATTTGCATAATCTTCATTTGAAAAATTAGTTTGAAGTGATGAAAAGGGCATAGTGAAGCATATATGTTGTTAATTGGTTCCAAAATTCCTCTTAAACCAAATAATTATACACCTATTAAGCCATTTTAAAGTTCTACTAAGACACATGAATAAGAGGAAGAAATGCAACATGATATACCAAAATTACATGAACAAGTAGAAGAATTTTCGTTGTCACAAATAACAACCAAATGAATTGGAAGCTAATATGGATAGTTTAAAAGCAAAAATAGAAGGTTTAAAAGCAGACATAAAAGGGGACATGGAAGGTTTAAATGCAAACATGGAAGGTTTGATGAAGTTGCTACAAGAAATGCCTCTTAGTGGTGACAAGTTAGTCCCTGAAACTCATGATGAGAACAAAAGGATTGTGAAGCATGATAATAGAGACTCGAACTTTGGGTTCAAGACCAATCATATTCCAAGGATAGATATGAGGAAGTTTGATGGAATGGATCCGTTAATATGTATAATGTAGATGGAGCAGATCTTTGATCTACCCGATGTGCAACACACACAAAGGTACACATTGCATCTTTAAATTTATAACCTAATAAATCTATGTGGTATCGATGGATTTGGACAATTTTTACGAAGGAATTGATAGCACATTAAGAAGATACAAAGATAAATACCTTCTTTAGCCATTCGATAAATCTCAAATAAAAGGGTTTAGTTGCAGAGCAGATTGATGACTTCCAGAGACTGAATATCAAGGTATCTAATATTCCAAAGGAGCATATAATTGATATTTTCCTAGGGACTTTAAAGGATAACATCCACCTTTGGGAACCTAAGTCATTGGAGAATGCATTGAGGGTGACTAGAAAAGTTGAAAGAAAAATTATGGCAACAAGGAGTTCTACATCTCACAACTATAGATATGGAAATGTTGTGACTCCTAGTCTTCCAATACCCACAAGGCTAACATCACAAGAACTAGAGGAAAAGAGAGAAAATGGGTTGTGTTACAATTGTGATAGAAAATACACTAAAGGTCATAATTGTGTTGATAATAAATCATTTTCATATATATTGAAGACAAGGATAGAAAAGGAATAGGAAACATCAAAACAAGTAGATATACATCAAGAACCAACCCCAAGGGCTAAAAAAGAAGAAGTGAATCCAACAATACCTTTTAATGCATTGGCAGGAATTACTGCTCCTTAAACTCACAAGGTAGGAGGATATATCAAGAAGAAAATGGTAACAATACTAATTGATTCATGTAGTACTCATAATTTTATGTGTTGTAAGATAGCCAAGGATTTGAATTTCCTTCTATATCCAACACTAGAGTGTTAAATGATGGTGGAAAATGGAGGAACTATATATTATTCAGGAAAGTTCCATAATATCAATCTAGCCATGGTGGAATATGTATTGAATAGTCCAATGCTTTCCATTCTAAGCGGTGATGCATATGTTGTATTAGGTGTCCAATGGTTGCAATATTTGGGGTTGATAACTTTAAATTTTTTAGATTTTTTCTTGAAATTTTTCTTAGAAAATGAAATTAAGTTAAGGCATATCACAAGGAAACCTGGGAAGATAATAAGCTCTAATGTCATGACAAATCTTTTGAAGAAGGAAAAATGAGGGGTAGTTTCAAAATTATGTTTACTATATGTTCAAGCATCTAAGTCATCCATTTATCCATATATCCAAAGAGTCCCTGACAATCATTCCAAGGTATTTGAGCCTCCCAAAGGTACCCACATATTTGCAAACATGATCATGCTATTCAAATTGTTATAGAAATTGTTCCTCTAAACATCAAACTTACATATATCCCTATGTCTAGAAGGGTGAAATTGAACATATGGTTGCAAAAATGCTAGAGGCAGGTATAATTCAACCTAGCCAAAGCTTTTTCTCTTCCCCAATAATATTGGTACACAAGTAGGATGGATCATAGTGTATGTTTTCGAATAATAGAGATATGATCAAGATCACTATTAAATATAAATTTCCCATTCTTGTAATTGATGAATTGTTGGATGAACTACATGGAGAAACTTACCTCACCAAGCAGGATATTCATTTAGGATATCATCAAATTGGAATGATGAAAAAATACATTTTGGAAAGAACATTTAGAACTCATGAAGGTCATATTGAATGTTTGGTCATGCCTTTTGTCCTTAATAATGCACCTTCCACATTTGAGTTCCATTTTCAAATGCTTACATATAATATTTGTGTTTGTATTTTTTGATGATATACTAATCTACAACAAGTATTTGAAAGATCATGTTCAACATGTTGACAGGGTGCTCAAACTATTGGAGGAGAAACAATTATACGCAAAATCCTCCAAATGTTTCTTTGGGTTATAATAAGTGAGATATTTGAGTCATATTGTATCTCATGAGGGTGTTAAGGTAGGTCCTAACAAAATTAAGGTCATCAACAAATGGAAAATCCCCATTAATTTAAGGCATCTTTGAGGATTTCTCGAGTTGACATGGTATTATTGGAATTTTTTTCAAAATTATGGGAAAATAGTAGTAGCTATAACAACCTTACTAAAGAAAAATGCATTTTTTTGGACTCCAAAAATAGCTAAGGCCTTTTAACATCTTAAAGAGGAAATGTGTCGAGATTTGATATGAGCTACATTATACTTCACAAAAACCTTTATTGTGGAATACTACGCATCAACCAATGCCATTGGTGTTGTTTGAATGGAAGAAGGAAGAACCATTTCTTTTGAAAGTCGTCGAATTGAGGGAAGGTATTTACAAAAACCTATTTATTAGGGGGAAATATTGGCGATACTAGATGAACTAAATCAATAATTTCCTTATTGGAATAAATATTATCTTCATTTCCTTCCTTCCTAAAAGGATTTCGGAGAATATAACATTTCTTGAAACTTAGAAAGGGAAAATCATATTTTGTGAAGGAGAAGCATTTTAGTGGCTTTCCACAAGCATATTTAAGACATCGCCATCAATAAACAATAGTACAAGTGAAACAAGATCACTCCCCTTGAGTTGTATTTCATTTCCATCCTGTGCATGGTGAGTGTTTGAGACATAAATGGCAGAAACAATTTAAGTATAATGTTGTAATATTAAAAAAGTATTTCCAGTGGGATTCTATCAACATCCATTGAAAACAATGACCACATCTATTGGGAGAGTGTTGTACTGGTGGTTTTAAGAGCTTTAGGATGGTATAATTGAAAACAAATGGATAGTTAGGAGGTTGAGTGTTTCGATGGAAGAGATTACAACTAATTATGGTGTTTAGTGTTGGTAAATGAGAGTGTTTCCAACACTTCTATCCTCACAATGAGTGAAATTAGTATCTTTCTCTAAAGAGAGAGTTGTAACAACCTATTTCCAATAATTATTTTGGAAGGAAATTGGTGTAATATCAATGTCTTAGGCATGTTTCAAAGGCTAGAAATGTAGTTAGTATTTATCATTAGGCTAAAGGTGAACAATACTAACAACAATTATGAGACAGGTGCACCTTGCATTAGCCTTATTCTAAGTGTATTTCATATTTAAGGAAAGAAAGATAGTATTATTTGTGGAAATGGGCCAAGTGAAGGTGAACTGGTACATGCAAAGGGACATTGCTTCAATTTATATTTCTTTATTCTCTCTCAAGGTGCCATAAAAACAAAAGTTGGTCACATCATGTATCTCAGGCTAGAAAATCATGAGGCTCAGGGGCAATCCACCTTTCTTTCGGGGGTCAAGCAAAGTCAACAAGTGCACATAAATCGTCAATCCCTACTCTCCATACACACAACAACAAGAAAAATGTAGGCATCAATGGACTGTAAAAATAATATTTGCACGCAGAACTCCCATCTCAGGATAACTTCTTTGGGTCACTCCTATATCTTTCTCTAATTAAATAAAAACAAAATCTGAGTAGAAAAAGTAAACTTAGAAGAGAGAAGATTAAAATCTATGTTGTGTACACTTATACAATGACCTCCCTTATAAATTATAAGGAAACAACTGTGTAAATAATTGGAGATGTAATTGGAGATGGTACAAGTTTAGAGGGATTGACTATCGAGCATGAATCGTCTAGCTTTTGTCATTGAAATAGATCCTATTATTATATGTGTGACAACCACTACAAACTATAGGTCTTGAGGTCAATATTGTGTTAAGATATATGGCCAAGAATTGCTAGAATTGCACCTCTATTGTTTCTAGGCTTGATCTATGACAAAAATTGACAACCTTATCCTAATGCTTCAATCTAGACCGATGAAAACATAAATAAGAAAATACAATGATAATAGAAATTAATAACCAACTACTTTGCATTACTAGGCTTGGTCTATGATAAACAATGGAAACCCTACCCTAATGCTTTAATATGGACCGACCAAGAAATAAATTAATAACCAGATAAAAAAATTAATAACCAACTACTTTTCCTTAACTAAGTTAAATTTGACTCACATTAAATATACTGACGAGATCTAATGTAGTTTCCAAATGTGAATAGACAAAATATATAAGGAAATAAAGAAAAATGAAGAAATAAAATGACGTTGGCAAATTGTAGGCCACTAAAATAAGTCCATCGTGACGAAACGTCAGGAATGGGAGTACTATAATCACATAGATCCCACCTTGCTGGTGTTGTTGACCTTCACCGTGATCTTGTGCTGGAAAAGGAAGACTCCTAGGAAATGGCGTTGGATACATCATTGACAATAATGAAGCCCTAAAGTTGGTTGCCTTCGTTCCCACCAAATTAGGGCAGAATGTTAACCCCAAATTTAGAAAATCCTAGACAGATACAAGTCCCATTCAATATTCTCTTTAAAAATTTAACAAGAATTTCCAATTAAGTCATGATAGAGATCAGAAGGATGTAACCTACCTTAAGAAATGGCCTTCTACTTTTCCTTCTTTCAATGAAGGGGATATATGATTGTTCTTGGTCTAGACATTTCCTATGGCAGAAGAGGATGATGGAATGTTATTCTCAGAAAACCCATGTTGCAAGGAACAAAATTTACCAACCAAAATACTTATCTTCACCCTTGATTGAACCAAAATCCAATGGCTCAAAACCCATAAGATATATTTGAAACCCAAAATAAAATGTAAACAATGGAATGAATCAATCATAAACAACATGAATTGGAAAAGGTCATTACGTTGGCGGCATCATCATTCATAAGGACCCAAGATATATGCTAGAAGCATCATCACAAGTGTCTTTCACACCTCCTTCCACAAAATCTGTCACCAATGTCAAATGGATCTTTATAACTTTGTCATTCTCCTCCATTCCTAGTACCAAAACCCACACGAGAGCAAACCCAAAATATAGTCACAAGGGCCCTGCAGACCTCCTTCCACGAAAGTTTCTACTGATCTCAAATGGGTCTCTATAATTTTTTTGTTCTCTTCCATTCCCATTACCATAACCCACACAAGAACAAACACAAAATAGAATTACAAGCATCCTAAACAATTCCTTCCACAAAAGCTTTTGTTAATGTTAAATGGATCTATCTGACTTTGTCATTCTCATCCATTCCTAATACCAAAACCCACAGAAGAACAAACCCACAATATGGCTAGGGTTTGCCGAATACAACTAGGGTTTGTAGTGACGTCAAAGGAATTGATGAGACTATTATTTATCAAAAATATAACCAAGGTTTATAGGGTGTGGAAGAAGTTGATGAGGTCGCTAGTTGTTCAATGCACACCGATTTTTTTTTCAATATGCACCTGAAGATTGAGTTGCAAATTTCATATAACCCAAACCCTTCACGTGATTAAAAAATGCTTCCCGAATTCTTCATTTTTCTTAACTTAAGACATTAAAATAGTTGATTATAGTTTTGTCTTAACTCAAAACATAAAAATAATTTTAATTTTAATTTAACATAATATTTAAGATGAAATATTATTGTCTCGTTAACAAAATGTCTTAAACTACCCAATTTTGTAGTAGTGATGTTTTACATCACTAAGACATGCGGTCATGGACCCCACAGTTGAGTGTAAAGCACATATAAACTCTATTAAAAAAATATATCAGCTTTCTAACATTTTAATATGGACTCTTATTTTCAACCATGGTGTAATACGCGAAAGGCGTGGTTTATATTAGAATTAGGCTTAAAGAATTTCAACTCTATTAAAAAAATATATTATCCTTCCAACATTAGTATGGAGTCTTATTTGAAACCATGGTATAATACGCGGCAGGTGAGGTTTATATTAGAATTAGACTTTAAAAATTTCAAATTTTTAAATCATAAATGAGTGAGAGTAGTTTCTTTGTTGTGCTTAAATTTTTAAATTATAAATAATCGAAATTAAATATTTTTTTAGTTTCTTTATTGTACTCTCATCCTTAATTTATTAAAAAATAACTCATGAAAAGTTACATATAATTTATTAAAAAATGAAACGTGGAATTTGCGGTTGTTTATTTCAACTTCTTCACCAGTGTCAATTTCAATTGTTTAAAAAAAAAAAAAACATTGTGAGTGCGTTACGTTTTACATGTTCTTGTATAAATCGTGTGTGCATGTTACATTTTGAAATGTTTGTGATTCAAAATTTCTAATCGCCAATATATCCGTCCAATTCATTATCGTTTCCATTCATTACCTTCAGTCCGTCCATTTCATCTTCCCTTCAATGTGTATTTAGTGTTGATCCCACAGCTTGTCGAATCCTGAATTCTCATCATGATTCAGATATTCATAGTCGCTCCTACAGTTTTATGAAAGAAAGGTTCCTGTCCCTGTCATCTCCTGTCAAATAAAAAATTTAAACACAGCCCAAACGGCTCCAGTGATTTTATTATATATTATGTGTACTGTTTTGCAGTAAATGTAGTTTTTGTAACAGCCCGTGTTTCATGAGCAACCAGAATAGTGTATTTGGTATGCAATGCAGTCAGCGCTTGCGCTGACCACTTAACAAAATAGAGTTTACATTGCGCTGACCACTCAACAAAATAGAGTGTAGTTTAGATTGGCTGGTTTGAAAAACGTCGATCAATATTAATATTAACTATGTGATTTTTTCTGAAAATCTTCATAAATTAACAAAATTGATTCAGCGAACTCTTTCCACCCAAAGATAACACTCCCTATAGACATAAATTAACAAAATGGAATCAGCGAACTCTTTCCACCCAGGATAACGATCCCTATAGACATAAGAGTTTGGAGAGTCAAATGATCATGAAAACCTTCTGTATGATGGTCTCCTTTTTCTTCAGTGATTTTCCATATTCCGTAGTTGACGATTTTAAAAAACTTATGGTAGGTGTAAAACTAATGATATAAAACTTTAAAAAGTTCTCTACATATTTTTTTAGCTTTTATTGGAAGTGGAGTCTCAACATTTTGTAGAAGGTTGTATGGTTGGAATGAAACACATTAAATGATACATGATTTGATATTTTTAACGTTGTAACTTAATCATTTTTAAGGAATAATTAATATTCATTTGACTTTTTTAGCTTTTATTTGAAGTGGAGTCTCAACATTTTGTAGAAGGTTGTATGGTTGGAATGAAACACATTAAATGATACATAATTTGATATTTTTAACGTTGTAACTTAATCATTTTTAAGGAATAATTAATATTCATTTGATTTTTTTGCAATAGACAAACTTATTATGAGCTTTTCTTCTCATTATTAATGATAATAAATCTAAATAATATATATATTTTTCATTATCTTTTTAATATAAAAATATTTAAATCAAAACATTAACCTAAATAAAAATTATGATTTTTCCGCTTAAAACAAGCTAATAGAATAATAAAGTAATATTTAGATAAAAGGTACATGTTAACAAAAAAATATTACTAACTTAAAACACGCTCAACTATAAAATGATAAAACAGTGTAATATCAGAATGCAGCACCATCAATAGATGGAAAAAAAAAGCCACCGAATTCTCCTTGGAGTTCAACGCAGGATTAGAAGTGCAACGTGTCGCAGCAATTTCTTCCTCCAGGCTTCTCATTACTCATTTACGAGCTCCTCCCTGTCAGCGTATTCCACTTCATCTTCTGCTAAGGTCTGGTCTAATTGCAGTAGTTGAAGAAACTGCTACCTTTCTTCTCCGTGAAAACTTTTCGGCTCCTGCACGTCAATGTAATCCGGCTGAACCTCGGCCTCACCGCAGCGTTTTCTTAGTATTTGAGACAGGATTGAGACGTGGTCAAGGGATTCGAATTCGGAACACAACGATGCTGGAGACAACACTCGGATTAGAGAACATGTGTATTTGATACCAGCTATTGTCTCTTTAGAGACAATAAATATTTTATTTAAAGATTACTTTTGTCTCTCGAGAGACAATATAAAACAATGAATCCAGAAATATCTCACCATTGAAATAAACTACAAAAACATTGATTAATTCATGTCAGCGCACAATGGAATCAAACCACCAACCTCCTGCTTGTAAGGCCAGTGCTCTTCCATTGAGCTAGCACACTTTAAAGAATTATATGAAGACTTATGGCAATCCTAAAAACTACATTTATACTACATTCAACAAATATTAAGTTACTAGCATTTTCACCAAAAGGTGCGAGGCCACGTTGATAGTGTTTCAGGGTTTTTTGACCCTTCGAATATATATATATATATATATATATAAACAGTTGAAATATATGCAGAAGGATATGCAGTCTCAGAAATGAGTGCTAAAGGACAGGTGGGCACAATAACAAAACCGTTAATGGTTTGAGAGACCCCTGTTCCAATTTTGAAAACCCAAAGTGGAGAAAGGAAACGCCAAAAATAATACAAGGTGTATATGTTGTATAAGGAAAGTAGAGTGTTTTTTATGAATAGTGAGTTGTGGCCTATGATGTCCCAATAACAAGTGATTGCTAGTAATAGACTATCAACAAAGCTAGACTAATAATAGGTGATTGTTTGTAATAGACTATCAATAATAGGTGGTTGATTATAATATATGGTTGTGTGAAACAGGATCTTAATCGTCTCCTTAAAAACAATTTAAAAATTAAGAATAAATAAATAACATAGACAAATAAAAACATGCAATATATTTTACTATAACAAAGTAAAATGTTACAACCACTAAAATCCAAATTAAAAAACATTAAAAAATATTTCATATAACTAACCCAAGTACCAACTTGTGACAGTTTTGAAAATGACATTATGTTGTTGTAGCAAGCTAGAAACATGCTAAGTGATATGTTATTTTCATGTTTTTTGAACATAAGGCACTCAATCTAACAAGAATTATGTGAAACAACTTCAAAGTTCTTATAAAGTGGTTATAGAGTACAATATATAAATCGTGAAGGTCATGGAAAAAATTAAGCTATATATAATATTTCACAAACAAATGGTTGAACATATAGTTTCTAACTATTGCTATTAGCTTGGAAATTGAAACATGTATCTTAAGAGGTATGGTGGTCCAATCCATGTACTTAGTGTCTTGTTCTTAGAGCCAAAGAGAAAAAAATGTAAGTGTGGTTTCCTCCTCCTTGATTTACTATATTTCCTAAGCCATCCTAATTGGTGCTTAACTAGCAGTTACACCAAATTTTGCAATGGAAACGTCATAAGGCAATAGCATTTAACATTAATTAATGCTTCTTTGACCATTTTTGAAAAGCAGAAAAATATCAAGAAAATGCAAGGACCATGCTACTGTGAAATCTTACATCTTGCTGCCTCCAAGTAGGACCAAGCTCTAATCCTCGAACTCTACAGGAAAAGTTCAGTGAGCATAATGTTTCTCCCCTGTCATTTTCATCGGGACTCATTTGCACAAACAAAGTCTTTGAGTATCCTCCTGAGTGAACATGCATCATATTGGTGTTAGAGGCAAATGAATTGAACTTGATACAACTAAATTAAATTTGAACTTCTTGTCGTAACATGGTTTTAATAAAAGTCCCACATTGGGCAACAAACTCAATAAGGAGGGTCTCCTCTTAGTGTCTGGCAAGTTGCATTCCTTGGAGACAAATGAGGACACTTCAACTGAAACTTGGTTATCCATATGATTTCTTTGTTAGTATCTTCTCCTATGTATACGCACTTAGTTTGTAGAGCAGATGTATCGATATGATCAATCAATTTTTTTTGTTATTTGAGTAAATTTTCTTGATATGGGTTGGAATAGCCACAATATTTTTGCAAGTATCATAAGTTGACAATTAGTATCAGGATTCAGGTACATAAGGCTTAAAAAGGGAAAAATATTTTTGCTCTAGTGCTATTGCATATGAAGAATGCATTTTTGTTTCAAGATCAGCAATAAAAATGAAATTTTTTTACATGGAAAAAAGAAAAAATAATATATGGGTGCTGGAGAACAAAAGAAAAATAAAGAGATTGCGCAAAAAGTTCAAGAAAATACAATGCTAAAAATTTGCAATCCTAAGGAAAGATATCAAATACAGAAGGGCGAAAATGTGGATGGACCAACAACAACAAATTACATGGAAAAAAGAAAAAAGAATATATGGGTGTTGGAGAAGAAAAGAAAAACAAAGAGATTGTGCAAAAAGTTCAAGAAAATAGAATGCAAAAAATTTCCAATCTTAAGGAAAGATATCAAATACAGAAGGGAAAAAATGTGGATGGACCAACAACAACAAAAAGACAATGTAGATTGAGGGATTGTAAGAAATTTGCATTAGGTGAAATTTCATAAACATATGATCATTGATGGTAGAAGAATAGGATCATTTTGGAGATTAAATTTTTTTTTGACAGGCTACACTTTTTTTTAATATTTGAAAAACATCAAAGCCAAATAAAATCTTACCAAGAAACATGACCCAGATCTTATCTATGAACAAGCCTTTTTAGTAACTAGTTGGATTTGAGGGCAATATTATTATATGTTGTGACCGGCCCACAAAAGCATGCAAGAATACAAATTATAAAAAATATGCACAAGAATGCATGGAAAAAAAGAAAAAGAAAAATGCATGCAAGAATACAAATTAAAAAATATATGCACAAGAATGCAGGAGTCCAAGCAAAAAAATACACGATATTTTACAACCATAAAATTGAAATAGCCATCTAAAAGAGTACCTAAGATGCCATATTTTATCGGCAACACAACACAAGATATTTTACCAACCTTTCCATCTTTAGTTATTTGAGAGAGAAATAGCCACTTGGGATGTTCTGAATCTTTCCAGAAGAGAATATCTTCAGATTGATTAGTGCCCAAGAAATGGTAAAACACTTGATGATCAATATTGATATTTGTTTATGTCCCTGCATCTAGCCTTTCTCCTTCTTTGTTAGGGAAAAACATAAGTAACTAAGCAGTTGTGATAAAGTAAATAAGTCAATCGAAGAAAGTAAATAAGAAACTACTATAAAGTACATAACCAACACTATATTCCAAAGAATAGTATAGACTTGGGCGCTAAATAATGACTGTAAAAGAAACCTTTGTTGTCATGAGTCCAAGTAATGGCTGAAAATTTCACCTATTTGCCAATTGCAAAATTTGAAAACAGTTCTATATAATCAATAATTAATGGTTCAAAAAACTTATAACCACATGATATATAGAAGTTGGGTTAAAGAAACATATAATAAAAAAATAGTCCTTATATCCCATTTCTTTTTTTTGCTAATGCAAGAGTCGGACCTTCTATTTCATTAAACATCAAATAAAGTACATAATATACAACCAATCTCGATGGGTCGTGGACCAAGGAGTGAACCCAGCAAAACCTATAACCAGGCCCAAGGCCAAAGCCTCGCCCCATACAACTAAACCGTACAACTCTCTAAATAAAAATACAAGAATCTAGATTCGGACCCGAAGAGGAACAAAAGTTCCAAACTATAAAGTTTTCATATCTGCATAACTCCCTAACTTGCGAACCAGAGAAATAAGTGATAAGCCTCATCTCGCCAAGAACAAATTGCTTCCCGCCATTTTCCTAACTTACTTCTTTAATCTCAACTGTCAAATCTCCCCACTCGATCCAACGGTTATGGCTAAAATCACTATGCTAAGCAGCACGACTTTTACCTAGAGGACCCACCAACACGCACAAACAATCTCATCCATGGATCTGCCTTGCAAGATCCAACGGTTGGGGATAATATCACACCTGCCTACATTCACAAACAATAGCGTGCGATGAGGGCGGTATTCCTCCTAACTCCACCGCCACGTGGATCACGCTGAATGGAATCTCTACCAAAATGGAAAAACCGCTTCCCGCTTACTAGGGCTGCGATCACTAGAAAACCACTTAGGCTGCGAGAAAGCTAACAAAGAGGAAAACCCCCTAGTTTTGCAACCTCCGAGAGATCCTGGCTCCCGACTGCTTGCTGCGTTTTCCCTTCCAAAACCGATGTGACCTGAAGCAACCGCCATCTTATATGTTATCCAAAAAACCTAATCACCCGCGTTGTTGCAACTAGAAACTATAGTGAACATATTAACCCGGGATGCGAGGGTTGACCCCTGTAAGCAACCTGCATTAAACCCGACTATGAACAAACCGCTAAACCAAAAACTGTAACTCATTTGTACCCTGCCTCCATGTATCTATTCAGAAACACTGTCTTATCTTCATCTGCTTGGTCTTGGCACTTTGCTTTTAATCTATTCCGAGGTAGCTCTTGCCAATACGTCACCACCCTATTATCTGTGCAGATCACTCCTTGATTGGCCAAAAATTTTTCCAGTTTATTGGCCATTCTTCGCACATGAATAAACCTAACTGTTCTCAAACTCTAGAGGTGACTGTGTATCCATTGAAAGACCTGGATCAGCCTCCAATTTCTCGAGGTTTTTTCTGGCTTCGTACCCCAGCTGATTTTCTTGACCGAGCTAATAATTAACTCTAAATCAGCTTCAATGATCACATTTTGGTAGTTATCCTGAACCAGGAACTCTAGAAATTTCTCCATGGCTATTTATTCCGCCATGTTGTTGGTGGCTCTTCCTAAATGGCAATAGAAGATGAACATAATATTTCCGTTTTCATCCCTTAACACCCCTCCATGGCTGACTGTGCCTGGATTACCTTTTGAAGCACCATCATTGTTGAATTTAAGAAAACCCTTAGGGGGAGGATGCCAAAAATCTAGCTCAGGATCCAAAATTGAAATTTTCCTATCCAAGGCCTGAGGAATAAGTCCCTGCAACTCTAGGTGATAGAGAATCCTCAAATCTGTTGCCGAAGGTGGATCCATACAGAGATTTCAAACTCTAGTGCCAACCGTCTTCTTAAGTTGTTTTAGGATCAGATCATGAAGGTAATGGGAAGGTTTCTTAACATTCTTGAGGATTCTATTGTTCCTTTCTTTCCAGACATTCCAAATAATGAAGCTTGGTGTAAGGGCCCAAGCTAAACAAAGAATTTCATTATCCGAAAAGTTTCTTCTCCAGTTGATAAGGGTATAGATAATACTCCCATAGTCCCTATTAGACTGTTGGAAGATGCAGGCAAAAGAATCCCATAACCTGGAAGTGAAAATGCAGTTGTTGAGAAGGTGCTCCATTGTTTCCTCTTGAGCTTCACAGAGCTAGCATCGTAAAGGTTCTAGGACACCCCTCTTCCAAATGTTATCCCAGGCCAGAATCTTCCTATGCAGAACCAGCCACATGAAGAGTTTAATTTTCATCGAACCTTGATGCCTTCGTAGGTTTTTCCAAACCCTGTCTAGAGCATGGGAATCTAGTCCAAGGAGTATGAGTTTTGCTTCCTTGAGCTTAAAGGTACCCTCATTGTTGTTGCCCCATCTTAGCTGGTCATGCCCCCCTGATACTAGAATTTTCCTTTGTTCTAACACTTTCATTAGTATCTCCACCTTAGCTTTCAGGGAGCTGTCATCTCTGAAATCAAATTTTCTCTAATTTGTCCATTTCCCTATACTATTGTTTTGATCCCAAAAATCTTTAACCTTGGAAATCCCCTTAGTATATGCCTCAGCTTTGAGGTCCTCCAGATCCTCTTTTAACAGAATAGGTTCTTGTTGCCATCTGTCCTCCGAAAATAAAGCTAAGTCTCCCTCTCTAATTTCCTAGAAGCTGTTATCTTGCACTAAGCCCCTGTTTTCCCAGGCTTTATTCTAGATGTGTGATCTCTTTATGCTACCATCCATCCTTATGTGGTCATTATCTTGCCATGAGCTGGCATATTTTTCTTTCCAAATGATTGCCCATTGAGCCTTTGGTTCTTTTATCCAGCGCCACCATAATTTTGCCCCTAAGACCTTGCTTAGAATCTTAGGATCATCCAATCCAACAGCCCCGTGGTTTTTGGGTTTGCAAATTTTTTCCCAGGCTACTAAGGCCCATTTCTTCCTTTCTTCCCCCTTGCCCCAAAGAAAGTCTCTTTGTATGTTTCTGAACTGATGCAATATTCCTTTAGGAGCTGGGAGAGTTGAGAACATAAAGACTGAGATTGATTGAAGTACAGCTTTTGTGAGCACCAACCTACCAACCAAGTTTAAGGATCTCATAGTCCATTTCTTTGTTTTATCCTACAATTTATTAATCATCGGCTCCAAGATGCTCTTGTGTAATGGTTTATCAGTTAGAGGAACTCCCAGATATTTTGAGGGGAGAGAATTTCTTTGAAAGCCCAGAATTCTAGATATGTTCCTCTGAATAGAAATATTAGTATTGAAGACAAAAATCTTAGACTTGGAGAGATTAACTTCCATACCTAAAGCAATGGCAAAGTCATTGAGGATTTGTTTGTACGCAAGAGCTTCTTTG
The DNA here is from genome assembly GCA_031772625.1 of Pinus tabuliformis. Taxonomy (NCBI): domain Eukaryota; kingdom Viridiplantae; phylum Streptophyta; class Pinopsida; order Pinales; family Pinaceae; genus Pinus; species Pinus tabuliformis. The sequence goes on along the minus strand of CM062813.1, from coordinate 633,885,127 downwards.
ACTGTGGGGATTCCTTGCAGCATGGTGTCATGAACAAATTGTTGATGAGTCAAGGCCTGTCCATTGTCAGAGAGTTGGAGACCTTTGATTTTACCAACTTCTTTTGGATGCTTGATAGACCTACCTAGTCCTTCCATCATGAGGATGAAGAGAAAGGGAGAGAGTGGGTCACCCTGCCTAAGGCCTGTAGAAGGAATAAAAGTCTCTGAGGGAGAACCATTGACCAGAATTGAGAAGCTGGAAGAAGTAATTAGAGCCAGGATCCATCTCACCCAATTGTGATCAAACTAGAAAGCAATAAGAACTTTCCTGATATAGGTCCAATTCAGCTTATCATAAACTTTGGCTATGTCCAATTGCATGATCATTCTAGCCTTTCTCTTGCTATTTAGAGAGTGAACCACTTCATGTGCTTGAATGATGTTATTAAGAATTTGCCTTCCTTCCACATATCCCGATTGTTCCACAGAAACTAGGGTGGGAAGGAGGGGTTTGAGTCTATTGGCTACAACTTTTGATATTATCTTGTAAACCACAGTGCATAAAGTTATTAGCCTAAACCTATCAGGGGTTTGGGCCAACTCCTGTTTAGGGATCAGGGCTATAAAAGAGGTGTTCAGAGCCTTCAAAATAGTTATGTTCATTCTGGAGTCTTCTACTACATTCAAAATATCCTGTTTGACAATATTCTAGCAAGCTTTGAAGAAATCAACATTGAAACCATCCGGGCCTAGCCCCTTAACATTTTTCATTTCTTTGAGAACCCCACTAACCTCCTCTTCAGTCACTAGCCTGTAAAGGTTGAAATTATCCTCTAGAGATACCAGCCTGGGTATATGTTTAGTGAAGTCCCTAATGGAGTGCTCTCTATCATAACAGGTTTCCTCTGCTATGCTTCGAAAGTGTTGAACTAGAATTGCTTCTATTTCTTCCTAAGAATTGAGAACATTTCCTCCTCCATCCTTGATCAAGGAAATCATGTTATGAGCTCTATTCACCATGGTGGATTTGTGGAAAAATCTAGTATTACGTTCTCCTTCTTTTAGCCACTGAACTCTAGATTTTTGTCTCGAAAATACTTCCTCTTGTTTACATAAATTCTCCCAGGTTTGATGATATTTGGTGGCCTGATCACTTCTGACTTTATCAAAGCCCTCCTTAATAAGGGCTTGATTGAGTTCCTGCATTTTACCTTCAATATATTTTTTCTCCTCAAAAATGTTGCCATATTCATTCTTGTTCCAATCTTTAAGTTGGAGCTTGATGTGTTTTAGTCTTTTCTAAAGAAGGGACACTCGGGTGCCCTAAATGTTTAAATCCTCTGACCACCATTTGGCTATGTTGCTGATGAAATCTGGGTGGGAAATCCAGATGTTCTCAAATCGAAAAGGTCTGTTCCTGGGGGTACCAATGCCCTAAACCTCCAGTTGAAGCGGCCAGTGATCTGAGCCTCCAAAGGGGAGAAATCTTGCTACCATTTCCTTATCATTGAGCATAAGATCCTATCAGATTATGAATCTATCTAATTTTGAGGCCACCTGAGACTGTCCTCCTCTTTTATTGTTCCAAGTAAAGATACCATTACTCGTTACAATGTCCACTAGCTTCATCTTATCGATAAAGGTTTGAAATGCCGAAGAGTCTTTGCCTAGAACTCTGGTTCCCCCTTTTTTCTCTGAAAGTGATTTGATCAAGTTGAAATCACCCCCCAAGATCCACGGTATTCCTGCATATCTGTCTTTGAGATTCTCCAGAGAATTTAGAAATCTAAGTTTATCATCCATTCTTTGTGGGCCATACACATTCATTACCAGGTAGGTTTCCTTGTCTGCCACAGGTTGAATGACCATAGATAAATAATCCCTAGATGCCTTAGCATCTATTATGCCAATTTTTTGTGGGTTCCAAAGAGTGAGTATACCTCCTACTGTATTCTCTACTTTGACTTCCAGAATCTCAAATCTATTGAGCCATTTACTATGGATCTCTTTTATTTTCTCAATGGAACACTTGGTTTCCTGGATGAAGATCACATTTGGAGCTGCTTGTTTCATTTTGTTACTTAGTAATCTTTGTTTTCTTTTACTACCTGGACCCTGGTATTCCAAGATGTGAACTTCATAATTAAAGATTAGTAAAGGAGTAACTGGATAGGTCTTTCATCTTACATGAATCTATCATTAGCTTTCCACATTCCATCAATAGATCATTCTGCTTTTTTCTGCCTCTTTTCTTTCCTGGGTTTTTGGGTGTTAGTCCTGTTGTGGTTTTAATCGTTTCACTCCTTCGTTGCCCTGCCTATCATTTTTTCTTTGTCTCTCCACCCTTTTAGTCTATGTTTTCCATATAAACAGTTGTTGGACTCTATTGAACTACTCTGGAGGTAACGAGTCTAACCCTTCTCTGGTTCCTTGATTCAAGAAACATTCCAAATCTATGTTCTCTTTCTCAAGAATTTCCTGTAGTTCATGGTCCTCCATTTCCATCTCACTCTGGGTCATTTCATGGTCCACCTCCATTTCTGCATCACTCATCATTGTTTCTTTTTGTTTGTTATTATATTGTGTTTGTTCACTATCTTCTTCTTTCCCCTCCTCCTCTGGACTTCCTCCCTTTGCCTGATCTGCTTCTGTTATACCTTTTTCCTCTTCGAGAACTTGAAACTTGTTCTGGCTAGCTTGTTGCCCTTCAAATTTATACGTCCTTGGCCCTCTTTTGCCTCCTTTTCCTTTATGTGACACCTTGTGGAAGCTTTCAGAATCTTTCATTGTGTTAGTTTTGCTTTTATTTTCTATTTTACTGAGAGGGCAATCTCTGAATAGGTGCCCATGCTCATGGCATTTGTGACATCTGAAAGGAATGTGTTCATAATCTACTGTTTGTACCAATTCTTCATCAAATACTTCCAAGATAACCTCATCTGGCGGAGCTCTAGAGAGATCCATATCCACACATATTCTAGCAAAGGAAGTATACTTTCCCCTTCTAATGGCCTCAGAAGCTTTGACAAAACATCCTAACTTATTTCTATGGCGAATAAGGATTCCGTTTGCCAGTAATCAAGAGGTAGAGAGTAGAATCTTACCCAAACCGGGACCAATGTAAAAATTTCGCGTTCTAGAACAAAATTCATGATCCATGGATGCATATAGAGGCCTGCTGTAGCATGAAAGTAGGGCCCTCCTTCAAACACTATGTCCTTGTCTTCAATATTTGCAAATACCACAGTGAAGAAACCCTTGGACCCAAGATGTAGGTCAATGCTACCTTTTGGTTTCTAGTGGTATTTAATCCATGTTTGTAAGGATTTTTCGTTGGGTCATAAACCCATGAATTTACAAATGATTGCATATGTCTACATGTGGTTCCTGTGCACCTGCAGCGTAGGATCATTTAAAATGACTCTGGTAGTAACCGCCTTTTTGGGTTTACATGGTCCCATGTGTGCTTTGTCTTTCGTTCCTTGCTCCTTGTCTTCTTCCTCCTTTCCCTTTGTGCCATTATGCTCCCTTGACTTGGTTCCATCCCGTTCCTCTTCACTGTTGCTTTTCCTTCCTTCTAAAGGCTTAACATTTTCCATTGGTTTTTCCCCCTGCTGGCCACAACCTGCTTGTAGGACGGAGTGGAGCTCCCTCCTTTGCGTCCTTCCATGGAGAACAACCTCAGAACCATCCTGTAACCTTAGTCTTTTGTCCTCAACGTATTGAAAACCCTGGACCAAGTCGCGATTCCGTCCTACATAACCCTCTTCATTCTAATGCTAAAAATAATTTCATCCTTATATCCCATTTATCTCTACTAGAAGGTAAATGATAAATCATTTTTTGTGTTGATTGTTAATTAAAATATTGAACTTGAGAAATTTTTGCCACCAATAATAAAAACTTGGTTTAAAAAAAAAATTTGTGGCTTGCAGCCTAACATTATCTGAGACTCGTAGTGTAACTTATCAGATGTTACCTATCTACTAGAACTTTCATCAGTACCACCTTGGATATCTTATTGAAATGTCTTATTCAAAAAATACTTTGCTGGTTGAGTCTTTACCAATGCCTACTCGTGGAATGAACGACATGATGTTTAACAAGAGGTCAAAAAACTTACCCATGAAAGATAATCAAGTTCTGTACTTTTATCTGCCACCCTGATAACCTTGATGTTCACCGAGTCACTGCCACTGGTACTTAAGGCAACAACCAAAAAAGACAAAAGCATGCAAGAATACAAATTATAAAAGATATGCACAAGAATCTACAAGTGCATAAAAAAAAAGACACGATATTGTACAACCATAAAATCGAAATAGCCATCTAAAAGAGTACCTAAGATGCCATATTTTATTTGAAACACAACACAAGATATTCTACCAACCTTTCCATCTTCAGTTATTTTGACAGAGATGAGAGAAATAGCCACTTGGGATGTTCTGAATCTTTCTAGCAGAGAATATATTCAGATTTATTAGTGCCCAAGAAATGGTAAAAAACTTCATGATCAATATTGATATTTGTTTCTCTCCCTGCATCTAGCCTTTCTCCTTCTCTGTAAGGGAAAAACATAAATAACTAAGCAGCTCTAATAAAATAATTAATTCAATCGAAGAAATTAAATGAGGAACAGTTGTAAAGTACATAACCAACACTATATTCCGACAAGAGGTCAAAAAACTTACCCTTGAAAGAGAATCAATTCTGTACTTTTATCTGTAACCCTGATAATCTTGATGTTCACCCAGTCACTGCCACTGGTATCTAAGGCAACATCCAAAAAAGACAAAAGCATGAAATAATATAAATTATAAAAAATATGTACAAGAATGCATGAGTTCAAGCAAAAAAAGACATTATATTATAAAACCATAAAATTGAAATAGCCATCTAAAACAACCATATAAAAGAGTACCTAAGATGTCATATTTTATTTGAAACACAACACAAGATATTATACCAACCTTTCCATATTTAGTTATCTGAGAGAGAAATAGCCACTTGGGATGTTCTGAAAATTGAAATAGCCATCTAAAAGAGTACCTAAGATGCCATATTTTATCTAAAACACAACAGATATTCTACCAACCTTTCCATATTCAGTTATTTGAGAGAGAAATAGCCACTTGGGATGTTCTGAATCTTTCCAGTAGAGAATATCTTCAGATTGATTAGTGCCCAAGAAATGGTAAAACCCTTGATGATCAATATTGATATTTGTTTATGTCCCTGCATCTAGCCTTTCTCCTTCTCTATCAGGGAAAAACATAAGTAACTAAGTAGTTTTGATAAATTAAATAAGTCAATCAAAGAAAGTAAATAAGAAATTGTTATAAAGTACATAACCAACACTACATTCCAAAGAATAGTACAAACTTGCGCGTTGAATAACGACTGTAAAAGAAACCTTTGTTGTCATGAGTCCAAGTGATGGCTGAAAATTTCACCTATTTTCCAATTGCAAAATTTGAAAAAAGTTCTATATAATCAATAATTAATGGTTCAAAAAACTTATAACCAAATTTGAAAATAGTTCTATATAATCAATAATTAAGGTTCAAAAAACTTATAACCAAATTTGAAAACATTTCTATATAATCAATAATTAGTGGTTCAAAAAACCTATAACTAGCAGCTGTGATAAAGTAAATAAGTCAACTGAAGAAAGTAAATAAGAAACTGCTATAAAGTACATAACCAACACCATATTCTGAAGAATAGTACAAACTTGGGCACTGAATAACGACTGTAAAAGAAACCTTTATTGTCATGAGTCCAAGTGATGGCTAAAAATTTCACATGTTTGCTAATTGCAAAATTTGAAAACAGTTCTATATAATAATTAATGGTTCAAAACACTTATAAGCAAATTTGAAAACAATTCTATATACTAAATAATTAATGGTTCAAAAAACTTATAAACACATGATATACAGAAGTTAGGTTAAAGAAACATATAATAAAAAAATAGTCCTTATATCCCATTTCTCTCTACTAGAAGATAAATGACAAATCATTTTCTGTGTCGGTTGTTAATTACAATATTGAAGTTGAGAAATTTTTGCCACCAATAATTAAAACTTGGTTTTAAAAAATAAATTTTGTGGGTTGTCACCTAACATTATGTGAGACTCATATTGTAACTTATCAGATGTTATCTATCTACTAGAACGTTCATCGGTATCACCTTGGATGTCTTATTCAAAAAATACTTTACTGGTTGAGTCTTTACCAATGCCTACTTGTGGAATGAATGACATGATGTTTAACAAGAGGTCAAAAAACTTACTCGTGAAAGAGAATCAGGTTTTGTACTTTTAACTGCCACCCTGATAACCTTGATGTTCACCTAGTCACTGCCACTGGTACTTAAGGAAACAACCAAGAATTCTACATTTTCACTCACTTCAGAAATTCTTAATGCTACCGTTCCATCTTCACTTAGATTGTGGTGGAAATATGAAGCTTTCACGAATGATTGTAGGAAGAAAATGGGATGGCATTAAGAAATTCAGTTGAATTTGGAGGAGATGAATGTGATGGCTGGCTGGTTGTAGATTTGCATGATTCGAACTCACAAGGTGCCATTTATACTCTGAATACTGTACTGGAGCCCTTGACATTGGCATTTTCGGCCCCTTTAGAAATCACATTAACTATTCCTTGGAATCCTTCTCATCTGACGATGATTTACAAATATATACTACACATTCATTCATCAAAGAGTGTCGTTCTACAAGCAGTTTAATGCCATTGCGTTTGAGCAGAAATATTAGATCGAAAAGTCTTCCTATGAGTACATCAAATAGTACTAGCTTTCTTAAGCTTGTTGCAGGTCAAAGCTTCCCTACTGAAAACATGGTAATGAATGAGAATTGCGATGTGATTTCCGAGCACTACCCGATCTATGAGCAGTGGTGGCCAGAAAGGGGAACAATGGAGGGGATCAAAAGAAATTGGCAAAAGAGAAGGATGGTTGATCAAGATATAAACCGAGAGTTCCATTGTCTTAGTAAAAGATTGTCCACAGGGGGAATATCAGGAGGCATCATTACTGGAGAAATGGCTGTCAACAATTCTCCAAATGAGCAGCCTTTATATGTTGGAAGAAGTGAGCCAAGTTCAGATGGGACCATGTTGGGAACAACTTGCCCAACGCGTAATGTTAAACCAAAGACCAGCGCTCGAAGGAGTTTGGAAACTAATCCTCAAAGCGTTTATGCATTGGTAATTATTTGGATTGTAAATTATGGAATTATTTTGGAATCTATTTTGATTTAATAGTTTATCAAATTCGAAGATCAAATTAAATTACTTTTTTTCATGGAGAAAAAAAAGCTATTTCTTTCATTGGAATAAATAAGATTCATTTTCAGATTTAAAGTCAAAATGATCTTCTCAAGTTTGGATGTTTGCAGCGACTTTGAGACTACTGAGCTTTTGAAGGGCTGTAGTAGAAAAACATAGTCTTTTCCCCTTTCTAAAATAGAGATTTCTTCAAGTGCGATTTGGAAGGTTTAGACTCTTTAAAGATCTCTTCAAGTGCTATTTGGAAGGTTTAGACTCTTTAAAAAATAGAGATTTCTTCTGAAGTTCTCCAACAGAAAAAGAGAAACTTTTTCCTCCTTAAGTAAACAATGTTTCTTAAGGTGCGATTTGTTCAGTTTCATGATTGGATTTGTTGAGAGAAAGGCGAGAGTAAAGAGCAGGGGAGCAGACACTTCTAGGAGGAATATGATTTAGAAATTCTTAATGCTATTGTTCCATCTTCACTCAAATTGTTAGGGTCAAGCAAGACCTCAACTTCTGCTTCCAGGTTTTACTGAATATAATAATTTAAGAAAATAGAAATAAAATGAGATTTAATCTCCTCCCAACACGAAAAGAAAGTAGAAGAAGAAAGAACCAAAGGAAAATTGTCCTATAAAGTATTAACAAATGAAGAGAAATATGCTTAGGTAACAAATCAAATTTTCACAAAAGAATTTTTCATTTTAAGAAAGAAGTTGACTATGTTCATTCAAGCTATAGCTTTACAAAATATCCCTATAAATCTCTTCTCTTAATTTTTAAGTATACCTGGATATACAGGACACTGTAACCTTGGAGCCTAGTTTTGGAGAAATAGAAGTACTTATCGCCACGTTTGAATAGACAACCATATCTAGGATGGTCAAAAAGAGTTGTGATGCATCTCTGAGTTTCCCTCTTGTCTCACGAGTTTGTACTATGTAGTAGGGATTCAGTTAAAGAAACTTGTTTCTCGACAAAATCCTTGACCTCCTTTGTATCAGGGTCTTCTAGCCTCCAAAAGAAAAATGGATATGTGTTAAAACGTAAAATAAAACAACACGATTTCGAATTATATTGCTTTCTTCAAATGGGAAAACATGAATTCACTGAAATTTCTAATATTCCATATGGATAAGATGCAATGGTTTACCAATAGGGAATTTTTTTACAGTCTGTTAGGTTGCGTTCTATTGATGAGTCAAACTATTGAGGCACTTATGATGATGATGATGATGATGAGTAAGGTAAAACTCTCATTGAAAGGAGCTATAGCTCTGTTCCCTCTCTCGGATGACTTCTAAGGCTCTCATTGAAAGGAGCTTTGTCCCCTCTCCAGGCAAAGGAGTTTACCACCAAACGAACTACCCAGAAGATTCCATAAAGCAAAGAAAAACATAGATTCACAAGCCACTATTAAAATAAGGAGTCACAATATCTATAATGAAGTGATAAGCCTTCCCCATTCTCACCATTCTTACCACTTCAGATTGGCATGAGTTTGAGTGATGAGGCTGGTTTCTGTCAAATCGTAAACATATAAGAATTTTCGAAAATTAAACTCGAATGAAGCTTAGCGTCTATAAGGATCACGTACAACCACCCCGTGATAGTTGTCTACTATAGACTCATCTCTCCTCACTTCTGGATAATCTAAGAGTTCTTCAACTAGCAACAAACCCATATTAAATTCAGGAGCTTGGCACAACCTAATCGAACGATTAATAAATAAGGCAAAACTACTCTTTGTATCCAGACTGATGCCCTTACAAATGAACATGCATTGTGTAAAGAGATATGTAGTTAATAATTAGGAATATGTTAATAAAACCCAATTTATTTCCCAAAGCGATAATAAAATAAGGGAAAACTCACTTCAAAAATTCTTAGTGCTGTTATTCCATCTTCACTGAGATTGTGGTGGAAATAAGAAGCTTTCATGAAGGATTGCAGGAAGAAAATGAGACAGAATTAAGAAATTCAGCTGAATTTGGAGGAGATGAATGTGATCGCTGGCTGGTTGCATATTTGTCTAATTCGAACTCACAATATGACACTTACTCTAAGTACTGTACTAGAGCCCCTGACATTCTCATTTTCGTCCCCTTTAGCAATCACATTAACTATTCCTCGGAATCCTGCTCATCTGATGATGATTTACAAATATTTGTTGCACGTTCATTCATCAAAGAATGTCATTGTAGAAGTAGTTTAATGTCATTGCATTTGAGCAAAATTCTTAGATTGGAAAGTCTTCCTATGAGTGCATCAAATAGTACTAGCTTGCTTAAGGTTGTTGCAGGTCAAAGATTCCCTACTGAAAACATGGTAGTGAATGAGAATTGCAATGTGATTTCTGAGCACTACCCAAGCTATGAGCAACGGTGGATAGAGAGGGTACAATGGAGGGGATCGAAAGAAATTGGCAAAAGACAAAGACAGTTGATCAAGATATAAATTGAGAGTTCCATTGTCTTAGAAAAACATCGAAGACAGGAGAAAGATCACGAGGCATCATTGCCAGAGAAATGGTCGTCAACAATTATCCAACTGAGCAACCTCTATATGTTGGCAGCAGTGAGCCAAATTTAGATGGGAGCGCGTTGAGAACAACTATCCTAATGCGTAATGTTAGACCAAAGCCCAACAACCTTCACTCCACTCCATGGTCGTCTATCTTCACTCTACAATGCAAGCCATGGCAGTCTACCTTCAGGGTTCGCTGGTTCTTGAAAAAGATATGCAAGCCATGGCCATCTACCTTCACTCTGCAATGCAAGCCATGGCTGTCTACCTTTAGGGTTCGCTGGTTCTTGAAAAAGGTGAAGTTTAGACTATTATTTTTTCAATTATAACTAAATTTTTTATTAACGGTAGCAAACATTTTAATCGTCTAACATCAAATCAAACACATCATAGTTTGACACGTAAGATGAGATGGAGTGGATTTCAGAGGGGAATGCCTTACGATGTAACTAAATTATAAATGGTTTTTTGTTCTTTTTATTGGTTCTTGGTCAAGCCAACTGACCATAGATAAGAGTGAGTTGCTATTTGGATTGCTCCTCATTCATCACATCATTTTGGTTTATTTCGATACTGTCAGGCCAGGGTAACTCCAGAATGAATGAGCGGAAGAAAACTGATTGCATTATTCATTAGCTAACTAACATTTATATACATAAATATGACGGATCAATTCATCTTCTTGATGACTGTCCAGTTCACCCATCCGTTGAGGATTAGGTGTCAACATTCCCCACCTTAATCTGAAGGGATGTTGGTGAGTCCAAGCATCGTTCTGAATCTTTCAAGATTTTCTCTTCCAAGCGCTTTGGTGAAGATGTCTGCAATTTGCTCGTTTGTGGAACAATGACGGAGATGGATTGTTTTGGCCTCAACATGATGTCGGATCAGATGATATTTAGTATTGATGTGCTTAGTACGATCATGGAACTTTGGGTTCTTGACCAACTTTATTGCAGAGATGTTATCAATCATGAGTGGAGTTGATTGTATTTGATTTACCTGCAAATCTTCACGAATTTTCTTGAGCCACACAATTTCTTTCGTTGCTTCAGCTGCTGCCACATATTCTGCTTCTGTTGTGGAATCTGCTGGTACTGGTTGTTTGCATGATCTCCAGGAGACAGCTCCTAATCCAAGACTCATAGCATATCCTGAAGTAGATACCCCAGTTTCTTTGTCTCCATCGAAGTCTGAAGCAGAGTATCCAATCAAGTTGAAGTCGTCCACCTGTGTATACTTGATTCCAAGGTCTTGAGTTCCCTTCAATTACCTTAGAACTCTTTTTGCAGCAGACCAATGTCCCTCACAAGGCTTTTGCATAATCCTGGAGAGGATTCCAACAGCAAATGAAATGTCTGGTCTGGTAGTAGTGAGGTAGATGAGACTTCCTACAAGCTGTCTATACTTTGTTGCATCCTCAAATTCCTTTCCTTCAATAGATGTGAGCTTTAAGTTTTGTTCCATTGGAGTAGAAAGAGGATTGCATTCTGTCATGCCAAATCTGTTTAACAAATCTCCAATGTATTTCTTTAGAGAAAGAAATATGGACTTTGGATGTTGGGTTACTTCAATGCCAAGATAGCAATGAACATAGCCCAAATCAGACATTTCAAAAAATTTTCCTAATTCTTTCTTTATGGATGCAATATAACTTTCATTGTTCCCTGTCATTAAAAGATCATCTACATATACCACAAGATATACAACTGTTTTTCCAACTTTCTTGACAAATAAAGTTGCATCATCAAGATCAAAATGATTGAAGTTGAGTTTCAGAAGATGCTCAGTTAGTTTTTCATACCAGGCTCGTGGTGCTTGTTTGAGGCCATACAAGGACTTCACAAGTTTGCATACTTTATGTTCATGTCCTTTCACAGCAAATCCTTCAGGCTGGGACATAAAAAAATTCTCTTTTAGATCTCCATTCAAGAATGAAGTTTTTACATCCATTTGATGGACTTTCCAACCGTTCTGAGCAGCTAGTGAAAAGAGTGTCCGGATGGTGGCCCATTTTGCTGTGGGGGAAAAAGTTTCCTCATAATCGACCCGTTCCTTCTGTGCAAAACCTTTTGCCACAAGCCTAGCTTTGTGCTTGTCAAGTGAGCCATCAGCTTTGTACTTGTTCTTGTAGACCCACTTGCAGCCAATTGGTTTGGTTCCAAATGGAGGATCAACCAGCTTCCAAGTGCCATTCTTTATGAGGGCATCATACTCCTTCTGCATCTCTTCTTTCCATTCATCATGAGAAGCAGCTTCTTTGAAGGAAGTTGGTTCAAAATCTGTAGACAAGTTCAATTCACAATCATAAGTAACATCCATATCAACAGGTGAATTAGAGTTATCTACATCACCTCCATCTTGTCGGTTTGTGTTTCTGGTTCCTGTTTTTCCAATTTCATTAGGATGAACACTTTCAAGTGTCTTTGTCAGCCACTTTGGGGGACCTTTCTGAGATGGTCCAGGCTGCTCTGTTGATTGAGTTGGGACTGAATCAAGATTAAGTCTCCCAATTCTATCAATTACATCACTTAAAGCATCATCCGTTGTTGGAGTGTCATGCAGGGGAGATTGTTCTTCAGAAGAAGATTCCACATGTTGATCTAGTATAGGAATCCCCCCTTCAAGATGTGGAACCTGATTATCAAACTCTGGAAATGATTTCGGTTTTGTGAATCTATCCAAGCGATCAAGTTGCCGCTCAACAACACTATCAGATTTGGATGATTCAAGAAAAATGACATCTCTAGATACAACAAACTTTTTATTTACTTCATCATAGAGACGGTATGCTTTAGATGTGTTTGAATACCCCAGGAAGATACACTTACGACTTCTAGCACCAAGTTTGTTTCTATGTACCTTTGGTATTAAAGCATAACAGGTGGAACCAAAGATCCTGAGATGTTTTACCGAAGGAACATGTCCATACCACAATTCATAAGGAGTCTTGTTTCTTATAGCACTAGATGGACATCTATTCTTTATATATGCAGCACATAGAACAGCATCAGCCCAAAACATTATCTTTACATTTTTGAAGAAAAGCATGGATCGTACCATATTCAAAATAGTTCTGTTCATTCTTTCAGCTACACCATTCTGTTGAGGATTATAAGGCACAGTTGTTTGATGTTTAATCCCATGTTGGCGAAGATAGTGTTCAAATTAATTTGATGTATATTCTTTTCCATTATCAGTGCGAATAGACCCAATATGAGATTGTGCATCATTTTCAATCCACTTATGAAAATTCTTGAATGTTTGAAAAGCATCAAATTTGTTCTTCAATAAATAAACCCAACACATTCTGGTGTAATCATCAATAAATGTAATGATATATTTATTTCCATTTGTAGAACGAACAGGCATTGGACCACATAAATCTGAATGAATGAGTTCAAGCTTCCTATGTGCTCTTGAATGTGAATCATGAAAAGACTGTTTGCTATGCTTTCCTAGAATGCAAGCATCACATTGCTTATGTTTTCTAGGAATTGTAGGCAAACCAGCAACACCATTTTTCTTCAACAACCGGAGACTATCATAGTTTAAATGTCCAAATCTAGCATGCCATAATAAACTTGACGGAAGTGTACCTTCTTCATGATGAGAAATATATGAGAAATGTTGTGCATGAGCAGAGGTTCCTTGCAGTTTAAGAAGTCTTTCTTCTTCTATACCCCTCATGACAAGTGAGTGGTCAGATGCCTTTCTTACCTCAAGCTTTCCATCAAACATGTGAATGGAGTGACATTGCTGGCGGATGTGGACTAGGGACAGCAAGTTTCTCTTGAGCTGTGGGAGATATAGAACATGATCCAGAAGAAAGTCTGGAAGACCAGGCAGTTTAAGCCTGATTGTGCCAAGCCCTGATGGCTTGATTTTTAATTGATCTGCAAAGTATACTGCTCCATCAACATTATCAGTGAAATCTTCAAAAAAATCTTTCCTATGAGTCATATGACAGGTTGCTCCTAAATCAAGCAACCAGTCATTTTTCGAAGAAGCAAGTGAAGCATTAAATAAATCTTCATTTACTCCAATGTTACATTGTGCCTCAATATAGTGAGTGGATTCAGGTGCTTTACCTTTGTCTGTGTCATCAGTTTTACCTTTCTGCTGATTTCTTCTCTGCTCAATTTTGTCCCATGGTAGCCTGCATGTAGAAGCATCATGTGATCCATTTCGTTTGCAGCGAATGCAATGCAGATCTGCCTTTTCTGCTTGAGAATGTCTGCCCCCCCTACCTCTGAAGTATCTTCCTCTTCCTCTTCGTCCACCTCTTCCTCTTGTAGAATCTTGAGCAGGATGCTTTTCTTTATGAGCAAGGCAAACAGTCTCTTCAGAAGATTCATGGACTGTTTTCTTTCCAAAGGCTTTCTCTCTTTCAGCAAACTTTTTCACAAGAGACTCAAAGGTTATGTCTTTAAGATTTCCATTTGCTTGTAAAGACTCAAGATAATTGGAGTCGGTAGGATAGAGTTCTTTGAGAAAGGCAATAAGTGAAATATCCAGCTCAACCTTAGTGGATTTAATATCATGCATTATAGACTTTATTTCAGATGCAAGAGCAAGAGGATCATTATTTTTCAGTTCAAGAGTGAAGAGTTTAATCATGAGCTGAACAACTTCAAGTGCAGAATGTGAATCATAGAGTTCTTTCAGCTTTTGTAAAGCTTCAAAGGAAGTGGAATAGGATGAAATATGACGACTTACTTCTTCATTTACAAATGCTGTGATCAATGCATAGGCTTTGCTGTTCTTGTTTTCCCAAATGACAAGTTCTTTATTTGATGTAGGTTGCAAAGGGTCTTTGTCTTCTTCTCCGACACACACTCCTTTCCACAACTCATTGTAGATGAGGGTGTGTTTTACCATCCGAAACCATTCAGAATAGTTCTCCTTTCCAGTGAGAACTATTCCGACCATAGAGATGATTGAATGCATTCTGTAAAAAAAATACTTCTGCTTGAAAAAAGAAAACTTCCTTACAGCCTTATGCACTATATTTTCTACAAATCCCTCTAATGTGTGACAGAAGGCATCAGAATTTCATTGAAATATTATTTCACTTGATGCTTCAATACAACATTACCAAACATAAAAAACTGTGCAATATCACTATATCACCTCCACAAATGCTTTGATATATAAAATGTTTTGAATGATGTATAACTGTGCAACACTATTCGATCTCAACACTATACCAAAACTGCTATCATACCATCACATAAACTGTGTAATCACATAAACTGCTAGCGGTCTCACTTCAATTTTTAATACAAAACTCTGTTTACCTGCGTTAATTTATCTGCAATGGTTACCAATTGCCGTGCCATCGTTCTGCCTTTACTACGTTTTGACAGCGGAAGCCCTTACAAAAAAAACCCCCGCATTATGCTGGAGCTGGAACATACATGTTAGAACATGTCGTACATGATTACCCTATTTCTTCATTTGTTTTTATTCTCAGCAAGTGTTCTGTTATAAGCAATTACTTTCGCAACCGATTGCATGAATTCACATTCAATTTCTATGAGACAATTCATGTTTTAACATGCAGTGTTAGTATTTTACTCTTTATCTGTTTCTAGGAAGCTTGATCACAATAATACTTCTGCAGATAAAAATCATACCGGCACACTACCAGCACCGAACATCGATTAAAGCCAAGGCAAACTCCCTGTAGAACGATTCTCGGATTTCGGGAAAGGGCAAATGGGCGACCTGAGGAACTTACACCGCTCGACGGATAAAACCTCTGCACAACGACAGCGAGGAACTTTTGACTCCTCCCACCATTTCCCAAGGCCGGAAAATGGAGATGGGGATGCGGCGTCACAGTGATTAGAGACGGCAACAATGTTGCATCAACAGGGTATCGACTATCTCAAGTATGATAACTGTTTTGATGATGGTTCAACACCTGAAGTCAGGTACCCAAGGATGAGGGATGCACTTCTTAAGACAGACCATCCAATATTCTATTCTTTGTGGGTGTCGATAATCCGGCTACTTGGGCTCGCAATGTAGGAAATAGCTGGAGAACAACACTTAGACATACAGAATAAATGGGAGAGTATAACATCCCGGGCAGACCATTACAATCTCAATTCAAACCCAGTGCAGAAAATGGTGAGGCTATCCTCTTCCCTGAATTGGATTGTGATACCCTTATGGCATCGCCCTCAATTCAATTCCAGAACCATTCAAGGCGGTATGGGACCATCGCTGGTTTTTCCTGGTGTATACGTTGTGGAGAGGCAGCAAAAAAAACGGATGCGCAGATGCGTTGGCAGTGCAAATGAGAGATCAAACGGAAGCAGAGAGGAGCATGTCAGACCAATTATGGAATATGGACAGACATGTCAGGACAGAGGCAGCGCTGGTGCGCCAGAGAACATTATGGATAGATGCAGCGCTGGTGCGCCAGAGAGCAGAGGAGTTATGTCAGGCAAACGCTCAGGCAGATGCAGCGCTCAAGACAGCAGGAGTTACAACTATTTCTGGGACCTGTGCTCTGATACCATGTCAGGCCAGGGTAACTCCAGAATGAATGAGCGAAAGAAAACTGATTGCATTATTCATTAGCTAACTAACATTTATATACATAAATATGACAGATCAGTTCATCTTCTTGATGACTGTCGAGTTCACCCATCCGTTGAGGATTAGGTGTCAACAGATACACACAAAAAACACCATTATGAAACTTCAAGTCATTCACTTTTTCAATCTCCACTTAGTCTTTTATACAATATGAATCATAGTTCGGGGCTAAACTCAATCCTGTATATATCTAGATATTTTCAATTTTTTCGATTCACCCATTGTTTAAAATAGAGTTTAAAATAGAGTGGAGTGACCAAGTCTCCTATATATGTGAAAATAAAACTCCCATTCAAATGAGAGGTCAATATTGAGTGCTTACTTGAGTTGGTGAGTTACATTTATCAATTAATAAAATAAATTCATTTTATTTCTTCGGAAACAACTACTCTAGCTAGGGCTCATTCTACATAGAATTAGCATGCGCTGGGGCACAATAAAATATCTGGAACTTGCAGGTTAAGAGAAATGTTTTGTTGTTTTTCTCATCACTATAGGTCTCACTCTTTCCACGGTATTTCTCTCGGATGGAGATCATGGAGTCACTGAATTTATCTGTGTTTGGAATTATCAGAATTGAAATTGATTGATGTGCATCTTTTACTAAGAATATATCCTCTTCTCCCATCATACAATTAAGTAAGATCCCAAAAGGATTCCTCCAATGCCATTAGACCCCAATGCACAATACCCAACAACCTTAAGCTTCGACGATCACCTATGTGATTTTTCCATCCCTCGAGGGAAAATACCTATGGTAAGAAAATGGGATATGTCATGGTATCATGGGGCTCTTGAAATTGATCCAAAGACCTAGGAATTGTTATAGTGTAAACTGGCAATTTCCAATGAGAACAGGAGTAGTAAAACATGTAGATGTAACCATGTAATAGTCCTGACTCCATACCAAGAAAAGAGAATAATAACTTGGTAGGATGTTAAAAGCAATGTGCAAGCTGCACAATTCACAAGTCAAGCATGGACCCAAGGATAACTACACAATTCACAAGTCAAGCACAGACCCAAGGATAAACACAAAAGTAAAATCTCTTTAAATTAGTCCCAAAATTACTAGAATCAATGCAAGCGTTTAAAATCTATTAATGGAGCTACAATTTTAACTTCACTAGGAACATCCAACCATATGAGACAACACAAAATTGGTTGATCATATAACTACATTCCTTGAAATAAAATTCCAATATTAAAGATTTTAATTCTTTCAGACAACTTGAGAGATTCCATGTCAATGTAATATACAAAAGGTGGACCAAACTCATGGAACTCTAGGTTTTGAAGGTAAACCCTAGCCTCCTTTGAAATCAATTGTCGGAATAACCCAATAGCCAATTGTGAACTGCCCAACATATGTCCCTATGGTAAGAAGTGGAAAGCATTCATACATCAGAAATGGTACAAATATATTCGTGGAATTTAATCTACGTTTCATGAACAAACCTATCTCAATACATGTTAAACAGGGGACTATAATACAAAATAACAAAAGAAAAGGTTCTCAACATATTGCAAATTAGGATTCAAATATCTAATGGACCACCCTTTAAGATCACAAGGAAACATGCAAATAAGTCATCTCTCTTGTGCAATGCAATTTACTGTTGACTGGTCTAGATGAACTCGGATATGATGGTGTTCATCTTTCTAATAAATGCATGTCCCTGCACAGCAACTCTGTACACTTATAGCAAAGAGATAGTTGGAAGGAAAATGTTCTCAAGGATTCAAAACTGAGATTGATGTTGGATTAGGTTTGCACCACACTTGTTGCATCTTTCCATGCCATCCAGGTGGAGTGCTAGTTGCAGGGCTAATAGGTCCTGCAGCTAATGCGATTTAAGGATAGTGGATAGAAATCAGACGCATTTGAACAAAATGCATAGCAGTTGAAATCACAGAAGTTGCTTTTTCATGTTGCATTGCATTTCCATTGGATTCCAATCCACTGTTGTGAGCTCTAACACTAGAAGATAGTTCCATGGATAGGCTTAGTCTACCTGGACTACTCATCCCTTTTTCCATATTGCCTCCTAACTTTTTGAGGTTCCCTGAGGCTAGACGTATAGAAGATGCTTGAGGATAAGCATTAAAAGTTCAAAAGGATTATGTTCTGAACAAAGCACGTATATAAATTAGCAGGATTTTGTAACATTTAAACTCCATTTATATGATCTTGATTCAAGACATATGCTCAAAAGTGGCCAAACAATAAGTAGTTGATCTAAAAAAGACATATATATGACACACGCTTGGAAAGTTCTGTGTCAATAGTTTCCTAAATCACTAAATAGGAGTTTAACATCCAACAAATGTTTTTTCTCTATGGGATTTTTAGATACATTTGTAGATGTTTACTTATATTGAGAAGGTAGAACTGCATGTGGGCTACCAGACTAATGTTGGCCACTATAGCATGCATTTAAATTGACTGGAAGAGATATACCAAGATTAATATTTGGGGGGACACCACCCAACGTTAATGTTGGAGAGGAAACTGACAATGTCCTAGAATTGGATGATGTTGATGAACTTGGTTGCATTTGTTGCTATTGCTACTGTTACTGATGCAAATGAGGATTACTAAAAGATGTTTCTCAGGAATTTAGCCCCTGCATTTTTCGTTTCTGATGGAGTCCTTCTACTTGAGGAGAAGATTGAGGTAAAAACTGGGATTTTTGTATTGCTTGCTGCTGGAGATATAGACTACGAGTAAAAAGGAATTGTTGTGGATTGAAATGAGCTTGGTTATGATATGGCTGGCTCTTTAATCCAACTAGTTGTCCAGATACTATTAAGGAGACTAACTATTGTGCTTGTTGCTGGTATTGTTCCTATGTAGGTTTTCTTGATGAGATTTGAGATACATGTGAAGGCCCCAAAACAGATGGTGTACTCCTACTGCCACTCGAGATGGCTTTTTGTTGGAGATAGGAGGTATAGATTTCTATTGTGAGATGGGTCCTTTGCTCCCAGTTGCAATCCTTAATGTTAGTGTGCTCACAGACTTCGAAACTGGAGGTGACCAACTATTAAAGTGGGCACAGAATTTGTAGGAGGCAACTTTGGAGCCATGATAGAGAAACAATTAATCTGTTGATTAACTAGTGATTGTCTAGAAATATTTGAAACAAATGAAGATTGAGATGGGGCAGCTAGACTTGCCCCTATACTAGGGTTTCCCTGTTGATTTCATCCTTGGTGGAAAAAAAATTTATTGTAGGGAGAGTAGTTTGAGGTAGAGCACTTGCAGCTATGGGCATAGTTGTTGGTGTTCTAGGAGTTATTTTCCACTGATGAGATTGTTGTCCCCGAATTAGATTCTAGCCTATAAAAGGTGGATATGCTTGAGAAAGGTCATATTCATGATCTTAGAGCGAAAGGGTCATCCTCAATGGTATCATTCAAGGTCTTAAAGGAAAGGTTTCACCCTGGAAGGTCTTAACCATTGTCTTAGAGAAAAGGGTTGGTTATGAAAGGTCTTAAGACAATTATTTAAATTTTTTAAAAATAACTTTTCAAATTTTTCATGTGAAATTAGAATGTCTTCTCTCGCCATATATATATATATATATATATATATATATATATATATATATATAGAGAGAGAGAGAGAGAGAGAGAGAGAGAGAGAGAGAGAGAGAGAGAGAGAGAGATTTTATGTTTCTTGATGTCCAAATATTTTACCTCTCAAGGTGCAAAATACACGCTATAAATCTATAAACATATGAATCTCGTATTGTAGTTGCATAAGCACATCCAATGGACAAAATTTATTTTCGCTAAATAATCTGTGTTAAACACATCTATCAAACATTGGGAAACATATTTATTAAACATTCAAATTATGTTTTACATAGAGGGAAAAAGTTTCAATCCCCAAAGATTCTCCAAGCCCTAAAAATAGATTGCAACCATTATACTAATTTAACTAAATTAAAAAAGTACATCTCAGAAACAAATTAAACCCTTTTTTTGTGAAAATGAGGCCACTTTTGACAATTATATTTAGATAAATCAAGTTACCTTTTATTGGAAAATTTTTTTCTCTGTAATATCTAGGAAAGACTTAATATCTCCCTGATGGACGAGGGCTAGTTTATCATTGTAACCCTTGAGGCAATCCAAGAATACCTGGTTGTTTTTTTTCTATATTTCCCTCTCCATCGATGAAACTTCATATCCATGAGATTCTTATAAGCATGTGCAAGCATAAAGAGTGGTTTTCATGCCAGGGAAGCCACTGATCCTAACAAGAGAAGGCAAACCATGATTCCTTTTTTTGGACTGACATGTAATGGCAATATGTTGAGCCTTATGAAACAAAGGGTAGAAAACATAAGCAACGCCTCCATGCTCCTTCAGATTAAAACTCACTGAATTTCTTTCATGAACTTACTCTTCCCAAGCCTTGAATAGTATATCACACGAAGCAAGAACAACTGTAGTCCCTTGAACAATGGTGAACCTTCAACAACATATCTATACATTAGCACCGTAAGGGCTATGGATCCCTCAAAATTGAGAATCACATTCTGAACATTTTGCACATTTTTGTGGATCAAGAAATAGGGAGGGCATTGCCATATTCAAGCACAATAAAATAATACCTCCATTACCTGAGATGAAGATAAAACATGAAACAATGAAAAAACATTGTATCAAATTACAAATACAAACTAGGCTTCTAGATAAGATAATTGAGGTGTCTAATACCCTCAAACAACTTAGCATGCCAAAAACTACAAATGAAATACTCATATATCCAACTTTTATATTTCTTTTTATGATTGAAGAATGAATATATGAAAACAAATCTTCTTTATAATAATTATTTCAATCATGTCAAGGCCACACATGATGTTTGTATTAGCAACAAGGGATTGATTAGACTCTGCCATTTTATACTTTATAATGTATCAATAATATAACTATCTCTATCTCTTTTTATTAAATAGTACCAATTTTAGAAAGTTCAACTCAACAAACTACTCAATGAAGTCAGAGTGTTGACAAATTCTTGATTAAAACTTGGGGGACCTTTTGTCATTCTTGGCATTTAAATTTGATTGGGAGGAGTTTTTTCAATCTAGTCATGATTTAGATTGCCTAGTAAAAATAAACTAGGCATTACTTGCTAGTTACTTCTTAACATCATCATCAAATTAAGATTTTTTTATCCTTATAAGATAACACTTTAATATAGTTTCCAACTTTATTATTTAATTAACTTTCAATATTTGATGTGAAGTTTGGCCATGAATGATCTATCATCAACTTGTATACTTCCTTGTATAAATGAAAAATATATAAAACAAAAGCTTCTTTATAACATTTCATATGATTTTCTTTCTTATTTCCTAACATTTCTTCAATTCCTTGCTATTTCCTATGCATGTGTACCCCATATTTCTTGCCCATAGTTGGCCCAACCACTCTTGTTTCTATCAATTGATTTCCTTCCATTTACAGTTTGTTTTCTTTGGAACAAGTACTTTTATGTCCATTTCTTTATCCAATGCAGGCTATAAAGTTATAGAGGGTAGGCAAAGATAGCAAAATGTTAAAAATGAACGTATTAGACATAGAATTTTACAATCAACAAACCTTAAAAGACCACGCACAATACTTCATTAACCATAAAAGTAATTTGACTGGAAATTACAAAAAAAATTAATTGGTTGCAACAGATATAAAATTTCACAATTATTTAAAATTACAAAGATTTTGGCATTGGATTGCTCTAGAAAATTAAAAATGAAGTCTTTCATCAATGATAAAGCAAAAAAACCTCTATATTGTAGGATCTCACAACAAATTTAAAGTAATATTTTAAATAAATAAACAAATAAAATACCCTGAATTTGCAGAAGTAGAACCATTCAGCCCAAAATCCTGCTTAAAATCTGCCTTATTTTCCATCAGCACTCACTCTACCTTAGCGCCTGCGAAATGAAGTGTTGTTCCAAGCAATAAGCATCATTAAATTAAGAAATAAGCCCCAATATGATCTACAATCCTCCTTTAAAATAAAAAATTGAGACACACAAACATAAATTCTTCCACAACATTGACTAACTGGCGGTGCTACTTGACATAAATGCAAATCTACAACCTCGCGACACATCCCACATCACCTATTTTGTCTTTGAAAATGAACGAAGGCTCCATAGATATTCCACAATGAAATGTCAATATGTATTCAAACGACAATGGCATTTAAGACTACTGCAAATCGATTCCAAACACCAAAACTCCAGAAAATTGAGTTGGTAATAAGGCTTTCAGTTATTTTTCTACATTGTCTAACTTTCAGATTTTTAATAGAACTGAAAGTTTTATTAAGTGAATAACCCTGACAAACATATGCTTTTTCCATTTTTATCAATTGCCCAAACTTGAGTAGATACAATCCGAAAAGAATCGCAATTCCAACCCATTTCAATGAAGCCTCGTAGTATTCGAATGAATGGAATCCATTCAAAGAAAAAGAAGAAAAAACAGATTCCACACCGGAGAAAGTCATTCCAACAGTTGGCAAACATGAGCGTTACAGGCTCTAGCATCGATCAGATCTCTTATTAGCAACACATTGACAACCAACCATGTTTGGCTTCATAACCTTGATCAGCACTATAACATTGATCAGTCCAATCATCATTCGGTGTTGTTGTAATTGGTATGCAGATGCAGAAATGATTTTCTGAGAGAGTTGTCTTACAATTCCAGATATCCCATTATTGTGATCTCTTCCTTGCTCTAGAATACAATGCAGTGACATGGATCTGAAAGGTGATTATAGCAGATTTTAGGTAAAGGCATTGCAGAAGGATGGAGTCCACAACATGGGCATTGGATATATACTTCATGAATTTCCTCACAGAAGAGGTGGGAGTCTGTGAGTCTCCAAATCATCCTACCTGTTAATAAACTTTCCATAAACATTTGTGGATTGCCCATGCAATTATCAGAATCTGTTACTATTTCACTCGGCTCTCAAGCTCTGCAACAACATTTTTGAATGGCCATCATGTATCGATGTCCTTGCCAATACTTGAATACACCCATTTCTAAATACAGTGCTCTGCTAAACCTAAACCATTATTCCCAACCCTATGTTAAACCTAAACCATTATTCCACTCAATGTTGCAAAGTTTTATAGCCTAATCTACGATTATAATGTTCTTGAATTTTCAGCTACATATGGTCTTTTTAATGTTAGGGTACTTCACTCACCGACCACCCACATGCTAAATACTGTGTGGAGAATCCCACCCATGCACTGAAGATAATCTTGGAATAAAATGCCAGGAAAGTCGGTGGATAAAGTTGAATAAAATGGTATGAAAGTCGGTGAATAAATAAAGTTGAATGCATGTCTCCATATGAATATTATCATGCATTGCACTTGGACTTTGTTCCACTCGTCCAATTTAACCTGATTCCATTTATCAAAGAAAAATTCAACACAGGGGGAATCAAATAGCTCTGCATTGCTTCCAATTTAGCGTCAAAACTTTATTGGTGTCAACATGAGAAATTCAAGAAAATTTTGAAAGATAAAAAGTTGCTAGAACTCTATACTATTTTAAAAATGAGGTGCAAGGATATCTTTGAGAAAGGAGGAGAATAGATTGTTTCTATGACACTTTCCAAGAGGTCAACAAACAAGATGGCAGAAATACTGAAATGGCTTATGTTTCAATATTTTTTCCATCCTGTTTGTTTACCTCTTGGAGGGTGTCATAGAGGCTATCTCACAGTCCCATTTTCATTGACATCACAACAAAATTCAACAGACCAATATCCAGTTGCATTGTGAAAAGTTTGAACAACTTTCTTGTGCATTTTTTATTCCCCTTCTTTTTTTCCACCCATTGCAATTCTAGCATTCTTGTAAAGACCTCATACACCGACTGTTCCCGACAAATGTGCTTCCAAGTTGCAATGAATATTTTCATTTCATTGTCTTTGAGAAGAAGAACATCATCTTTTACATATTTGGATTTTTTTTGGATTCTTGTTTCCCCAACATAGAATTCTCTCCTACCGTTGAATGGAAAGGGCAACTAACCAAGGATTTATCATGTTGCAGAACCTTTCTCTATTTCATCCTAGATATATCCTGTGATTTTCCACCTGGATCTTCATCCTCATCAAAAAATGAATTTAAGGCAATTTCTTTCTTTATCTGTTGATGGTTGTTTTCCTAACCATGCCAATCCTTCTGCTGCTAACAGGTATGGGAACCTACCCCCAAACTTCTCACACTAGTAATCTAATTTTCTTGTAGGTACCGATCTTACACTGGTCTTTCTAGTTGTAGGATCCTCATCATTATATGAACTTGAAACTGTCTCGAACCTTATATGTTTGTGACCAGAGGAGGCAGATTCCTTGTTTCTAGACAAAAATGAAGCCAATCGTTCAGATATGATCTTGGACTACATTGCATATGCTTGTTTCCTTCTTTCAAGATCCATTTTCTTCTCTATTTCAACTTCCACCTGACGATTAAGGTCCTTTTTAGCTTTCTTAATGTGCCAAAGAAAACCAATGTGCATCCTTAAATGTTTGATGCGTATGGATAACTGGGCAGGAAAAGAAACATATTCTTTCTTGGCCACAAAAGACAAGAATTCCTCTACCCATATATCTTTCTCCTACCAATTGTCCAAGAAATCAAAGAGATAGGATATAATTTGTTTTGTTGTTATTTTGAAATTTGTCACTATATCTTCTGGGGGTGCAAAGTAATGCCCAATCAAGGGATGTCATATCAAAGGCCCTAATCCTAGCCTTTGAAAGTCCTCCACTCCTTCATGTCTACAAATCTCAGTAGGTAAAATTACATGTGTGGCTTATAAATTAGGTGTATAAATAATAACATAGTTTGAACCAGAAAGCATACATAACTAGAAAACTTCTCATTGTTTTTATTGTGGTCTGGGAAAGTTTAAGGTTCAATCCTAACATCACGCTTATTAGGTACCCATGTTCCAACTCTGACTTGCGAGATTCACACTAGTTTTCCAGAAATTTTGATATCATCACAATTTATCTTGTTTCGCTCATTATAGTTTTAATGACACTCAGAACTCTCTAAAGAACCCCCAACAAATTATTTAACAAAACCATCTCAAAGTGGGGTGAATGATAAAATCCCATTAATCCTGTAGTGAATGATAAAAGCCCATTAATCTTGTTTTGTAGGTCCAGAAGAAAGAAATTTTGCTCATATGGGTGTTGGCCCATTTGATTTATAAGATGAGAAAATTTCATATCCGTCATGTCTCTAGAAAAGAGATATCCCAGAAACCTACTTCTAATATATATATATATATATATATATATATATATATATATATATATATATATATATATATATATATATATATATATAGATATATATTCCCTCATCCCAACCTTCCTTGTAAGATATTTAACAAAATAATAATTTCCAAGAGTGAATGAATGCATTGAGCTCAACACCAGAGGCTTGGGGATATTTGGTATTCTCAATGTGCAAGACTAGGTCCAGTATCTCAGAGCCCTTCCTCCTTCCCACCAAACATTATTTAAAATTCCAGAATCATAAGAAGATTTTATATGGATTGATTGAGGTCACCTAAACTACCATCAATCAATAAAACCTGAATCTACATTGAAATATCCACCATGATCCAAATAAAAAAAACAACCAAAAAAACGAGAGATATGGGTTTTTTAAACAACCAAAAAAAATGAGATAGATGGGTTTTGTTAAAAACCAAAAAAACAAGAGAGATGGGTTTTGTAAACAACCAAAAAAATGAGACGGATGGGTTTTGTAAAGAACCAAAAAAATGAGACAGATGGGTTTTAAGGGAAGATTGAGTACATCTCATTGACAATCTTCTGCTTAGATTTCTCATTCTTCTAGTTCTTGGTCTCTATGGCATTGTCCAGCTATGGCGTTCTCCAACTATATTAACCGAAGAGAAAGAAGTGTTTTGTAGAGGATTTGGGATGAGGGTGTGTGGTTTTTATCAATATAATGTAGAAAGAAAGTGGATAAAAGCGTTCCATCCGCATCCGTGTTAATTGTATTTATGTCAAAATGTTTCTATGGAAAAATTGTATAATTACTACAGTATGGGTTAAGATAAAGAGTTAGATAGTTGAGTAGTGAAACATTGGGGAAATGTTTGGTTGAATATATTATCTAAGGCGCATAGTGTATATGTTGGTTGTTTTTAGAACAATCTAAATATATTTCATTTGATGAATATATGATCTAAGGAGCATACAGTATATGTTGGTAGTTTTTTAGAAAAATCTAAATATATTTCATTTTTTTGTTTTATGATATGTGATGATTATATATGTTATGTTTTTATTATGTTTTATATTTAGATTAATGTTTGAATATCTATCCATTATTAATATTAATTACAAAAATCTAATTTAATGTCATAACATAGAGACAAATTATGGTTGTTGGATTGTATAGTGTTAAATGAATGTATATGGGCATTACTTGAAAGAACTACATCATAACATGATAATGACTATGTAGAGCTCCCACCTATCCAATGCCTTGGTAGCGCTCCTCAAGTGAGACCTTCCTTGCTTCAAGAATTCATAATGCCAAAGCTAGACTAGTACAATGTTTGTTGGACACTTAAGTGGACCCTAGTTTACCAATTCGAACCAAGAAATTGTTATGTTATATAGATAAAAGATCATCATGGAAATTGGGCATATATATTAAAAATAAATTTTGAAGAATGCTTAATGGTTTTTCGGTTTGAGTAGTTTGGATTATGGCCTGCCATCTCATCTACCCAAGTTCAAGTTTCCCGAAGCATGTTCTAGCTTGTATTGTTTAGGTTAGGTTCAAGAAGGAGGCATCCCCAAAGAATCTCGGCTAAAAAAATTTGAATTTTAAAATATCTAGGAGTTTGTACCTATCCTATATAATCAAGTTGTAAAAATTGGAATGGGTATTGTTGTACAGATGGAACTTGACAGCCAGTGCAGCTCGTCCCAATCCACAAGGATCTTTCCACTACAGGAAAATCAAAATTACTGGAACAATAATCCTCTCAAACTCAGCCCCCATCATCAATGGAAAACAACATTATGAAGTGAATGGTGTATTCTACTTGCATTCCAAAACACCATTGCAACTTGCAGATTACTACAACATAAGCAAAGTGTTTGTCATTGGTGGCACTCTAGTGGAAGTCATTACCATTAGAGTGTGGTTCAGAATTATTGAGGAGCTTATGTTTTGAGGAGCTGTGTACAAGACTACAGAGTGTAGTCAAGGTCTGAGAAGGAGAACAAGTAGGAAAATTTGAGGATTTTCACACTAGAAATAGGGCTACGATTTTACAAACCCTAGTAATGCAACCATTCTATAAATCTATTTATCTCTATGACTAGATCTAGAGCTACAAACCAAATAAAAACGTCTCTAAGGCTTATAGTCCATGCAGCTCTAATGCAATGACTACAGCTAGTACCTTATAACAAGGTGTGACATGCCCTTAACAACCATTAAAAGATATTGATTTCTCAATGCCCTTAGGTTCTCGGTTAGGGTAGGCACAAAGAAGTTGGAATTTCCAAAACTTTATCTATAATTCGACAGAACCACAGAACTTCTACAATCTTGAGCCTAGACCTCGATGGAACCACTACCCTCAAAATATACCTCGACCCTATATAATCTAACTCAATATCGATCTATATTGATATAGAGACTTGGGTGGGAATATTCTTACCTAGGGAGCTAGAAACCATAGTTTTGTTGCCAGTTTTGCTAGTTGGATTGCATAATATCATATATAATTCCAGTGACCCACCTATGCAGGGGCATTATTCAAGTTGATCCGCTTATTGCTACTTCAACACCACCAAGGCCTTAATACCTAAATGTTGCAAATTGTGTATGGAAGTGGTAACAACCTCAAACAAAGTACATTTATTCACAAACCGTATAAACCCTAGATTTGAAATACATTCCTGTGGTTGGTTAGGGTTCCCTAACTAGTTTTTTAAGGGATTTGGAGGCCAACTGGACATCTTGGTCTTGTAATTGATCCATACATTTAGAAATATTTAAGTGCTTGACTGCGTGTTTGAAGAGGAAAAATGAGAGAAAGGAGGAGTGCACAGGACCTGAGCTTTTGGTATTTTTGTGTGAGAACTTCGTTCCAAACTGTACACACCATGGATGCTGAGAGAAAATCCTGCGGTCTCACTAAAAATGTCAAGATGAGGAGGGACAACAGTTACTGTGGCTTATGTGGCTTCTGGCAATCTCCACACTTCTCTCCATTTTTCCCTTTGGTTATGGGCTCCCCTTTGTTCAATCAATTGAGCGAGTAGCAAGAATAGGAAATCCACCCTTTGGTTATGGGCTCCCCTCTACTAAATCAATTGCATGAGTAGAAAGAATAGGAAATCCAAAGGGGTATCGGAAACTTGTGTGTATTGCAAAAATTATAGTTTTACTATAGGAAAAGACATTTCGATGATTTGAAAAAAAGTTTGAAACAAAACAATTTTTTATCGTGCAAAATATATAAAGGGGGTTAGAGTTACAATTGGTTCTCATTTATATAAAGGGGTTAGAGTTACAATTGGTTCTCATTTAGAAGAATTAGATTACACAAAAATTATTGAACAACTATAGGAAAATACATTTAGACAACTTGAAAAAGAGTTTGAAACAAAACAACGTTTGATCGTGCAAAATATAGGAAGGGTGTTAGAGTTACAATTTGTTTTCATTTAGAAGAATTAGATTTCTTCCGGTTTCATTTTTTATGTCCATTATTATTATAGAAAATGTTAATGCATATTTAATATTAAGATAATATGCACAAATTATTGAACAACTATAGAAAAATACATTTAGATGATTTCAAAAAGAGTTTGAAACAAAACAGCTTTTGATCGTGCAAAATATAGGAAGGGTGTTAGAGTTACAATTCATTTTCAGTTAGAAGAATTAGATTTTTTCTGGTTTCATTTTTTAGATCCATTACTATTGTGGCAAAGGTTAATGAATATTTAATATTAAGATAATATGCACAAATTATTGAACAAATGTAGGAAAATACATTTAGATGAATTGAAAAAGAGTTTGAAACAAAACAAATTTTGATCATGAAAAATATATAAAGGGTGTTGGAGTTACAATTGGTTCTCATTTAGAAGAATTAGATTTTTTCCGGTTGCATTTTTTTACTTCCATTACTATTATGGCAAAGGTTAATGCATATTTACTTTCAAGATTTCCTATATATGGAGTGAAAATATTATTAGGAGGATGTATTAAGTTTTGGGTGACATAAGATCCATAATCTTCAATAAAGAAAATATATGTAGTATCACATAGTAGTATGAGAGATCATGTTGGGATGAAGATACTTTTGACAAAGGGTGTTGTTCTTATTATTTGGGATCATCTTCATTAATGGTTCCTCTAGGGGATATTAATAATATCCACACATATGGAATGGTATGTTGATATTTTTAGCAGAAGACAAACTAGATAAAGTGATGAGTGACATTGATTTTCATCATCTATAGTTCATGTAATAAACAAACCACACTATAATTTGAAATCGAATAGGTCAAAATGAATATTAAGTATGCTAACACAAGAGTTCAATAAGAACTTGAATTTGGTTATCCGTTCCTACTAGGGAGATATTTCTATTAAAGGAAATTATAACAGAAGCAACAATACAAAAAATTATAAGTGATATGAATGATGACATTATCAAATATGTAAGTGAAGGACTGGGAAATTTATGGTGATCATGGGAATGATAGATCTCGAAGACAACATGATGATGTTGTTGGAGAGGGCCATATCATTATGGAAGGATGGATCTAGTTTCTAAAAGGGTCTCAACTCAATATACCTAGTTGGATGGGTTATTTATCTCAGTTACAGTGAGATTTGTTAAATTGAGCTTATTAGGTTCATGAGGGTAGGAGAGGGAGGTGAAATAGGGATGGGAAGCTTAATAGTCATCGACAAGGAAAATATATGCTTGCATGTAAAGGTAAAGGGATTGTTAGAGGGGTAATTTGATGCAAAGCAATAGTGAATTATGCCTCACCAAATGCACATCATGAGACTTTGTTTAGGATTTTCCATTCTGAAGCTGCGAGAAGACTAGATTGTAAGCATAAGAAAGAAGCTAAACATATAGTGGGTTGAGAAGACAACCAAGAAGACCCTTTCTCGTTCTTCCTCTTTTATATTGGAGACACAAGATTTAAGAGTGTTAATAAAGTAGCAGTAAAGATGAGATGGATTGTCAAACATATGATGGCAGGGGTGTTGTTGGACTATCAGAGTGGAAAAAATGGTCTAATGGATAAAATGAATTGTTGCTTCCAAAGAAAATTTCAATGTTGAGGAGAAACATGGGAGGAGTAGCTGAAAGTTCCCTAAGCTAGTTCAAGTGCTTGCAATGGATTAAAGATCAAATTCTGCAGCAAATTCTCACGAGGAAGATGATTATGGAATAAATGCACATGAAAAATTGGAAGTCAAAGTCTAGAACTCATTACAAACAAGTGGTTCAAATAGTCACCACTAAGTTTTGAATGGGATCTAAAATTTGACTTTCTCAAAATTGAATGAAGTTGGAACCACTCTGAAACAACTCGAAACATTTAATGTTAATATTAAAAATTTATGTAAAAGTTGACATTATTCTGATCTTTCCTTTTCAAAAAGGAAAGATAAGGATAATGTCAACTTTTACTTTAACTTTAAAAATAAAGTATTACCATTAATTACTAGGGTTAGGTTTTGTATGGCCCTAGGGTTTAGATAATTTTTTTCCTTTTATGTATTTTTTATTAAAAAATAATATTTGGTGGTCATTAGCTATGTTGCACTACATTCTTCAGAATTGGTTAGTTTAGTAGAGAACTAGTCACTTTGGTGTTTTAAGGTCGGTTCAATACAAGACCAACCTTAGCCAATCTAAACCACCAAATTAGAATAGTACAACTCTAAAACCATTGGGACCATCCAATTCCACCAGTTCTAGGCTAGTTCCAATAAGAGTGTGCCCTTCTCATCTTCGTCTAAAGTTATTTCGTTGGATCCTTTAAAGAATGGTGATTTGAAGAGTTCCATAAACTGTCGAAGGGATAATAAGTAGCTAACCATTGAAAAACATAATTTTGCAAGGAACTAGTATAGACATCCCAAAACATATTTAGTGAGGACATGCATGCAAGGAACTATTATAGATCTCCCAAGATAGTTAGTGATGACGTGCATGACCAAAAAGCATCAGAAAAAATTATCCACCCTAAAAAACCCTACCCAAAACATTGAAGTGTGGTGCAAAACAAATTGTTGGTAGGCTATTAATGCTACCAAAAATCATTCCCTCTCCAATTTCACAAGAATATCGTACTCAAGCTACGTCGTCCACTATGGTTATAGTAAGTTCTTGCAACTGTGTGAGCTACAAGAAATTAAAACCGCCTTGGAATCACCACCAATCTTAGGGAAACTCAACTTTGATGCATGCCCTAGCTATTTTGAGTTGATTGATCAGTTAACTAGATGATCACTGATTTTGAATGAAGTCCCACTGCTTAAATTACCTTCCACTAGTTCCTCCAAAATTTAGAACTAGTTTAACTAACAACAACCTGAGATAATTGAACTTTATTGCTACAAATTAGCAATCGCATATGCAGAACTAAACTATAACTCCTCCAACTCAAATTTACTGAGTAAACTAGGTGACACAAGCCATGTCACGCATGTTAACATCATCCAAGTTGTCTATTGATGTGGAAATTCAATTTTTTTCAAATTAATCAAGGAAAAATCAAATTGAGAATTTCGTTGCTGCATTTTTCAACACATAGTTAACTAGAATGTATTACTTTCACTATGAACTTGGCATAGTTCACATGCTAAGTTCATAACGGTTTGGGCTAATGTGGTTCCATGTGTTGTGTATATAAAGAATAGGTGTCCACCTCACGCTATCAGAAACAAGACTCCCTATGAAATGTGGTATGGCCACATTCCTTCTGTGAGGCATCTCAAGGTTTTTGGTTCCTCTTGTTATGCCTTCATACCTAAGGAAAAGATTAAAAACCTCAGTGCAAGGAGTCACAAATGTATCTGCTTTGGGTGCTCATACATCCAAACAATACCATGTCACTGATGGAGTGAATAAAAAGTTTATATTATCTAGAGGTGTGATCTTTTTTAGTCTTCCAAGATTGACAATGTTGTTGAGTGGCAGCTTAACCGTTTTGATATATTCGAACATGCAAATTATTTTCAAGAGTTTGATACTGAGATTCCACATATCCTTCTCTTAGCTCTATAATTTCTATGAAGAACCTTTAAGAAATCTGGTTGAAGGAAATTCCTTCCCCTGTTTTCTTGGGAAAGAGCTAAGAGACTACTCGCAGCAAGGCCAAATATGACAAGCAGTATGGGTGCATGCAAGATACAAAGCAAGGATTAATGCAAAGGAGTAATGAAAAGGAGTTTATTGACTATATACATATCATCAATCATCTTTCATCCCACTTAGGATGCCTTGCATCGTTCCTAGTTAGTCATAAGATCATGTTGGTCACAACTGTCGTAGCTTAAATAAACAAGTGGTAATACTATTCATCTTATAAGCTATCTAATAAAAATGTGAAAGGGAGCAAGACATGTAGAGGAAACACATGGAATGACTTTCAGTTCTTGCAACCATGCATGTCATTGAAGACAAAATGATATCACAATGATAAGCAATATTTTAAGCTACACTAAGAGGTGTATTTTAAAAGATGTGCTTTGTTTTCCATACCTAACCTCCAAAGGGTTATGCATCAGATGTATTCTTCATGCGATACTAATATTATATCATACCATGGGTTCCTTGGTCTACTTATTTTTCTCCCCAACTCCTTGAGAGTCATCTATCATGTCATCCTTCTTCGTGGCCCCTACGAGATATAATTGTGTAGTTTCAGCAGGCAATGACTATTGTGTGATGAGGCCCTGGGAGGTCACATTCACACATTTTTAGGATGCAAGGCACTACTATGGGATGAGGCCCTGGGACAACACATTTATGAAGTTTTAGGATGCAAGGTAGAATGAGTAGTCAAGGGACAAAACTACATAGTTTCTGGAGATAGTGGGTTCCGAGTGAGGGAAGGATATTGGAGGAAACCACTCTGTAGGTTTGAATGCTAAGGGAGGTGGGGATTTCTACGCATTGCATAGTTCCAACAGGAAAGGGAAAATCTTGAGGGTTACATATGTGAAGTGTGCAGTTAAGGTAAGTTGGATGAGGGTAGCTTGCTAAGGAAACTCCGAAATTTGGCTAACTGTGAGATCAATGGAACTGATGTGAATAGTGATAAAACTTGACTACGATCACACACTTGAAAACTTAGCAATACAATATAGACCATCCAAAACATATAACACACAATTCTCTTAATGAAACAACCTTTGTGGTAGCTTAGGGCAACTGCAGCTCCGATGATAGACTTTGGGAGGATAAAGGAAACACTTATGTAAGTGTGTGAAATGAGTGTGAAACATGTCTATGTGGTGAGGACAACCCATTCTCATAAATATTTCCCCTTGAAGCAAAACAAACCTCCCTTTGCATGACAAGCAATAACCCCCATGCGAAAGATGAAAGCATGAACAACTCTTAAGAAAGCAAAGGGGAGCTTGAGATCATCAACTTACAAATAAGTGACAAAGGAACGATTGATCAAAATATCCATAGTAGGCTCCAAAATTTAAGTGCAGGCCAAAATTTTGGAGGGTGTTGTAGTTGCTACAACAGAGCCTCCACCTTCTTGCTAGCTTCTTCTTCAACCAGTGTCTTGAATTCTATGAACTTGGAGAATGTCTCATATTTCTTCCACATGAAGAAGATCCAACACTTCCGTGAGAAGTCATCAATAAAAATGACGAAATATTTTTGTCTGATAGTGGAGGTTGTCGAGAAATGTCCATAAACATGATAGTGCTTTCTTTCTAGGACTTCATGTGCTTTGTTGTCTCGATCATGGAATGTGGATTTTATGTACTTTTGCAACGTACATCCTTTGCATATATCATATTGCTTAAGTGCTCCTTTAGGGAGGCCAATGGTTATTTGTTGTATAATATTTGAGGTACCATGATGCAAATGGCCAAGTATATTGTGCCAAATTTCATCGACATCGCGACCTGTACTTCTCTGCATTAGTTCTTAATGCAACACAATCTTCCACATCTAGCTTATACAAGTTCTTCACACGAACCCCAATCTGCTTCACTTGTGTTGTGGCTATGTCTCTCATGAACACTTTTCCTTTGATGAATATCACTTCACAACCATGGTCTTCCAAAACTGCAACAAAGATGAGATTTTTCTTTAGGCCTAGAACAAGCATGACATCCTTGAGCTTGAGAGGGGAGCTTAACTCCCTCTGAAAGGTGACTGTACCAATACCAATCACATTGTACCTTTTTTCATCCCCTAGCTTAATGTGCATCTAGAGATATTTCTCCTCCAAGTCACTGAAAAAATATTTACACCTTTTCATGTGGAACGATGCACTTGAGTCCAAGTACCACACGCTCCCCATCATTGTGCTAGACATGCATACGATAAGGGTAAAGTCAAGCTCGAACTATCAAGCTAAGGTTTAACATGCTGCTCCTCCTAAGGTCTTATTTCTTTCATTTTTGTGTCGACACTTCATGGCATAGTGCCCATGTTCATGATAATGGAAGAATTTAATTTTTGACAAATATTTCTTCTTCCCCCCTTAACTCGATTAGAGTTTGGTTTGATATTTATTCCCTTCTCCATTCTTTCCTTTTCAAACTAATCCAAAGTTTTCTTTATCCTTTCCCTTGGATGAGGTCCCATCTCTGGTATTCCACCTTATTTCCTCCTATACCAAATCAAACCATAAGTGTTCCAAATTCAGTAGTTTGTCCCTTCCATTCACTAAATCTTGATAGTTATGACAGCTCTTGGGAAGGCCCAGAAGGGCTAGGCTTACCAATTCATCCTCTGAAACAATAACACCAACTATTGCAAGCTCATAATGAACTTGTGTGAACCTACTCAAATACTATGGGATAGTGTCATTCTTCTACATCTTGATATTTCAAAGTTTATCCTTCAGCTCCATCTTCCATGGTCACTACTATTCTAGAATAGATTTGTCAGTGTCTACCACTTTTCATAAGTATTTTCTTTCCCATGGAGATTGGTGACAATGTGGTCTTGTACTCCCTCCAATATTATTCTCCTCACCTTCATTACATCTTTCTTCCACTGAGCAAGGTTTTGGGCATCATATTTCGCTGGTTTTGCAAAATCTCCCTTGATGTATTCTAGAAATCCATTGTCATCAAATACATGCTCCATGTGATCCTTCTATGCGATGAAATTAGAGTTTCATTCCAAGGCATACTCTAGCCTCAACCCATTGAAGGTCATCTTCTCAGCTCTGAAGAGAACCTGCTACACTGAACTGCAAATTTGAACCCCCTGAGAAACAAGTTCAAAATTCCTGCTCTAATGTGAATCATACTCTAGTACCATGTAGAAATTATGGTGTAGATTTTCAACTGCTCATGAAGTTTTAATCAAAATTACAAGACAAAAGCCTACTCTAATAGACTATGCAAGTTAATTCCTAGCATGAACAAAAATTTTAGACATGCAATAAGAAATAACACACATGGAAATAGTATCTTTCTTGGGGAAAGAAATATGGTAAAAACCCCAATGTATGCTTGCATTAATATGATGAACATAGATGTATTACAATTTCTTTGCTCAAGTAGCACAACCTGCAAGTGAATAACCTCTATATTTACTCATTGAGAAGCTTTGACCCAGAGTTAGTCAATTTATGCCTTTTCTTGAGCCCCTATTTCCTTGCACAATTCCTCAAGAAATTATTCCCCCATTATTTAAGAAATTTTCCAAAATGGATTGCGCAATTCCCAATGGTGATCATCTGATTCCATGCAACACTTGTACACTCAAGACTAGCCTATAACTGATGTTACACGGCCTTGGAATCTCCACCACAGATGGGGAAATCAAATTCGTTGCATGCACTAGTTATTTTGAGATGATTGATCAGTTAACTAGATGATCACTTAGTTTGACAGAAGTCCCACTGCACAACTGACCATCCACAAGTTCCTTCAACAATTAGAACTAGTTTACTTGAATAGAACTTGAGATAACTAACCTTAATTGATACAAATTAGCGATCACAAATGCTCAACTAAACTCTAACTCCTCTAACTCGGATTTACTCAGTAAACTAGGTGACACAAGGCATGCCACACAAGTTAATTACATCCAAGTTGTATGCTGATGTGGAAATTCATTTTTCTCAATTTAATGAAGGAAAAATCAAATTAAGAATTTATTGCTGCATTTTTCAACAATCCTTCAAGTGAATCTAATCCATGTTGTCGATGACAATCAAGAGTTTCAGAACAATAATGTGCTGATAATAGAAACCAACAGATAGAAGTAACATTCAAAATAAATGAAATAGTCAAAAAACACATATTAAAACAAAATTGATGGAGACCCCGAAAAGTACTCCAACTATAATACTGCTTATCCACATTTAGCAAAATTTCCTCCATCACTCCTCTCATGAAGCACACGTTTGTTGTCAACCTCCATCACCCTAAATGCCATCAGTTTTTGTTGACCTCCATCACTCCACTTCCTGAAGAACCCATCAGCATTGTAAAGATGGACCTCTAATCCTTTACCTTTACATTTTGCTACTAGTACCTCGTATTGAAAATTTGAAGACAAAATATTTATTTTATCTTAAAAAATTGTCTTAAATTCCCCCTTCGTGTAGCAGTGCGAAATGAAACGATAGACAAGTTGTCTCTAATCGTATCAATAGATATGAAAGGGACAAAAGAGGAATTGATGTCCAATAAATCTTGTGAGTAAAAGTTGTCGCGTTCTTCTTAGTCGACTACCCCCACAAAACAAAGAGCCCAATAGATCGTTGTCTTTATATAAGATAACATGAATGGTAAGTAAAATAACAACCTCGGTATAGGTGCAAGACAGTACTTGCCTGCAAACCGGAGGACTTAGGGTGCACTGTCAGAGTTAGTTTTGTAGTTGTTAGATAATATTATCTTAAATTGATATAATTGTGTCTTAATTGTTAATTGTCTTAAATAGGTTACATCTAAAGTGGCCATTGTCTTAAATATAAAGTTGTCTTAAAATATCTTCGTCTCAAACTGTTTTTGTCTTAAATATAAAGTTTTGTCATAAATTGTTTTTGTCTTAAATATAAAGTTTTGTCTTTAAATTTTTGTCTCAAACTACTTTTGCCTTAAATATAAATTTTTGTCTCGAAATATTTTTGTCTTAAATTATTTTTGTCCTAAATATAAAGTTTTGTCTTAAAATATTTTTTTCTCAAACTGCTTTTGTCTTAAAATATTTTTGTCTTAAACTATTTTTGTCTTAAATATAAAGTTTTATCTTAAAATATTTTTGTCTCAAACTATTTTTGTCTTAAAGTTTATATTCAAGATAATTCAATTGATATTAAATTTTAATGTAAAATAACTAAAATAATAAGTGCATTTTTAAGACAAAATATTTCTTTTGTCTTAGAAAAATGTCTTAAAAGTGCCATTGGTGTAGTAGTGACGTGGTTGAAGCAGTTATGTCTAACAACCGTCACATTAAAATTTGAGAATCTAAATGGTTTCCTTAACATTTTAGATAATTATTTTCCACTTCATATATCAATTTAATTTTTTTCTAAAACATAACATCAACTTAAGTGGCAAAGGCAATGCTCCTTGACAACACTTGTTATTTAAGGAAACCGATAACAATTGAGATGATACATTGGGTTTTGGTTTATTAATCAATTTTCTTACATCTAAGGAAGAATATATTTTTATAATGTTTGTAAGAAGGTGAATATCCATTATAATTATCCCTAAGGCTAAGACTTTGTGTAATGATATTGTTTTGGGAATAATCAAGAAAAAAACTAAACTGATTATAAAGAATAATAAGTAGTTAGAATTAGTTAGAATTTATTAATTTTAGGACTTTGTTGATGATTGGATTTTCTAATAAATTGTAACTCAATTTTGAGTAATACGATCTATGAGTATTTTTGGTTTTTGAGACAGATTAGTCTCTACCTATTTATTCTTTGAACTTCTACCAGACATAGACAGAGAGGGTGTAAGGTCATGGATGATTTGTTGAGGAATCAAAAATGTGTGAGAGAACATGGAGGACCTGTGTGTGTTATAGTACACCATTGCCACTGTAAGTTGAGTGAGTGGAGCAACAAGGAACTCATTTTCCATAAACAACTTGGTCCTGCATTGAGTTGTCTACATATTATAGCACCCCTAAGTTGGAGGTGCATTAAGTCTATTGAGCGGAATATAAGGTTCCATGAGATGACTATAGACGGTGTACACAGTGCATAAGTACTATGAACTCATTCTGAAATGATGGCTACAAGAACACTATGAAGTAGAGCCATGTGAATGTTGTAAATTTTTAGTGGAATTGTATGTAATTTGCGTGGTGTGTGAGTTGGGATTATGATATTACGTGGAACTATGAGGAGGTTCAAGATGGAGGAACCCATAGACTTTAGATTGCTAGAGAATTGGATTGTAGATGCCTGACATTATGAATGTTAGGATGCATGTACATAGAATTTGCATGAACTAAGTTGATCACAGTATTCAATAGAGGAATGTGGATTGTGTAGTGTAAGTCTAGAAATGTGAGTTTGCATGAAGGAAAATTGAATTTGTAACCTATTGTTGTAATTTACGCAATGCATCAAAGACCATTTGAAGGTAATTATTCCATTGAAATTTATTCGGGAATATTTTTACTTTGGCTCTAAATGGATTTACCATTGGTTGACCTTATATAAATGAGTTAACAAAGTAAGATTGTAGAAAATATGCAAACTAGACATTTAAGATGCATACATTAATGGAAGGCTATAATGTCTAGTCAATTTCATCTAGTGATAAAGTTATGATAGAAACCCTAGCATTTACAAAAATATCAATTAACATTACGAGTGACTAGAGATGAAGGAAAAAGTGCTACTAAGGATGCCCATAAAGAACAATATAAAAAGGTGTGTTGAAACACACTTTTATAATGCATATTCATTTTTTTTATGTGATTGAAACACATTTTTTAATGTATATTCATTTTTTTTGAGGTGGGTCTTTCTAAAATGTGTATATTGGATACTCATTGGATGTGGAATTTAATTCTACATCCAATGGGTGTCTAAACTTGACATCTGAGAAAATCTATAATGAGATAAGTAAAAAGTACAATAAAAAAGTAGTTTCCTTTCTTTTTCTTTAAAAATTTTTAACTATTATTTTAACTATTTTTAATTATTTCTCTTAGGAGGCCCATATCGGACATCAGAATTCACCTATTGTTTTGTAGAATTGAAAGACAACATAGATTTACGGAGAAAAAAAAGGACCTAGGGGCATTTAGAAGAGGAGAAACAAACTGAGAGAAGACCACCAACCGACCTTTTTCCAATATTCTTAACATGTAGGAACATGATAGAAAACACTCTCACCTTTTGGTTACCTAAAAGGGCTATGGTATGAGTTGACTTACAATCAATCACGCTAAAAACTATTCCATCACATGGTTCACACCGATGAATAGGATAATTAACCAACACTATAAATTGAATCCAAACTATTTGATTATCCAACTTGAGCCATTTGATACTAACTTGAAAACCGCGTACATGAAACAATTGAGAAGACAAAAGAATGAAATTGTTGTCCAATGGTTTCCATAGGTCGAATGGGAAGGCCTACAACTTATTGAAAAAAACTGTATTAAGTTTCCCAAACCTCATTCCAATTGTAATATCTCCTTCAATTTATAATTAAGAAAGAAACATGAGGATGGAATCTTCTACTTCCACCATAAATAACTCCCACATCCTCTTTGATGAAGAAGGCTAACTCTATTCATCATTTCCATTGCTTGTATCCTTAGTGCCACATATGGTGGCTAAAGGCACTAGATTGATTGTTTTATACTTCTTGCATTTACCACCCTCTTGAATGAGATGGAATGTTGAGTTAAAGTAAATGTGAATCAACACCTGGCATGACCAAGGCCACTGTTGATTGCCAATATGCTCCTAAATCTTCCCATTTTATATCCTTTTTTAACACTATAATCTATATAAAAAAAATATATCTGTTAACCATCATTAGGGAAGAATCAATGGCTTAAGTTATCCATTAATATATAACTCTCCTACCTTCAATTTAAAACCCTCATCAGCAAGATTGTCAGCTTGTTCAGTGTGGTCTTGTAGGAAATGGAAGAAATTTTTGATTGGATGGTATTTTCCATTTCCCAAAGCCTTTTCATAATATTTTCTATATATTTTTCCTTAGATAGTGTCTATATAACTAGATGTAAAATGAGGAGTGAATCTCCCAAGATAATTAGCTCTTATTCTTACTTTTATTTGACTATCAAAAGACCTTGATAAAGGCCATGAATTCCTTCCTAATTATTTGTCATATGACTGTGTCCCCAAGCACATCTGAATACGTTTTCATCCTCAGAGCTATAAATAGCCCTTCCCCCTCTTGCTAACCCTTTGTGATGAAAGTTAAAGAAATGGCTTTGAACTAAAAATATAGTTCTAAAATAATTGTTATGGTCACCTATCATTATACATAGTGACCATTTTTACAACGAAAATACACATAAAAATGTTTCTCTAAATTATTTGTGTTCTTTGCTTTGTATTTGGCCATTACAACCAACAATCTACTATCCATGCTTTTGTTAAATTCCATTTACAATTCTCCTGGGGTTCCTCATTATTTGAATCTTAAAAAACTACATATCCCTAGTCTTTTGACTTGAAATATTGCTTTAATATCATCTATTGCTCTTTAAAAAATATACATCTTGACAAAATTTGGATCCCTAGTCCTGTCACTTCGCATATCCCACTAATTCCATATAAAACTCTTGAAAGAATATAAATCTTGATGAACTTTGAATCCTTAGTCCCATCATTTGAAAATTCTCAAACATTTCATCTATGTTATTTGAGAGTTTTATCATTTGGGGTTCTTCTAACCAGGACATATACCACCAGTAATCCCAATCAACAAAGCTAAAATATGAAGATCAATTTAGTTAACTAATTTCCACCAATGGAAATTATGAGGGGGGGCTAGTCAACTAACAGTTTTGTTAACCGAGCCATTTTCCACTAGGATAACCTAGGAATTAGTTTCTATTGCTTGAGGCTAGTTCCATTAATGAACTATGCATATAATCCATGTTAGGTATAGCTCCCAATCACAACTCCCAAATTATCCCATATGATAAGGGATCATGCTAAAATACCCTAGTGATCTAGATCTTGGGAGCAGCCAAGATTTAAGAGGACTGAACACTAAAAAGTACCATAAGAGAGGGAAGAAACAACACAATATTCATGATACACACACTTAATACATAAGGAAGATAATTATTTATTAAATGAAAGAATTGTATGGCTACTACATTGTGGAGGACCAATCTTCCCTCTTACAAAAGGAGGCTTGATATGTATAGCCATTTTTTAGTTAATTTACCATGGGTGGGAAAATACCATGGGTGGATAATACCATGGGCGAGTTTCCATTTGGATGATTATTCCCCCCTTAGGAAGCAATGGTCCCCATTGTTTATAGTTCCCTCCAAAGAAACCTTTATTGAAGATTAGTTGTGGATGACCAAGTGTTGTTCAAGACAAGGGTTTTTCGTGGTTGACCCATAACGATGATGCATGGAGAGCCGAGGATAGAGATACCATGTGATGCTGGTGGAGAAACTATGAGGAGGATAGTGTGCGGCTGAGGAAATGGAATTCATTGGCAAAGAGTTTGTGTGGTTGACACATAACCATGATCAATGAGGGTTCTAGGATAGATATACCCTATAATAAACCTCGAGATTTCTTGTCAATCTATCTGGTATAGATATGGTGGCTTATATTTGTAGATTCTCACAGGACCCATAGTAATAAATATATCAATAAATCCACATGATTCTATCATTCTTAAGAATAACGCCTTTTCTTGGTAAGCCATCTCAACCCTATAAGCTGAAGTTGGGTTCCTTCTATTTTCTAATGCTCTTGAAGCTAGCATGAGATCACCAACATTAAAGGACCTTACCATAACATCATTGATCTTCTTGGAAAGATGAAATGGAGTATCCTTCTTGTCTTTCAATGGGAATGTAACAAAAATATATTCAACCTCCATAAGATTGTGGGATTGGATAAACATGCAAAATATGATCTTCAATAACGATATTGTGCCTCACGACTGAACAAAGTGTATATGGCAGTACTCAATGATGACATGATTAATTTTCTTTAGTTTAATCTGCATTCAAACATACCTAGTTACAAATACATATTGTAACACATAATTGAAGGGAAGAGCATAGTACTTTGAAATTATTAATGGTGCACATTGACTGCAAATTGACTCTGTAATTCGTGGGCTGGCCAATTTTGTTGGAAAGTAAGAGGATACAAAACAAAAATTAACACAAAAAACACATGTGTTGTGACTCTTCTATTGATAACACAAAACTTGATTTTTACAATGAACCCGGTGAAGGGTATTTAAACCTTTTCGACTAGCGACTCGCCTAAAATATCGTGACATGAAACCTGACACTAAAAGTTATCTATCACTTAACTCGACTTGAATCAACACTCAACACTCAGTTAACTAACTCTCTAATTTTAGCCAACTCCACATGTAGGATTAATTATCTTATTTTAACACTCCCCCTTAATTATGACTGCTAAACTAAAACTTGACTCATGACAACTCAAACATGCCTGCTGGTCTATGTCTCAGCTAGGCATATAATGCCCAAGTTTCTTTTAGGAAACTCAAACACATATTTTGCTAATGAATTAGGAAATATTTCATCCAATTGATCACTAGATTTTCAAGGCTTCAAGTGAACTTCTCCATTGCTCACAAGTTCTCTAATAAAGTGATATCTAACATCAATATGCTTGCTCTTCTGATGAAACACATTATTCTTGGATAGTGCAACTACTGAGGTGTTATCACAATATATTGTTGTTGATCCCTGTTGTTTCTTCCTGAGTCCATCAAATACTCTTCTTAACCAGACTGCTTGACATGCTGTTGATGTTGCTTCTACATATTCTGCTTCTGCTGACAAAAATGTCACAATGGGCTACTTTGTAGATGCCCATGAAATCACACCTCAACCAAGATGGAACACATTACCAAAAGTGTTCTTCTTATCATCCAAACTACCTGCAAAATCACTATTTGTGTATCCAATCAAATCCTTTTTTCAGTGTTTTCACACATTATGCTATAATCTCTAGTCCGTGCTATGTATCTAAGAATTATTTTTCCTGCGCTCCAATGTGTGTCATTTGGAGACTCCATAAATATGGAAATCAAACTCACTCCTTGTATGATATCATGTCTTGTATTTTTGAGATACATGAGGCTGCCAACCAATATTTTGAATAGAGTTGGATCGATATATGATCATTCATCATCCTTGGTTAACTTTGTACCTGATGCAACTGGTCTAGGGATAGGTTTGCAATTTTCCATCCTGAATATTTTCAACAAATCTTTGCCATATTTATTTTGAAAAGTAAAAATTCTTTTTTCAGATTGCTCGACTTCTATGCTAGAAAATAATTCATGAGACCAATATCTGTCATCTCAAATTCTTTCATCATGGATGCTTTAAATTAATCTAACTCAAAATTGCCTCCAACAATCATGTCATCAACATACAAGCAAACAATCAAAATTTGTCCATTCTCATTTACCTTTGTGCACAAGGTAGGCTCAATATTACTTCTAAAAAATCCATTCTTGATCATGTAGCTATCAATTCTACTAAAGCAACCTCTAGGCGCTTGCTTTAGTCCATAGAGTGCTTTCTTCAACCTGTAAACTTCCTCTTAGTTACCTTCAACTTCATATCAAGGAGGCTGCTGCAAATAAATTTGTTCTTCTAGAATTCCATTCTAGAAGGTTGATGTCACATCCATCTGATATACCTTCCACTTGTTCTAAGTTGTTGTGGCTATAACTTCTCTTACAGTATCCAACCTTGCTACTGGAGGAAATGTTTCTCTAAAATCGATCCATGGTTGCTGCGAGAATCCTTTTGCTACAAGTCTAGATTTCAATCTCTCAATTTCACCTTTCTCATTAAACTTTGTCTTATACATCCACTTTACACCAATGATATTTTTGTCCTTTGCAAAATCAACCAAATCCCATGTATCGTTCTTTTAAATAGCTTCAATTTCTTCATCC
Organism: Pinus tabuliformis; assembly: GCA_031772625.1. Classification (NCBI taxonomy): domain Eukaryota; kingdom Viridiplantae; phylum Streptophyta; class Pinopsida; order Pinales; family Pinaceae; genus Pinus; species Pinus tabuliformis. Next base: position 633,840,216 of record CM062813.1, on the reverse strand, counting down.
ATTGCTTGCACCCAATTTTCATCTCTAATTGCTTCTTCAAATGAAGAAGGTTGGAATGACAATAATGAAAAATTTGAACTAACATCCAAATCATCATAAATATCTTTGAGACGTCTCATCTTTCTCTTACCATTGCTTAATTCATCACCTGATTGATTGCTAGGAGAATCTTAATCTGTTGATCTCCTTGAAGATCCATGATGCTATGAAAATCTTGGAGTCCTTGTCAGTGTGTCTTTGTTTCGTGTCTTAACCTGTGATTATTGCTACTCCTTTTCTGCTACATCATCTTCTTCCATTAGTGGCACTTTTGCATCAACTGTTCTGTTTTGTCTATAGTCCCATTCCATGACTCTTATTCTTTGAACACAACATATTTTCTAATTATGTTCTTCTTTGTGACAAGGTTATACAATTGGTAAGATTTTGATTACTCACTATAGCTATTAAATATGCATTTTTCACTTTTATCATCCAATTTGCCTATTTGCTGGTTAGGCACATGCGAATAAGCTACACATCCAAAGACTCCGAGATGAGATATGCTACAATACATACCTTATCATGGTTGTTTTGGTACTCTATTCATCACACTCTTTGTAGGAGATTTGTTGATCACATAAATAGCACATGCAATTGCTTCTACCCAATACTCCTTAGACAAGTTTCTTCCTTTAAACATGCTTCTTCCCATATTCATAATGGTTCTGTTCTTTCTCTCTGCTACACCATTCTGCTGTCGTGTGTATCTAGTTGTAAAATTTCTTCTGATTCCATGTTGTTTGCAGTAATCATGGAATGATTTTGAATCATATTCTCCACCGCGATCTGACCTCAATGCCTTGATATGTTGATCACTTTGGTTCTCTTATAAGGATTTTAATTCTTTAAACCTTGCAAAAATTTTAGACTTCTGCTTCAAGAAGTAAACCCAAGTCTTTCTATTATAGTCATCAATGAAAGTGAGGAAGTAACTAGTTACACCAATTGATTGTGTCCTGATAGGTCCACATAAGTATGTATGCACTAGCTCAAGAGGTTTCTTTTCTTGGTATGCAACTCCACTTGGAAAACTTTCATGTTGTTACTTTCCCAAGATGCAACACTCAAAAGTACTAGTAGGTTCTTTGATGAGAGTGTTGTAGCGGCTACAACCACCCTCAAAAATTTTGGCCTGCACCAATTTTGGAGCCTCCCATGAAGAGTTTCACTTGATGATTCCACACACTTGGGTTCACTCCGTGAGCTTGTGTGAGTCTTTGCATCCAACTTGCTTGTTCATTGCATTCAAGTCTCTGCATGCTGATGTCTAAGTCATGCTTGCAACCATGTTCTAGCTACGCTCAAAGTCTTCGCTTCATATGTGCTTATTGTGCTCTCTACGAAAGCATATGTCGCACTCACACACGGAGTCACATTCACTAGCGCGCAAGTGTCGTCTCGATCAATGAACGATCAATCATTAGTGTCGTGTTGGTCACTTACACCATCGGTCAGTCTTGTTAGACATATGTGCCTAGATATTTTGTTCGTTTCGTTGTCAAGTAATGCAAGTGTGTGTTTGTATGATCACCTATGAATCTTTTGATTGTTCACACACTTATCCATTTTTCCTTAAATGTTCTAACAACCTCACTCTCCTCTGACAGCCTAACCATCACCCTACCATTGACTCGATCGATTGTCAAATAGAAAAGTGAAGAAGCACCAGGATAGTCTTTTCAAGATGCCCTACCTGCAAGAAATTCAATCAGCTCTCATGTTGGCCACCTGGACAGTCTGACTTGGCAATCACCCAGAGACTGGCTCCCCTAAAAAATTGTGCAGAGGCCACTGACCTCACCCGCTCAACTCACCGAGGAAATTGCGCAGACATGCTAGAAAGACACAAAGTGCCTGTCCCTGTCTCCCTCAGAAAATTGCACAGTCTTCCCAGCCAGTCATCTCGATAGTCGACCAACTGTTCATCTCAAAAATTGCACAGTGTTCATGAGAAGGCTTTCCATTGCCCATCAATCAGCTCAGCTCAGAAATTACACAGAGATGATCAGTAGGCTAGCTTCCCGGCCTCAGTTCATTTTTCCTTGCCAGTAGCCCCAAGTAGCAGACTGCCAATTCCCTCCAGGAATTACGTAGTTTATGCTGCCAATGACCCCAACAGCCAACTAGAAGTTCCCTCTGGGAATTATGCAATTTTGGCTTCCAATGACCCCAGCAACTAACAAAAATTTCCCTCTGGGAAATGCGTAGTTTTGGCTACCAGTCTCCCGGGTAGTTCCCCAGAAAAACTACACAATCCCTGCCTACTAACCCTTCATGCAACCCGACCTGTTCCTCTAGAAAATTGTGCAAATCTAGCTGTCCAGCCCCACTACCCATTCATTCTGAAAAATGCGCAGAGAATGTCTGCTTTGCATTTCAGCAACCTAGATTGTTCCTCCAAAAATTTGCTCAATTTTACCTCCGAGTCGAGCCAGACCTCACAGAGATTCAGTGTTGACTTAGATTTCCAATCTCCATCAGTCAGTGACTCTTGCACGAAGTTTTCATTAGGAGTGATCGGAGCCATTATCCTACATCACAGCCTTGCTTCCTCTCCCAGTCACCTACATCCGAAATGATCATGTGTCATGGTAGACTAGGGGGTTTTGGATTTGATGTTGTCTCATCATGAGCGACTGTAGGTACAAGTACACCAGCAAACATGACAAGACAATGAATGGCATGAATGAAGGGAGCACATGCAGAAGGACATGTTCACCAATGGATAAGTGAAAAAAGTATGCGAAGTGGAGGAACGTGACGAACATTCACCTTCGTGAACAGATGAGCCTGTCAAGCCTTCCAACATGCAAGCAAGGAACAACATGCTAAAGCTTCATCGAGTGAACCAAGGACCATTGAAGACTCCATGCACTTTTCCATGCGGACGTGAAGCTATGATACACCATGAAGAAATTCATCACCTAGCAACACTATAGCTTGACATGCACTCTGACAACAACACGAATGCACTAGCATTGTCATGTCAAGTCATGTCGTGTCACGTCATGAGTCATGTCACCCACATCTCCACTTTGGGCTTGTTTTCAATCAATGTGTTGTAACATGGAAGTCCAAGTGACCCACTTGTTGAACAAAGTGTCATGTAAGTCAAAGAGTCATGGAAGTCAAATGGTGACGAGGGTATTCGAATAGCCACAAGGGTCTATTTCACCCTTGGCTATAAATACCCCCTCATTTGTACATGCAAAAGACTTTTCACCTCATCTCCTCTCACATAGCCCAGAGAGTTTGTAATCTTTTATTTGAGGAGTAAGTAGTAGCTCCAATGCCCCACACTTGGGGTTAGTCATGTATGGTGTAACAATGTGTCTTGGAACTTTGGCTTAATTCAAAAGCCTGCTAACAAGCCAACACATTTTCACACATGTATTCTATTTGTTTTAAGACTAATCTTTAACACTTGTCATGCATGTTCCTTTAACCTGTGTTTCACATCTGAATTGCTTCATTTGTTGTAATGCATAATCTATTAATGGAAATGTGTTGTATATGTTGTTAACATTGTCTCACCCATGTAGACTACCCTCTCCGACATAAGACATAACTTTCACATGAAGCTTGTTGTAACAACCATTGCACTCATTCAGACTGTTGCATGAGTGTTGTACGTGTTATCTCACCTTGTATGTTGTGACTGGTGCATCCGTGTGGACCACTCCACTGGAATATGAGCATGTGTTGTTGTGTTGTGTGTTTCTAGCAGTGTTGGGATTACTCCCAATCCACCTAGAACTCACTCTCACCCTCTCCCTCGACAGTGAAAGAGCCATTCACACAAGTGACACTTACACTCACCAGGCATGCGAACCTCACTTCTCGAAGACAAAACGAAGAACTCTCATGTTCTAAAAAGCAAGATTTGAGGCAAATCCTTAAGGCAATGGCAACCAGACCATCATACCGAATGGGACTCCCACACCAAACAATGCGAGGTCTAGTTGGGACTTCATACCGAGGTGATCCCCCGAATGTTGGCGGGTCCAGCACCATCAAGATTTCTGGTGCTAGAAGGAGGAAAGATAGTTGTACATGGTTGAAATTCCTCTCACACTCACTCATCAATCATCTCATCAAGGTAGTAACTCCCACTCCCTCTCCCGCGACTCTATCATTGGTTACTCCTCACCTCCCAGAATTGAACATGAGATTTCATATCAACAACTTCGCTCCATCTGTCCCATCAATTTCCAGTTCGTGAAAGCAGTTAGACTGATCCTAGGGATACAACATCTTCCGCACACATCTAGGAAGCCAAAAGTGACTCCCATAGGAGTTTTTGTATCATTGGTGGAAGAAGCAGTCCTTTGCATGCTTGAAGGTCTAGAGGAAGATATTGAAGATGGAGAGGAACCTCCAATCTTCTTTGAAGATGAGCAAAGAACTCTTGATATCTTGCGATCAAACTCAGTATAGGAGGCAGAGGGGAAAGCAATGGAGGAGGTGGAGGTAGAGACGAACTGACAGAATTAGATCATGAACCATCAGAATCCGAAGGAGAGGAGGAAAATGAATAAGATGAAGAGATGGCTGATCCAAATCTTGAATGGATGACTTAGGGACCAATGGCTCTCTTGGCTGTTTTGCACAAGATGTTGAAGCGAGCAGAGAGAATGAAAATAAAATTCAACCCTGACAACGCGGTGAAGGCAAAAGACCACTTAGAAAACTTCTACCTATGACTGTAGACCCTGGAGGTATGTTATGACGATGTAGCATGTAAACTGTTCCCATGTACCTTGGATGGCCATGCTAATTCTTGGTATCACAGCTTTCCACCCAACTCCATACAGAACTGGGGTTCTTTCAAATGTATGTTCCTTGAAAAGTTTGTTGATGACAAGACCCCAACCATGCTGCTCAACGAATTGGGAATCCTCCAGATGGAGGGAAAAGAGAAAGTGAAAGCCTTTAATCAGAGGTTTATACGTATTTTGAAAAAATTTGTAGTAGTCACTAAACCTCATGACTCCATCACTATTGACTATTACACATCTACACTGCCAACCACCATTGCACAATACGCCAAGCGAGCTGCGAAGCCAACACTTTTAGAAAGATGTGAAGAGTTTATTGCTATTGAAAAAGACTTGCGCATAATCAGAGTAATCAAGGATGATGAATAAATGAAATACTCCAAGGATGCGAGCAGAAATTCCCAAGAAACGACGAGCAAGGATAGAGACAAGGAAGCAACTGATATTGAGAACCTCACTCGCTTTATTAAGAACTTCACCACAAAAATGTCTGAACTCAAGAAATGGAAAACGAACACGTTCGTATGTAGCCATCTACCTAAACAGAGACAGGCAATCAGTTCATCAACCAGCTCATCAAGCAACAACTGGTTCGCTTCCAAATTTGCGTAGAAGGCTGTGTTCCAACTCGATCAGTGCACTGATCCTAATTTCAATTCCTTCCACAAAGAGTTCCATCCCAATAACTCTTGTTCATATTGGAAGCGAGTCGTTACCTCTATCTGCAGTCATACACTTGATAAAAAAGGCGATATGCAGGAGCAGCCAGAAGAAACTTATGACAGCGAAGAGGTTGCACCTGATGAAACACCAAGTTCTGGGCATGTGGTGAATGGATATCAGTGCTCGCAACAAAATCTCCAAGACGAACACCGAGAAGCAGCCCCAAAAGAAAATGATCGTTACAATCTTAGGAGTAAAGGGGCTCCCCCTACACTCGAGTATATGCAAGAGAAAGTGAGGCAGATAATAAAGAAGGTCGATCCACCAGCTACCTCGAGGCAATAGACACAAAGCAAGTCCTAGAAAATAGCGGGAGCTAAGAGTACATCCATTAGCAACAAGTTGGAGAACACTTCATCAGAAAACACGAACATCTGTTCCATCCTACACACCTCGGTGAGTCTACCACCTCTAGACTACAACATAGTTGATGACATGAAGAAAACTCAGGTGAACATCAGTCTGTCAGAGTTAGCCAAAGTCCAGAGTCAGCGAGATATCCTGCTGCGTGCGTTGGGACAAACGATAGTGGAGAACATAGCCTCCACCAGGATGGGAGAAAGCACACCCCTAGGATCACTATCTACTATGCTCAATACACTCTGGATGGAAGAAACAAACTCATGTTGCCCCCCATTCCTACTTTCATTCAAAGTTTTCAGCTACAATGTTCACAACTGCTTGGTTGATTCTGATGTGGAAGCCAATGTCATGCTTCTCTCCATTGCTAAGAAGATCAATGCACGATGGAGCGAAACATCTGCGAGAATCATCCATCTTGACAGAACATCAATACCATCCATTGGTAAACTTTGAGATGTGATCATCTGACTATCCCATGACAGTCGAGTTCACCAATGCATCAACGTAGCTCTTGTGGACATATCGGAAGCATATAGCCTACTACTCAGTAGAGACTGGTCCAGCAAGCTAGATGGATATTTTGCTACAAACTGGTCTCACATGTGGCTTTCGTACAAGGAAAGATGCAACCAAATCTGGGTGTTATCTGAGAGGTATATGAAACACAATGTCACTCCCCTTAATGGTGAGAATGAACCATTGCCTTTCGTAGAACTCATGTTTGGCAACTACCTCCTGGAAACGTCATTGGAGGGTTATCCTACATGGCCAGTTCCAACCTCATCAGAAAAGCAGTTGGGACTCCTTCCTCACCCAACTAATGATAATGAAACTTATACAACTTGTTTTTCCAATAATAGCAGTAGTAGAAACAATGGTAGTAGAAACAGTACCAACACACCAAACGATCCATATACAGACGAGTTGTGGGCCATGAGTCTTGGAAAATCAGGAAAACATGATGGCTCAAGGACCGAGTGTATCTCAATCATCCAAAAGAATGAACAATGCATGATTTCAATCTCTTTGAAGTTCAAAAGCACAAACAACGATGTTGAGTATGAAGCACTCATGCTGAACACATAAAGGACCAACACTACAAACGAACAAAGCATCTTGCAAAGCTACCACAATCCGAAGATGGCCAATCTTGGTACAAGCTACACACTACAACAATGAAAAATCATTTACCGCTTGATCGAACAGTACCAGGACGGGTCTGCACGAGCAGATGATGACCTGAGTACACACTGCACACAAGAAATCCAACATGAGATTCGAGGTAAAGCAGGAGACAAGCCATTGCAGAAAAGAACATGTAACACGTACATGTTGTTTGCACTCCTTTCATTGAAAAGAATGACTAACATTTTATGTGTTTGGATTACTTGCAAAGTTCGTCATCATACCTAGTTTTTAATTTAAATCTTGCATGTAAGAAATCTGGGAAAATCCTCTTATGCATTGACTTCAGAAACTTGAACCCTTCCCGGAATAAAAACAACTACCCCATGCCATAATTCGAGCCCATGTTGCACACAGTACATGAAAGAGTGGTGTTTTCTTCACTTGAAGGTCTCATGGAATGCCACCAAGTCCCAGTAACGGAACCCGGTGGACTTGCACAGGTCCATGAGAAGCTTGGCCCACACACGTGTCATTTGCAATCACTAGGCAGGAGGACTAACAACCTTCCTGCCAATGGCCAAGACCTCAAACATTATTTTCAGTAGGTTAGGTTGCACCTGTTCCATGTACATAGCCTGCTTGCTGCTTGTTTTTTCATTTGGTTTGTTTTTCTTATTATCTTTTTTTTTGCTTTGTTTTATTTTTCTTACTATTTTTGTTCACGTTCATTTTTTTGGTTTCATATCTTACTATTTTTGTTTCCATAAATAAGTGCTTCCAACTACTACGTCCTGGCTTTTGAATAGAGTATGTGGTTTAAATTTGAGGAAACTTGTGACACTCCAGCACTTGGCCAATCTTGTGTCTACCTTCTCTATGCTTGGTTGTAACCTTTGACCAATGAAGTCTTGATAGAAAATATGAACCGTCTGCAAGGGATGTTTTGGTCCAATCGTGAACCTATGTCCACAATGGGAATCCCCATGCCTTTACTCAACCTTCTGCTCGTTTTGTTCAAGCTCATCCAACTAGGAGAAATGAATAAGGGGAAATCTAAACAAGCAAAACTGTGTCAGAGGTATTACATGCTTCTCTAACGCAACAACCTCTTCTGCTCTCAATAAGTCAGGATTCCTCTTCTGCCCCAAAAATAAATAAGTGCCTATGCACAATCCTCTTGAAAAATATAAAGGTGAAAGAACAGAAAGGCTTCATGCGGAGATAGGTGAAGTATGCAACTTGGCCAGGGTACTAACCAAGATCGCTGGAAATGGAGCAATGTGTGTGTTCCTTTGTGACTCCGCTAGGGTATTGTCCAGTCCTGCTGGAAGCAGAGCAACAACAAAGATGAAAAATTGTACTCTGAAAATATTCAACTTGTGAGCTAGACTACCCTTCCTGGATCTGAAACACTAAGATTCACGCTGAACTTTAGATTGTGTTTGACTGAGTTGGCAAAGGGTGAACCACGTATGTCCATGGGGTAAGTGGGGAAATTGAAGTAACCCTCACAATGATTCAATACTCCCCGAAATACCAAGGCCCTATGCTAGAAATGAACCAAAACATAGAAGCTAGAGTTCTACTAGTGTGTCACCAAGTGTTGTAACGGCTACAACTACCCTCCAAAGTTTTGGCCTACACCAATTTCAGAGCATCCCTTGAAGAGTTTCACTTGATGACTGCACAGACTCAGGTTCACTGCATGAGTTCGTGCAAGTCTTTGAATCCACCTTGCTTGTTCATTTCATTCAAGTCTCTACATACTGATGTCTAAGTCATGCTTGCAACCATGTTCTAGTTATTCTCAAAATCTTCGCTTCGTATGTGCTTTTTGTGTTCGCTATGAAAGCATCTACCACACTCAGACACGGAGTCACATTCACTGTCATGCAAGCATCGTCTCGATCAATGAATGATCAATCACAAGTGTCGCATTTATCACTTACATTGTCGGTCAGTCTTGTTGAACATGTGTGTCTGGATGGTTTGGTCATTTCGTCATCAAGTCATGTGAGTGTGTGTTCATATGATCACCTATGCTTCTTTCGATACTTCACACACTTATCCATTTTTGCTGAAATGTTCTAATGACCTGAATCTCCTCTAACAGCCAAACCATCACCTTGCCATAGAATCGATCGACTGTCAACCATAACAACACAGAAGCACCAAGCTAGTCTTTTCCAGTTGCACTGCCTGCAAGCAATTCAATCAGCTCTCATGTTGGCCACCTAGACAGTCGAACCCGACAATCACTCTGGGATTGACTCCACTCAAAAATTATGTAGAGGCCACTCACCTCGCCTGCTCAATCGACTGAGGAAATTGTGCAGGCAGGCCAGATAGACACCAAGTGCCCATCCCTACCTCCTACAGAAAATTATGTAGTTTTCCTAGCCAATCATCCCGATAGTTAACCAACTGTTCATCTCAGAAATTATGTAGTGTTCATGAGTAGACCTTTTATTCCCATCAGTCAGCTCAGCTCAGAAATTGCATAAAGATGATCAGAAGGCCAACCTCTCGACCTTAGTGCAGTTTTCCTTGCCAGTAGCCCCAGTCAACAGAATGGAAATTCCCTCCAAGAATTGCACAGTTTCTGCTACCATTGACGCCAACATCCAACTGGAAGTTCCCTATGGGAATTACGCAGTTTTGGCTACCAGTGACCCCAGCAGCCAACTGGAAGTTCCCTCTGGGAATTGCGCAGTTTTGGGTGCCAGTCTCCCGGGAAGTTCCCAAGAAAAATTGTGCAATCCTTGCCTGTTGACCCTTCATGCAACCCAACCCATTCTTCTATAAAATTACACAAATCTAGCTATCTAGCCCCGCTGCCCATTCATTCTGAAAAATGTGCAGAGCATGCTTGCCTTACCTTTCAACAGCCCAGACTATTCCTCCCAAAAGTTTCCCAAGTTTACCTCCCAGCCGAGACAGACCTCGCAGAAAGTCACTGTCGACCCATTTTCCCTGTCTCCATTACTCAGTGACTCTTGCGTAGTTTTCATTAGTAGTTCCCGAAGCCATTATCCCACATCACAACCTTACTGCCTCTCCCGGTCACCTACATCAGAAATGACCATGTGTCATGGTATTCTAGGAGGTTTTGGATTTTATGTCGTCTCGTCGTTTGTGACTGCAGGTACACATACACGAACAAACATGAAAAGACGACGAATGGGATGAACGAAGGGAGCACATGTAGAAGGACAAGTTCACCAACAGACAAATGAAAAAAGTATGCGAAGTGGAGGAACGTGATGAACATGCACCTTCGTGAATAGATGAGTTTGTCAAGCCTTCTAGCATGCAAGCAAGGAACAACATGCTAAAGTTTCATCAAGCAAACCAAGGACCATAGAAGGCTCCACGCACTTCACCATGTGGAGGTGAATCTATGATACACCATGAAGAAATCCATCACATAGCAGCACTATAGCTCGACATGCACTCCAGTAATAACACAAATGTACCAGCATTGTCATGTCAAGTCATGTCATGCCACGTCATGAGTCATGTCGCCCACATCTCCACTATGCACTTGTTTTCAATCAATGTGATGTAACATGGAAGTCCAAGAGACCGACTTGTTGAACAAAGTGTCATGTAAGTCGAAGAGTCATGGAAGCCAAACGATCATGAGGGTAGTCGAATAGCCACAAGGGTCAGTTTCACCCTTGGCTATAAATACCCCCTCATTTGTACATGCAAAATATTTTTCACCTTAGCTCCTCCCACATAGCCAAGAGAGTTTGTAATCTTTTCTTTGAGGAGTAAGTAGTGGCTCCAACACCCTGCACTCACGGTTAGTGATGTATGGTGTAACGATGTGTCTTGGAACTTTCGCTTAATTCAGAAGCCTGCTAATAGGCCAGCATGTTTTCACACATGTATTGTATCTATTGTAAGAATGATCTTTAGCACTTGTAGTGCATATTTCTTTAACCTGTGTTCTACATCTAAACTGCTTCATTTGTTGTAATGCATAATCTTTTAATGGAAATGTGTTGTATATGATGTTAATGTTGTCCCGCCCATGTAGACTTCTCTCCCGGACATCAGACACACCTTTCACATGAAGCTTGTTGTAACAACCATTGCACTCGTTCGAACTACCTCATGAGTGTTGTACGTGTTATCTCACCTTGTATGTTGTGACTGTTGCATCCATGTGGACCACTCCGTCGGAAACTGTGTATGTCTTGTTTTGTTGTGTGCTCCTAGCAATGTTAGGGCTGCTCCCAATTGACCTGCAACTCACTCTCACCCTCACCCTCGACAATGAAATAACCATTGACACAAGTGACACTTACACTCACCAGGCATGTGAACCTCACTTCTCGAAGACAAATAAAACCACTCTCCTGTGCTGATAAGAAAGAGTTGAGGCAAATCCTTACGACATTGGCATCTGGGCGATAATACCGAATGGAACTCCCACATCAAACGGTGTGAGGTCTATTTGGGACTTCATATCAGGGTGATACCCTCAATGTTGGTGGATCCAGCACCATCAATAGAGAGGTAATCACCTGACCATCTGTTTCCATTGCAATAATCTTAAACCAAAAAAGTTCAAGTGTCCAAATCGAAAGTGCCATAACCAATAATCATTAGAACATGAAACTGTAAAAGAACTAACCTGATCACGATAATTAATAATTATAGGAAATAGTTTGTTCCTCGTCATCTGCACCTTCGTTATTAACTACTTTCTTCGTGGCTTGTCATATATAACACATTATTTACCCTTAAAGATAACTCTGTATCCTTTCTGTGTCAATTGACCAACACTTATCAAATTATGTTTGAGACTAAGAACATAATATACCTCTGATATTACCTTCGGCTCCCCCTGCTTGGCTAGAATGTTGACCACTCCTTTTCCATCTACATCCACAGTCTTGTCAGTCCCCAACTATACCTCTATTTTCACAGATTAATCCAAATGTTCAACCAAATTCTTGTTGCATGCCATGTGGTTACTGAAACCATTTTCCAATAGCTACACATTATCAGAAGGTTCATGCATGGTATGGAAAGCTAGGAACATGGAGTTAATACTCTTTGTAGTGACATTAGCTCTCTAGTTCCCTTGATCAACTATCTTCTTCCTGCAATCAAGGGCATAATGACAAAATATATTGCAATAATAACATCTCACCTTTGATTTGTCAACTCTTTGGTTATTGTTGAAGCTTCTATAGTTTGTTCGGGTTTCGATTAAAAAAACAATTAAAATATTCCTTGGAATTACAAGTTTAAGTTGTTTATTCTACACAATCCAAGTGTTCAAGGTAATTTTGAAGGGGTGGAATCCATTTATATGTTAAAAAATGCAATTTAAACAATGAAAATCTTATATTACACTCTAAAAGAAATTCACACCTCACCAAATTTAATCCCTCACGTGCCTTGATAGATCCATGGTTAAAATGAATTTACATAGGTGAATATTGAAACCATTTTATTTTACTATGGGGAATATATTAACTATTTTCTATATTTCTTGTCAAATCCATGAAAAACATTGATATTTAAATATATGCATATATTATTCATTATTTTAAATAGATAAAAATAATACACTAAGTTATATATATATATATATATATATATATCTGTGTGTGTGTGTGTGTGTGTGTGTGTAATTTTTCTGATTAAAAAGGTAATAAAGAATAATAATAATTATTTAATTTTAAAGTCATAGCAAAGCTACTAGTGTCCTAATTGGGGATGCTTAGAAACTGAGGATGTCTTGCCTCTATGTGGAATATGGTTGCTCCTATAATGATTTGCATTATAGGGATGTGTCTCAAGGCCTTGCTAGTGTGTATGGCATGAAAATAAGGTCCTTAGCTCCTAGGTGAATCTTCTAGGAACTAAGAGACATGAGCAAGACCTCAAACCACACAACATGCCTTGTTTACTATATCATCATTCTTAAAGTGGGATATGGACATTGATATGATATTTTTTGCACTAGGGATGATTATGAGGCGATGGTCGAGGAAGAAGTTGAGGTATTTTCATGATAACTTAAGTTTCTTGAGCTAATGGGCCATGATCAAGGCCATGGCCATAACATAGACACTTAAAGTGGAAATTTGTCATACAAGGTGGATATGGATATGGATAAAAAAAATTACACAATGGGGATGTGGCTATTGGGACCTTAACCAAAATTAAGGTAAGAAAATAAGGGACTTATACCATAAATGAATCTCTAAGGCTCATTGGAAATGAACATGACCTAAAATCATAATATAGACCCTTTATAAATGATATTGGCCTCATAGTGGAATGTGGGTAACTTTATGATGTCTTGTATCCTAAGATGGTTGTCTCAATGCATTGGTCAAGGTCAAGGGAGGTAATTAGGGTGCTTAGGTCCTTGATGAAGGCTTAAAGGGTTAAGGGCCATTAAAAATGTTATAAACCATATAACATTTACTCTAGGGTTGGGGGTGGCATAAAGAGTGTATCAGGGGAATCAACATTAGTAAATGGAGGGTTGTGCTTAATATATGGTAATGGAATTTGAGAATTAAAGCATGCATTGAACAAGTTGATATAGTAGATGGATTGATGTTAAGCTCAGAGTGAACATTCATGAAAACTAGGGGAGGCATTGACAGGGAAAAGGGTTCGATGACTAGAACCCTAGTTGTTGATGCCCTATTTTTCGTGTTGTCTTCTCCCACTACCATGAATGGGTCATCATATCTCTTGCCTCCTTATCTAGGTGTGGCTCCATTCTGTTTGTTTTTTTCACCATTTTCGGGGTTTTTGGTCGTGTTTCTTGCTTGTCGATGCTGCCACATGCTACCTTCCATCGTTGTCAGTTGGTTTGTCACTCTCTTTGTTGGGGTCATGGTTTGTTGCTATTTCCTTTGGTGTCATTATGTTGTTTGAGGTTCAAATTTTTTTTTGGTATTGGTGGGTTTCTACCCCCTTTTCTCTGTTGTGGTGTATCTGCAGGTTGTCTCATTGTCGACAATCATTTATCCATCATTTCCGCCTGTGCTATTGGCATTTTTACTGTTGCAGGCTCTGTTGCTATTGCAACATTAATGTTATTGTTTTTGGGGTTCATCACCCTACTCATGTAATGTTTTGTTGCCTAGTTCTGGGCTTGTGTATGGACTCTCTAGGCCATTTTTTTATTTTTTAGATTGTTCTTAGTTCTATTTTATTTAGGGGTTTCGATCTTGTAGTTTCTGCATAACAAATTTTTCCTTTCTGGGCCATAGTGTTTTTTTCTTGTTCAGACGCTAGGGTTTAAATGTTTTTTCTGAAATGTGTAGTAAAATTCCATATGGAATGGTCTTTATGCTCACCCTTCTAGGTTTTTATTTTTTTTATGGTTTATAGCTTTTTTCTCATCCTGTATCTATGGAATGCATTTTCGCATATGAAAAATGTAACTTCATTCATCTTTGATGAATAAAATTACGTTTATTTTTCTATAAAAAAACAAAAACATTGATGAAGACTACTTCTCCCATCCTATGTCAACTAAGTTGAGGCTTCTATGCCAATCTAGTAAATGTTTTCAACACCAACAATAAGTTTGAAATGGTGGCTAGTTATTGTGCCATGACACTTAATCCGACATAATCAACTCTTTCTTTTATCATCCTCAACCTTCATCACTGTCACTCCCTCCATCTCTCGAGGTACCTATAATAAAAGGTGGTGATTTCCTCAAAGGGAGACTCTATTCATAGTAATATAGGGAGTGTTAGGATATTCCGACACATAGGATATAGTTAAGTTCAACTTGGTCTAGCATAGAGTTAGGTTAGAGTTAGGTAAAGTGTGTTTCTTTACCGTTGTACATTTTGTAACTTACAATCCGACGGTCACGATATGTAGTGATCCGACGGTTCACTCTCACCTCGGTATTACCGACACTTGATCCGTGGCTTGACACCCGATTGGTCCATGAGTTCTATTTAAAGCGCATGGAGGGTCATTGTTCGGGTAATCCGTGCATGAGAGAAGCTTATGTAAATTTTCATTCTTTGATTAATAAATTGTCTGTACCCACGTTGGGACAGGCCGTGGACTGTTTCCCTCCTTGCACTCTGAGGGTTTTAACCACGTCAAAAATACTGGTGTATTGATTTGAGATCTGGTTGTGAGCGGTGTCCTTTTGGTATTCTTTCTGAGGAACTTACCCTGTAAATTCCTACATGGTATCAGAGCTATTTGAGGGCCGCGTCCGTTGGTGATCCAAATCTGAAGCCGGTAGAACTGCATGCGGCTGTCGTTTCCTAGATCTGCTGTTTCTGACTGCTTTCGGGCCGAGAGGACTGCTCTGTTGCGTTCGGAGCATCTGTTTCAGTGAGGAACCCCTTTCGTTTCACGCGAAAAGGTTTCCGGTAGCCCTAGCTGCGTCATTTTTCAGATCGGGAGGTATACAGTGTTTTTTTTTTGCAGTTTACTGTCATTTTCTCTCTGCTTATTTCGGTTTCGGTTTATTTAGCCTTTTTTTTTTTCCGGATCTATACCTTTCATTTCTGCGTATGCTCTTTGCCCTGCGACTCTGTGCGATCTGGGCAAATCAGAAACAGAAAGAAAGGATTTTTCTCATGCGTATGCTCTTTTCCCTGCACCTTAGTGTGATCTCGGAAAATCAGAAACATTGAGAAAAATATTTAGTTTTTCGGCTAAAAGCTAACTTTGAGATTTTTTTTTAAAAATTCTAGTTTTTTGGCTAAAGCTAACTTTGAGCCGTAAGGTTCGTTTTTCTTTGCATATTCGTGTTGGGTTTTGTGTTTTGTGTTTTGTAGGGGAAAAGAGCCTTCCCAAGGCAAGCACGCAAATCGAGGCCCCCCCCCCTCTCTCTCTCTCTCTCTCTCTCTCTCTCTCTCAAATATTTTGTATAGATCAATTGGTTCAAAGACTTTTTAAGAGAGTAGAGGTCTTGGGTTCAAGTCTCCATTTTGTGGGGGCGGATTTTTTCATTCCCGCACATTCGCGCACTTTGCCGGCAACGTCAACAATTTTTTTTTCAAAAAGCCATAACTTCTTCATCCGGAAGCCTTTTTCAGAGCCGTTTTTTTTAAAACCGCCTATTTTTTCGAGATCTATCCATTGGACCACTTACTTTCAGCATCTTCAGCTTCAGTTTTTTTTCAAAAAATGGAAAGTCCATGCCAAGTCATTCTTGACAGCACTAACTACTTCCAATGGGTAGCCTACATGGGAGATTTACTTAGAAGTAAAGGTCTCTTCAGAATAGCCACAGACCAAGAGAAGAAACCCAAAGATGAAGACAAGGCCGAAAAATGGGAAAATAGACAAGATCAAGCACGTGGTTTGATAGGAATGTCTGTTTCTCCTGATCTTAGATTCCACATTGCAGAAATTGAAACTCCTCATGAAGCATTAGAAAAACTTGCTAAAGTTTTTGGGATTAAAAATGAAATTAGAGCCCATCAACTTGAGAATGAGTTGCTTACTTTGGATCCTAATAATTTTTCTTGCATTGAAGATTTCTTGTCCAAATTCAAGACCCTTAGATATCTCTTGGAAGGTGTTAAAGTTAAGAAAGAAGATGGTAACCTTATTTATTCCATCCTTACTAAGTTGGGACCAGCCTACTCTGTATTTGTTTCCACTTTCCATTCTACAAGGGAAGCTTTCATTTGTCAAGGCAAAGACTACAAACCCCCTTCCTTTGACTCCTTTTGTGATTCCTTAATAAGAGAACAAGAAAAACTCTTACACCTTGGTCTTCTTAATCTTGGAAACTCTTCCTCGAAAGCGTTAGCCGCCCAGCAGCAACCAAATTCAAAGAATCCTAAGAAGTCTTATCCTCAAAGGAATGGTCCTAAACCAACTCAGCCTCAAGATGAAAGATCATTTCAGCAAAATGATAAGACCAATAAAAACAAATGGAAGAAGACTGACAGACATTGTAACTTTTGTAATCGAGATGGCCACTTAGAATCTAAATGCTTTAAGAAGATGGAAGCCTTGGAAGCCGCAATGAAGAAACATAACATCCATCTGGAGCCTACTTCAACTTCAACTTCCGGAACGGCACTTTCTGCATGTCATCGTCAATCATCTCAGTCTGGTTATGCATTAAATGTATCTTCTTCTTCTTCTCATTCTCATGAGTGGCTCATTGATTCTGGAGCCTCTTGTCACATGGCCAAAAACCAAGCCATGTTTTCTTCTTTAAATGATTGTAACACCAAAAATATATATGTTGGTGATGATAGATCTCTTAATGTTGTAGGGACTGGAACTGTTCATCTAGACAATGGTCAGTTCAATGATGTATTATGTGTTCCAAACTTATCCTGCAACCTTCTATCTGTCTATCAGATAACTCATTCAGGTGAAGGTAAAATTGTTGAATTTTCACCTCATGATGTTGTAATCAAGGATCTAAAAGATCCTAAACAGATTCTAGCTACTGGTCTTGCTGATGATTCCAAAAGGTTGTATAAGTTTCACAACTTTGGGTCATCCCATCTTCCCTCAGTATTTGTTGCTCATAATGATGAAGTGAGCAAACTTTGGCATGAGCGGTTTGGTCACTTAAACTATCGCTCCCTTCAGCATCTATGTAAAGAAAATATGGTGACAGGTCTTCCTAT
The DNA here is from genome assembly GCA_031772625.1 of Pinus tabuliformis. Lineage (NCBI taxonomy): Eukaryota > Viridiplantae > Streptophyta > Pinopsida > Pinales > Pinaceae > Pinus > Pinus tabuliformis. The sequence continues at coordinate 633,822,560 of CM062813.1, read as the reverse complement.
GGTATCTTGCAAAGATGGTGTTTGTTCCGGATGTGTACTCGGAAAACATCATCGGGACAGTTTTGACAAACGTGCCTCTTGGCACGCCTCAGCCCCTTTACAGCTTGTGCACAGTGATTTATGTGGTCCTCTTCCTGTTGCTTCATTCTCTGGCTGCAAGTACTTCTTAACTTTCATTGATGATTTCTCTAGACGCACTTGGGTATACTTCTTAAAACTCAAGAGCGAAGTATTTAACACTTTTTTGGCCTTCAAAGCATTTGTTGAAAAACAATCTGGACATCAAATTCTTAAGCTAAGAACTGATAATGGTGGAGAATATGTTAAAAACACATTCATCAACTTTTGCACCGAAAATGGAATTCAAATGCAACATACTGTTCCATACACTCCACAACAAAATGGTGTAGCTGAAAGGAAAAATCGCACCTTAAAGGAAATGGCTAATTGTATGCTGCAATCTAAAGGACTCAGTCTTAGTTTTTGGGCCGAAGCAATTAATTGTGCAAATTATATAATCAATCGCACTCCTACTAAGGTTCTAGAGAATATCACTCCAGAAGAAGCTTGGAGTTCCATTAAACCAGATGTAAGTCACTTTCGTGTGTTTGGAAGTGAAGCATGGGCCCATATTCCAGATGAAAAGCATAAAGCTTTAGAACCTAAGAGTGAGAAATGTACTTTTGTTGGATATTCTGAAGATGTAAAAGGTTATAGACTTATTCCATTTAAGTCCAAAAATGTTATCATTAGAAGAGATGTAAAATTTGATGAAAATAAATCGGCCTGCGAGCCTAGTCCGGCGGATGTGCCACCTCTTCCTATCTCTTCTATCTTTGAAAACATTTCTTCTTCTGATGATGAAAGCGAGGATGATAATCCTCCCCCACCTTCTCAGGATCCTCAACTTCCAAGATGGGTCCGTGCTACTCGGGATGCAGCAGGTGATCTTGCCGGTGATCCTACAGATCAGCGACGTACACGTTCTCAGTTTGAAAGAGCCTCTTCTTTACTGGCTCAAGCTCCAGTAAATCATGATCCTGACACTTTTGCAGAAGCTTCAGGCCATCCACATTGGGAAGCAGCTATGAATGAAGAATATCATTCATTGATGACAAATGATACATGGGATCTTGTTCCTCTACCAAAGGGACGCAAACTTGTTAGATGCAAATGGGTTTACAGAACCAAGTATGGACCAGATGGGAAAGTTGATAAACATAAAGCTCGTCTAGTTGCTAAGGGCTTTTCACAGGTTGAAGGCATTGACTACACTGAAACCTTCTCTCCAGTTGCCAAAATGAACTCTATCCGCCTTGTTCTTTCCCTTGCTGCCTCTTTAAAATGGGAAGTCCATCAAATGGATGTTAAATCTGCCTTCTTGCATGGGGACTTGCAGGAAGAAATCTATATGGAACAACCCATTGGCTTCATACAAACAGACTCCAGCCTCGTTTGTCGACTTAAGAAATCCCTTTATGGCCTCAAGCAAGCTCCTCGGGCTTGGTATGCCAAAATGGATAGCTTTCTTTTAGAATCTGGCTTTTCTAGGTGTCATTCTGACAATACTGTCTACACCAAGAAAGTGGGCAACTCTCTTATCATCCTTGTTCTTTATGTTGATGATCTTATTCTTACTGGTAGTGATCCCAACCTTATAAACCATGTGAAGTCCAGCCTTAAAAAGAAATTTGAAATGACAGACTTAGGACACTTACACTATTTTCTCGGTCTTCAAGTCTTGCAATCCCAAGAGGGTATTTTCCTTTCCCAGTCCAAGTATGCTTGTGATATTCTTCGTCATTTTCACATGGAAGACTGTAAGCCAGCCCCTTCTCCCTTTCAGTCTGGAGTCAAACTTTCAGTCTCTTGTACTTCTCCTGAAGTTGATGCTACCTTATACCGTCAACTTGTCGGAAAACTCTTGTATTTAACCCATACTCGTCCTGATCTTTCCTTTGTTGTTGGCCTTGTTGCTCGTTTTATGCAAAACCCCCGTGAAAGTCATTGGAAAGCAGCTAAAAGAATACTTCGTTATGTTCGAGGTACAGTACAGTTTGGGATTCATTACAGTGCCAAAGCAGCTCCTCTGTTAGTTGGTTTCACTGATTCTGATTGGGCTGGTGACCTTGATGATCGGAAGTCTACTGCCGGTTATGTCTTCACTCTTGGTTCAGGACCTATTACATGGGCTTGTAAGAAACAGGCTGCCATTTCTCTTTCGTCAGCAGAAGCAGAGTATCGTGGTGCCGTGGAAGCTAGTAAGGAAGCCTTGTGGCTTCGTCAGATCCTATCAGAGTTTGGCTTTGAGCAGCAGCATCCAACCACACTTTGGTGTGATAATCAAAGTGCCATTCAGCTATGCAAAGATCCAGTCCAGCATCAGCGCAGCAAACACATTGAACTACACATGCACTTCATCAGAAAGCTCATTCATGACCATGTTCTTGAAGTGCAATATTGTCCAACAGATGATCAGGTTGCAGACATCTTCACAAAGGCTCTCACAGAGGCGAAGTTCACTAAACTTCGATATATGCTTGGAGTTCAGGAAGTTGTCACTAAGGGGGGATAGGCTCTAGTGCCTCCTTCCTTCTCCTATTGTGTCATATTTGTAAATCCTTCAATCCTATCCCAAGTTGTTCTTAAGGGGGGATGTTAGGATATTCCGACACATAGGATATAGTTAAGTTCAACTTGGTCTAGCATAGAGTTAGGTTAGAGTTAGGTAAAGTGTGTTTCTTTACCGTTGTACATTTTGTAACTTACAATCCGACGGTCACGATATGTAGTGATCCGACGGTTCACTCTCACCTCGGTATTACCGACACTTGATCCGTGGCTTGACACCCGATTGGTCCATGAGTTCTATTTAAAGCGCATGGAGGGTCATTGTTCGGGTAATCCGTGCATGAGAGAAGCTTATGTAAATTTTCATTCTTTGATTAATAAATTGTCTGTACCCACGTTGGGACAGGCCGTGGACTGTTTCCCTCCTTGCACTCTGAGGGTTTTAACCACGTCAAAAATACTGGTGTATTGATTTGAGATCTGGTTGTGAGCGGTGTCCTTTTGGTATTCTTTCTGAGGAACTTACCCTGTAAATTCCTACAGGGAGGAATATAACATGGGTGATTCCTTATTGTAGTTTGTTTCCATATTAAAATGTTGACTTTGAAGAAGTGCATTATGATAGATGTAAAACTATTACAATGCATTTAAGGTTGTTTCCACATGAGAGAAAGCTTAGGTTAGCCCATCTATAATTGTTCATAAGATATATGCATAAAGGAACATGATGAAACTCATGTTGATAAGAGGAAGGAAACATTACCATTGAAAAAAAAAAGTGTTGATGTGATAACAATGTTATTATAGATTAAAAAAATGAATAATAAACCATAAACTAAAAAAATAAATATAAGATAGATGAAAAAGATAAAAACATCAACCTAAAAGAAGAGGCCCTCATCCAAGAATACACTTAAAAAAGAAAGTAACAAAGTAAATACACCAAAAATTTCTAAGATAAATGTCCTAAGCCTTTCTATATGACCCTAATAGAAGAATGCATTTAAAAAGAAATAAAATAAGAAAGTAACATGAAGCAAATGTACCAAAGAAAAAATCTAAGGTAAAGGTTATAAATCTTCTATATGAACAACCACAATTGAAAACACAAACAATCACAAGGATAAGAAAAATGCCACATTGACATGGAAAATAAGAAATTGTGGCTATGATAGTTGAGATACCACTCGACTATCAACCATGTTGTCACTCTCAGGATCATTACCGAGGAATGTCACAATAGTAAAGTTGATCTCTTTTGTTGCTTTATGGACTTTATAAAATCCTTTGCCATTGTTCCTCGAGATAAGCTTTGGAAGCAACTTGATGAGATAATGATTCCGTCTGAGTTGCAGCTTGTTTTGATTCGCCTCTACGAGACAGTTGTTGTAAAGCTTAAGACCAACAAACTGTGGTATAAGATATTAAATGCAATATCAGGGTTAAGGAATGGTGTCCCCTTTGCCCTACCCTTTTTGGTGTTTACATCAATAAGCTAGAGGACTGTTGGAAATTGCGGGGTGCAAGGGGACCGAGCTTGCTGATATTATCATTACTCTTCTCCTCTATATCGATGATATCTTTCTTCTTGATAGAAGGCATGAGGACCCAGACAAGAAACTTAAGGCCCTTCATGACCATTTCTCCAAGATGGGTATGATGGTTAATACCAACAAGACAAAAATCATGATAATTAAATCCAAAAAGATCACCCATTGAAATTTCATCTATGATAACAATTGCTTGCAATATGTTTCTTATTAAAAGTATTTGGGTATTGACATTCCTTATCAACTCAACTGGAATTACAACATTGAGAAAATGATTATTGGAGTCTAGAAAGCTTATTATGAGCTCAAAAAAAATTGTAAGGATGTCGATATTTGTATTTGGAGTAAAATAAGGTTCCTCTTTGAGACCCTCGTCACCTTTGTTGTCCTATACGATTGTGAAGTATGTTTTTTCATTATATCCAAAGAGTCATAGAGAAATATTGAGATGATTCAAAAGCAATTCATAACCTATAATCTCAAGGTGAAGGGAAATACCCCCTACCCTATCCTCCTGATTGAAGTTGGGCTCTCCCCTATTGAAATCAGGGCTATGTTTAAGTATCTCATGTATAAGAAGAAGCTTTACAACATGGAATCCAAGAGGCTTCCTAAAATTGCTTCTAACTTTAGTCAAAACCCCCACCTTCACCTCAAGCATGGGTGGCATAAGGATGCCCAATCTTGGCTCAACTTTTTCGGAATAAATGAGGAGATCATCTTGGGAAGCAAGATAATGTCAAAGATTTTATCACCTCCAAATTTAAAGATAAGATATGGGATGCTAAGGAGATGAAGGTTAAAAGGAAGTTAAGATATTATAAGGAGGTGATCAACCCCACACTTGAGAACCAAAATTATCTTTCTATTTTGACCAACTCGAAGAAAAATATGAACATCGCTAAGACTAGAACTAATTCTCATGAGCTTCAAAGTGAAAGCAATCATTTGTATACTCCCAAGAATCCCTAGGAGGATAGAATTTGTCATCTTTGTGATACTAAAAAGGTCGAGGATGAAAAACACTTTCTTTTAGATTTTTTGACCCTTTTTCATATACGCTCTCATTTCACTAACATTTGTCACACTTCCAATCTTCTTTACTTTTTAAGTCAACCCAACTATAGTGATCTTGGCACATTTATTTCCCTTCTTTTTTAGCATAGAAATAAGAGGTCCCATAGACGGCATTGGTCTTAGTGGACGTTAAGCATCACCATCATCATCATAAACAAAATCTACCTAAAAATAATAGAGGCCCTTATCCAATTATATACTAAGAAAATAATAAATAAGAAAGAAAGTAACAAAGAACATGAAAATATTCTAAGCCTCTTATAATCCTAATCCAAGAATACACTAAAAAATAAATGAAAATTTAAGAAAGTAACAAAGTAAATGTACCAAAAAAATCTAAGATCATATATATATATATATATATAAAGAACATAAACAACTTCATGTGGATAAAAAGACAACAATAACATGGAAGACAAAAAAAAAATGTTCAAGATAACATTGTTATTATAGCCATTAAATTAAAATTAAAAATTAAAATATAAAATAAATAAAGTAAAGAAGAAAATCTATTTAAAACAAGCAAAGGTCATCATTCAAAAATAAATTAAAAAATAAATAAAGAAAAAAAACATGGTAAATGAACCCATGTCCATGGGGATTTAGATGGACCATGAATGGTGCACTATTAAAGTATTATTTATCATAAGTGACAGATTCAAATTTTTAGTAGATAAAACAATTAAAAATAAATACACCTATTTTTTTTTTTTAATTCCCAAATTTTTAATATCTTTAAACAAAAACCTTTAAATAAGAAGGTATATATATATATATATATATATATATATATATATATATATATATATATATATATATACCGAAAGCTTAAAATATATAAATAACTGCCAAAAAAAACTTTCATAAAAATATTAAATTATACACTCTCTTTTATATATATATTAACTTCCCCTTATTAAAAAAAAAAAGTATATGAGATTGACTAAATTGACTATATTTCACACATATCTTAGACATCAGAGAGATGACAAGATGCCACTCTGTTTGGAAAATAAAACACAATAAATTAAAAATATCAAAAAGTTTTGGAATTTAAATACAATAAATTAAAAAATCCAAGATTTTGTAATAGAAAGATGTGAAATGAGAACAAACACACTAGAAATAATTTATGTTAGTTGTAATTTCATGATGTTAATTGTACTCTCATGTGCTTGCAAATTCCAGTAACTAGGGCATTTTGATTATCATATGAATTTATAAAAATAATTTAAATATAAAATATAGTTAATATGTAAATTAGGAATTGCTCTTTCTGTTTTTTGTTTTTGTTTTTAAGGTGATATATTGGTAATTTAAGTTAATAATTAAAATATTTCAACAAAGTTAATAATTTAAATATACAATATAATTAATATGTAAATTAGGAATTGCTCTTTTTGTTTTTATTTTTGAGGTGATATATTGGTAATTTAAATTAATAATTAAAATATTGCTAGATTTAATACTTTTGTGATCCATAATGTAGATATAAGTCTTTCGGATTAATCACATCGTTAGGATTTGGTCAACTTTTGGAATCAACTAATGTGGTTGATCAAAGACTTATATCTAAATTAAGATATTTGCAACAAAGTGATTGGGTTGAGAGAAATAATAGAAATATTCAATTAATAATTTAAATATACAATATAGTTAATATGTAAAATAGGAATTGTTTTTTTTTTTGAGGTGATATATTGGTAATTTAATTTAATAATTAAAATATTTGCAACAAAGTTAATAATTTAGATATACAATATAGTTAATATGTAAATTAGGAATGGCTCCTTTTGTTTTTGTTTTCTATTTTGAGGTGACATATTGGTAACTTAAGTTAATAATTATAATATTTGTAACTAAGTCATTGGGTGGAGAGAAATAATAGAAATATTTGATTAATTTCAAATATAAGTGTTGTTTATAAAAGGAAAAAAAAAATACATAAATAAAAATGTTCAGTTTTTTTGAAAAAACACAATATAAAATAATAATAAGATATACAATCGGTATTGATCATAATTAATAATGAGAAAATTCAATATCATGGGAAGAGTATTTTCAAGTGAATTCAATTTTAAGCAATAATCAAGTAATAAAATTAGTGGAAATGAAATATTCAATTTAAATCTATTATTTTTTATAAATAAATTGATAATTAGTGGAAATGAAATATTCAATTTAAATCTATCCTTTTTTATAAATAATTTTTCTCTCCATTTTCCTTTAATAAATTATACCATATCTAAATAACTAGTGGAAATGAAATATTCAATTTAAATCTATTCTTTTTTATAAATATTTTTTCTCTCCATTTTCCTTGAATCAAATTATACCATATCTATTCTTTGTTTTATTTTCTTTGGATATTATAATAAAAACACTCCCATCATTTTAAAATAAATTAAAAAATCAAAAATTTGCATTGAAATTTACAAATATGACCAAATTCTCTACTCTAAATAACCTCATCTATAGAAAGCATAAACAAATACTTCATAAATTATGAAAAAATATGATAATGTATTCATCTTACTAAAAATAAACTTAAAATTTACCAAATTAAAAACTACATACCAAATGTAAGTAATTTACCAACAATAATACCATAACTCTAATTACTCACACCAAACCAGCATTTAATAATTTAATTTAAGTTCACATTCTAAAAAGGTTTCGCTGTGAGCAAGATGTTGGAAAACGTAGCCTCTGAAGTTGACCTGCAAGGAAAAAAAAAGATGCGAGGGGTCTCGCATCTATGATATGATTTTCAATCTCCTCCTGAATCTTTTACACAAAACTCCAAACCTGAATCTCCATGTTTTCGTTTGTTGTGTTTCCAAATTGGATTGCAGTAATTGTTTTTTCTTGGTTGATAACTTTTTAATGTAATTGATGGTTTCCCAAATAATATGTACTAGCTGGATCAAGATCAAGAAACATAAAATAATTCAGGGAAATTTACTATAAAAAAATCTTTTATAGCTACAATATAAAGCTTTAAAAAACTGTCAGTTGTGGAAATTATCGGAGGCTATTACCTTCGCAAGAGTAGTGGCAATGGACATTCTTGTTGTGTACACAAAAATGAAAGTGTCAATTGTGGAAATTATCGGAGGTTCTTACTTTCGCATGAGTAGTAGCAATGGACATTCTTGTTGTGTACACAAAAAATCATTTACTCCATGCCCCATTTTTCTACAAACATTTCACTTTCATTTTATTTTCTTTGCTAGAAAATTTCCTCGTCTTAGCTGTTCTGGTAGCTTATGTTACCAGAGACGAGAAACGCGAAACGAAACGAGAAACCAGAACGAGACGAGAAACATAATTCAGAGGTTTCGCATTCAAGAGACGAGAAGAAAGAAAAAATAAGAAAATATAAAGAAAACATACAACAAAACATTCATTTACCTAAAAAAACATTCATTTACATAGCTGAAAATGTAATCATCCCATTTATGATTTACCCATAATGGATTAGTGTGTATGGCCAGAACCCGGGCCGAATGCTAGGGAGATACAACAGTGGACTCTTATGACCTGCTCCAATGCAGGGAGATATAACAATGGATTATAGCCTGCTCCAAATTAGTAACTTCTAACATTAAAAATCTTTGTGGGATTGATGTTGGGTGTAGAGTTTAGCTTGATTTATGCTATTTGAGTTATAAAAACTATAGCTTCATTGGAAAAATGGGAGATAATGGAAAAGTCCAAATTGGCAATTGAAGCGACATGTGCAATGAAACTATGTGCTTTCAATCAAACTACAGATTCCCTGTCTGGGAATATTAGTGTAATCGCTCAAATCGTCGTTATACATTCTTCAATGTGCATTGTTGAAGATACACACCCCAAACCACCTCCCAAACAGGTAATGAAAGTTAAATTCTGAGTGCTGACCATGAAGACCAGAACGGACGTAGAAAACGGCGTTTTCCGTCCCGTTCCGTTTCTTGTGCGTTTTTTTCCAGAAACCCTCGCTGCCGTCCCGTTTCTGGTAACATAGCTGGTAGCAACTCAACAATCCACCTTATCCAATGTGAAATATTTGAAGGAGTTGCTATGCTAGAAAAAAAATATGTGAAATAGGTAATCAGTAGCCATTGATAACTAAAGAGTACTCAAAGATTGGTCCAAACAAACCATGAACTCTCATTGTCTGAACAACTCCATCAAAAATTTCTCGCATAGAAAATCACCTGTAGAAAATGCAAAAACCACTCGATGTTCAAGGAATTAGGAATTATTTCAAGATCGTTTCCAAACAGTGAAAAAAAATACAGAGAACATACACTGCATTGTGATGTCCAATATGAATCCTCTTGCCGTTTTCCTGGGCTCCCGCTCTACTTTCTGCAATTACCCTCCATCAATTCAAACTAAACAGTGTTTTTGAAATAAGCGAGTGGACAAAGGAGAGGCGGTAAACTACAGGGGGTTTAGATTTTGAATTTGAATTTCAAATTGAAACTCAAATGGTCTGCAGGGGTTATCAAGTACACTGAAAGGACACACGGCGGTAGGGGTTCTCAATTGCAAATTTTCTGGGAGTTTTCAAACTTCAGCAGGAGATGAGTTTCTCTCGTTATGTAAGCGGATGGTAATGGAGACGGCGGGAGTCCCAGTTTGCCACGTCGACAAACATAACGAACCTGCAATCGAGATAAGCTCGGTGAGAAAAATGTGGTCCAACATTAGTACATAAAGTTGGCTGGTGTTACGGCGCGCGGGGATGCTATATCCGAAACTTTTTCCGGCTAGAATCGAACGCGCGAAATGGAGGATTATTTTCTTGATATAGTTCTCCATGTCGCCCCCATCCAAGTCGATAGGCGTGCGGGGTATTCAGGTTGGCCAGGGTTTGAGCATTCAACTTCTCACCCTGGGCTGCCTCAGAGAACTCCTAGATGAAGGCCAGGATCACCCTGTATAGCTTAAGGCACTTCTTGAAGGTTAGAGCCACCCTCGAACGATCGTTACAGGCCGCCACTTTATCATTTTGAGTGTCATGATCATTTGACCTTCATATTGTTGAACATTATTCTTGTATTCAGATTTCCCATGACATTTTTTTCCTAAAACTAAGACCGAAGGGAATTGAGATGGGAGTTGTCTATAATGCGACTTTTTGAAGATTCCGTTGACGGAATCAGGCGAAGAAATTAAGGTCAAATCTTGATTTCTTGCGGTTAAAATGGTTTTTTAACTACATATTTGGATTCAGCACCCTGAAAAACCCCTAGGACGCTTTCATTATGCAGAAACTAGCTATCAAACTTGCGATTCCAATAATTCTTGCCGGATTTCGACCGGAAAAATCCGCCGGAAAGGCTTTCAAAAAATCGCGTTATAGACAACTCCATTGAGATGTGGTGAATACCACTGCTTCAGGTGTTTGTTTTCTATTCTTGATTGCGGTTGAGAGATGAAGACGATAATGGTTATGGAACTGAGAGCCCTTGATCTCATGCGAGTGATCTCATGCAACATTTTCTTTGGGAAGATGCTCGCATTTACTGCACCCAAATTAAATTCTTTTCAGAACTGATCTCTCATCTGGGCTAGATCTCTTTTGAACTCCAATTGAAAACCCTTAAATCTTGATTTCTATAGAATCATAACCCGCTATGATACCACTGAACTAAATCTTGAGAGAGGCCAAGATTTAAGATACCCTAACACTGAAAACTACAATAAGAGGAGGGAAGCAACAACACAATATTCACGATCGACATACTGAATACATAAGGAAGATAATTTTTTGTTAAATGAAAGAAAGTTATGGCTTTTACATTGTGGAGTACTAATATGCCCTTTTACAAAAGGATGCTTGTTATTTATAGAAATTTTTTAGTTACTTTACTATGAGTAAATACCATAGGTGGGAAAATACCATGCGTGCATACCATGGGCAAGTCTCCATTCCGATCAAATAATCCTCAAATTTTCAAATTTATCTAAACCAAGGGAACACATTTCCCAAATTTTAAAAATTCCATTAAGCTATCCAACTAGACTGAAAGGATTGAAAGCAACTCTAACAGGGTAAAATACTCACTGAATTCATCTGAAGGATTAGTAACCTTTGATATACCATGAAGGAAATTTGAACAATTCCCACTCCTAGCTAATTCTTCAACAAAGCACAAAGAGATGGCCCCTTGCCAAATTCAAACTTCACCCAATGGATTGAGCCTCTACTCACTTCATCAAGACTATATCCTCACACTACTACTTCAATTTTCACAATAAAGAGGCCAACATTTAGGATTATCTCTAGAGGAAACAAATTCCCCTAAACAGTTAAGAACCTTTAAGTCTTCTCATAACCAAATAAGGATACAACCATATCAACCGTTCCATTCCACAGATGGAAAATAATTTGAGGAACCTTAAGCTCAATTTCACTTATACCTTATACTTAAAAACATTAGACCTCTCACATTCATCATAGTAAATAAATTTTAGAGAATACTCATCATTGATATATTTAACCAACATAGTAATATCTAAGAAAACTATGAATAATATTGTCATTTAAAATAGCTTTGTTAGAAACTAAATTAGGGAGATCCACTCTCCACCCAACCACATGCTTAGTTGTACTAGAGATTTCTTGCATTTGTCTACTCTTAAGCTAGATTCAATGCCTTACGAGGAAGACTCATTAAGGTAATATTATGGATTCAAACAAGGTAGAGAATTTGAACAATACTCTCCTCAATATATAGGAATTTAGCATGCTTTTTTTAGTAACTAGGCTAGGTCATGTTATCTCTCATAGTGTTATCACACTGGGCATGCATAACATAAAGGGGGCCTTCGCCGATCCATTAATCCCTTTTTACTTCCCCCTTCTTAGTGCTTTTCATGCATAGTTTTAATCAAATTTCTCAAAAAATATTTTTGTCCCACTAGCTTAGACTTAGGCTTCAAAAATAACTTCCCTAGTCAATTAAGTAATAAAGAACTCCACGTGGGTTGTTACATCTCAAAAGGATTTTTCTCTCATGTTCTATTTTGAAGCCATTTTCTTAAAACCTATTTTTCGTTTTGGTTTATTCTATGGGTTACTTAGGTTCACATACACACCTCTCTTTGAGTAACATACCACATAATCTCTAATCATTTTCCCTTCGATCCACCACTATACTCTACCTACCACTTCATGGTATCCTCTTGGCTATGTGGTTGATTCCTATGGCTCTAGATGGGTACGTAACCATATGATTAGAGAAGTCTCATACTTCTCCCATTTTTCCTTGTAATTTTTCATAGTTGGATAATTCAAGTTCTGCCAAATCAAAAATATAAATACTAAATTTATTGTGAATAAGAAACTCCCCTTTCTCCCTCACACCTTCCGTTATGAATTGAGGTTGATGTTGCGTTCTCTATTCTTTAATTTTTGGAAATACATTAAATAAAATATATATTACATCACTTAAATTTCGTTAAAATGTTGATGTTTGGCATTTCCAACATCATATGCCTTAATTATAATTACAAAACTAGACGTTTAAAGTGGCTTGTTACATGGTGAAGATAATGGACACTACCTATATCGAGTTTTTATTCTAATATTTTACACATAGGTGACCAGATTAAAAAAAAAAAAGGTGTGTCGGGAGTCAAACGCAGTGGGAATGACAACCTTCCCATTGATCATCATGTTATCAATGAACTGAAGGGAAATACAACTTTGGGTTCAAGAATGTCACATAATACTTTTATAGGTAATTTTCTTTGGCCCAATATAAAACCCTTATGACTTTTATTTTTAGCCCGTTATTATTTTTACATGTTGAACTATTATGGGATTTAATGGCAAGGGAGGTCATGATGATACATATGTCATGATGAAATTGTATTATTATTATTGAGTTAATCAATAAATTGATTCTGAATATTCAGGAAGAGCACTAGAGTGTAGAAGACTTCTTGTTAGCTTAGAAAAAATTGTGTTGGTCAAGTCCACATGATGAGACTTTCATAAAAAGTCTCCTAAAAATCCCTAGGAGAAAAATAAAATAAAATTAACATAATGGGAGAGAAAAATTATGTTGATCACTTAGTTGGAGAGAAATACTAATTGGGGTGGAATAAATCATCGTGCGAGAGAAAAGCAGGATTTAGAGAAAAATAAAAGTATTATTTTAGAGAAAACCTAAAACAAAAAGGCCTAGGTAAAAAGGTTGACAGACATTAAAGCACGATGCTACTAAAATGTGTTGGGAAGAAAAATCTATAAAATAACCAACCAAGAATTAATGGGGGTTTATTCCTAATGGAAAGAAGTTCTTAGTGCAGGGAAACTACTGGAGGCATTTCATGGTTGGGAGGAACATGCTCTGCTCCTAAATAGTGCGCAAGAAGTAGTAGGCAGATGAAATTATAATTAATTCCTTTCCTGATGTCTAATGGTTTAATTATAGTTGTTGACATAAGAGCTGGAATGATGCTTGCTTGTGTTTAGATTTCACATTATGAGATCGGCATGCATCATTATTTATTAGTGTTTTATGTTCACTAGTTTCATATGCATGCGTGCACGAGGAATAACTCGAAAGGAATTGTTATAAATGAACGAAATTTGAAGTTAATATTTGATCTTAGTATAAAGGAAACATGCAGCACTTAAAATATATATATAGAGTTACTATAGAAACCTTGTTACAATTTTGATGATATATACACATGGAAAAGTAAAGACGGTTACTTGTATCAAAAAAGATCTAGAAATAACAATAAAGAAGTCTAAAAGTTTCTAATGGCCTATCTAAGGGAGTTTAATTACATGTTATAAGTTTTATTGAACTTACATCTAATAAAATTATGAATATGACTTTTATAGTGAATGATATACAAATCCAAACAAAGGGAAAATAGATACTATTAGAATGAGATTATTTACATCTATTACATTATGATAAGTTTATAAATAAAATAAAGCAACATACTTTGAATACAAATAAAGGAACATTTCCTAGTTCTAAATGTACATTATATTTTATATTCGGAAATCTATACTTTGAATACAAATAAAGGAACATTTCCTAGTTCTAAATGTACATTATATTTTATATTCGGAAATCTATCTAAAAAAGGGAAATGAAAGACAGAGTATTTCCCATATTTCCCATATACATGTACATATAATTATAGTCATATTTGCCTAAAATTTTACCAATTATCTATAGTAGATATTTTAGAAATCCAATGATTTATATAGAGTATTCTAGAAGAATTGTATCGGAAATTAACATGGAGTGTGGACACTATGCTTGCACTAAAAGGGAAATCATTTACGTCATAAATAAATAATGAAATCTCTATTATAATGACAAAATGACACTACCATCAAAGAGAAATTAGATTTCGATATTAACAAAAAGAAGGGGACCGTATAGAAATAACTAATAACTATTACGTTATTAAACTTGGTAAGGAACAAAGTAAGATATTCTTCGAGTTAAATTAAAAAGAAAACATTCGGTGTTGTAGCGAGCATATGATACAAGTATATATTTAAAAAAAAACTCGACAGACTATGAACCCAAAAAGAATATAATGATGAGTGTACAAGCGAAGCGAATAGTTGAATATATAAATATATAACTACTACATTAACTTGGTAAGGAACAAAGTAAGATATTGTTCGAGTTAAATTAAAAATAAACTATTCGGTGTTGTAGGGAGCATATGATACCAGCATAGATTTAGAAGCAAGGTCGAAAGACTATGAAGCCCAAAACCTAAAAAAATACAATGATGATTGTACAAGCGAATAGTTGAATATATATATATATATGTGTGTGGGGGGGGGGACCATTAAAGTCTATGATCGGATGTTACAATGTATAACCATACAGGATTGGAAAATAAGAAACAAGGAGAATCCAATGTAGGTTTTAATTCGTGACAGAGTGTGATGAACTTCAGGAATAGACGAGCGGTTGAGTTGCCGACTTGCAGGAGAAGGGGACCGAGACTCTGCATTATAACATATAAAGCATTGTAGGGCGATTTAATCAAATTAATGAGTGCGTTCAGACACACTACAAATACCTACAACCAGAAGTGTCCAAGATATGATTAGTACTTGAAATTATGTTAGTAGATCAATTTCAAGACGAAAAACGTATGATAAAAGGGAATTAAATGAGTAGGTGATCATACCTTCTTATAAACATACCAATGTATTTCCTTTAAATTTGCATGCACCTTGGGACATGACAGAAAAAAAATAATTTAGTATGGGAGAATAAAAAAATAAAATAAAATGAATAACTAGCCTATGCTATTAAACCATAAAACTGGTGTAACTAGCTCTAGGGCATTTCGGCAAGGTCCTAAGGAAAATAAAACCCAAAGTGGAAGTAATCATATCAACAAATTATGAAATCTTGATCATAGGTTCTGGAAACCCTTGTCTAAGAATTAGTATGCCATAGAGGGAAGAGGCCTCAAAAAGGAAAAAGAAAAAATCGAAGGAAAATAATCCTGTCAATTCCCTTATAATGATAACAAAGATTCACAAATTTTATCTGACAAAAAAGAGACTCGATTTGAGAACACAATGAATCAGGTAAAGGGTCTTGTCCAGGTAAACTCGACATAAGAAGAATATTATGTTGGCATTCTCCCTAGCCATTATGAGGTTGGGAGTCAGTGAGAATAAGATAATAAAATAAATAAATAAATGGTAAATATATAAATTAAAGAACACTTTCACTGAATAGTTGGTGTTACCCTCATGATGATAGCCTTAGTACAAAAATCTAGGTCTCCGGTTGAGATAGAGCATATACATAAACTCAAATAAGGATTTAAATGAAATACTTGCACGAAATGAACAATAGAAATTGGGTATGAAGAACAAGAAAGTTAATGAAGAAATAAGGAACTAGAGAATTGACTGTCAATGGAACCAAAAAAAAAACATATTGTGGGTATAAATACCTATCCAAAGTAATTGAAGAACGAAGAATCAGGTTCATAAGCATATTCACGATCAAAATCTCCAATTGTAAGTCGAATCGAGACACCAAGACTTGCAGTGCAACGCTTAGGCTGCAAGAACCAAACGAAAAAGTGAACTGGGTCTTCAAATCAGGGTTATGCCTCTTGAAGAAAGCTAGTTAATTTCCACCATTGGATCTAGACTTCTAATCAAAGACGTTGATGATGCAAATGTATTTAGTCATATGCAAGCCACGTGAAGAAGCTAGCGTGGAAAATAACCATATCACCAACGTAACTTAAGCTTAAGTCTTCATATGACATATATTCCAAAGAAAAAAGTGAATTCATACTGGCATCAACTCTATTAGCCATGTGTCTAAGGCATAATTACTAAATTACATCTGAGAATGATATAATAAACAACCTTTTTTTCTATTCCGACCCCAAAACAATAATATTGTATTATAAAGTAGATTGATTATTGAAGAGGTGAGAGAAATAAGATGAGAGCCATTTAAATTCAAAGTATATTATGGACCGCTATACACTTTAAAGATATTTGAGTAATAACATATGTTCCATATAAAGATGTAAAAATGTATTTTACATATAAAGGTAATTGAATTAATAATGTATGTTACATATGTTGGAAAATGCATGGAGGCGTCGATAACAAACATTAACTCAATTAAAACAAAGAATGTGCAGAATGGCTGAATGGTTGATAAGTTGCTTATCTATATAAGAAGCCACCTTTTGAAGTGTTGAAGTCCAAAGTCGAAGACGGTAAGTACAATGGATATATTTAAAGGTATTTATCCATCGTTTTGAAAATATAAGAAAAAATTAGAAAAAAAAAATATTATTTTGGTGTTAGATTTTAAATAGAGATAGTAAACAAAAGTCTAATAAAAACAAAGAGCTGTTATTTATTTGCTAATTATAGTGTTAATAATTTTTTTTTATATGGAATGGAGGTATGTTACGTATGGTATCAAAGTTGTAGGTTGAAATATTGAGGCCTATGGGACAACCCATAGCTATAAGATATGAGTGAGTTGTAGGTTTTAACCTAGGGCTAAAGGAAAACCACAACAAAAGAAAAAGTACAATTGTAGAAACTATTATGTATGTGCAAACATATGTGACATTTTGGTGGTAAGGCACTTACACAAGCGACAAGTGTAAAATGACAGAAGCCTCAAGCCAACTCCCTGTTTCAAGGTGAGGTTTAGGTGGAGTTTGGAGGGAAGGTACACCTTCAACAACTTAATTCTTGGACAAAAGAAAAGGAGTTGATAAGGTATTTGACCGAAAAGTTCAGTCATAAAATTGTTGACACAAAAAAAGGAGATAAGGAAGACCCCTTAAGGCGAAACGACAATGAAAACTACAATTAAAATTTTATTTTCTTTGCAGATAATGATGGGCTATAAAAAACTAAATTTGTCAGTCATAATGATGTATGGAATGTCAAGGACTATCAAATCTATAGGTGCAATCTTGAGGTCTGCTTTTAGAGATCGAAGATAAGTAAATATGAATAGTGTTATATTTAATTGATGTAAATTATGAAAGGCTACTATACCATAAGTAACTGACATATTTCCTTAAGTGTGTTAATATGTAATATACTAACGCTCTATTAGTTATTCACAATGAAACCCAGAAACCACTTGTGAGTACGCAAGTGCTTAACCGAAAATTAAAAAATCAAACAAAAACCCATTTATGGTAAAATTGTGGCCATATTTTGGATTTGGTGTTTGTTAGTAGAGATATCATTACTAAAATGGAAAAGGTCCCTCAAGGTTATGAGGTAAGTGTCATAGATGTTTTCCTTCATTGTTTCTTTGCATTATACAAAAAAATAATTACAGTACTAAACTTTAGGAAAATTCTATTTTAATCAAAGAGTTACAAATTCAGGGGGTCAAAATACTAAGGTCATATGATTAATATATTGAACCATCATAGTCAATTCATAACCTATGCTTGTAGTTGTGCTCGAGACTACATAATGCCAAGGTAGAAATGTCTTTTAGCCAAATAACCGGGGTACATTTATGTTTATGACTATGATTAAAGTTTAATTACAACTAGAAATGAGGGTATTTTGTGGATATCTAATAGCTTGATATGATGTATTATTTATGTTCCTATCTTAGTTTTCTAGTTTCTCTTACTTCACATGATATTTTGGGCTCAATTTGTTCACCATAAGGAGTTGTTGGAATTTGATACTAGATTGAAGATAGATAATGCGAATTGGATAGAGTCCCTTATGGGATTTACATAACAATTTTCAACATTTTCATGATGGACAGATAATCCATGGTCTAACAAGAAGGTTTTGAGAGTCTGGGTGTTATTTAAAAAAGGAGAAGTAATAGATATACAATGAAATATTTAGCAACCTCATGATGAAGAATATTTGAACAAATAATTCCTAAAGTTTAAACATTGGAGGTGCCAATTTAGTGGTTGACTTCGATAAAATGCTACAAAATTATAGAAGAGTAGTTTTTAATACCTAACAAGAATTGGAAGCCTCATCCCAACAATGATACTCTTGGAATTCATTATTAGAGACTTAAGTTAGGATTTTGTATTTCAAACTTAAGTTTGGATTTTGTATAAGTATTCTATTGAAACTTCTCTCGGAAGGGATAATCCTCGAAAGTTATATCATATGAGTAGTTTAGAAGAGTATGAGAGAAAAAGGAAAAGGTATTGGGGTGATTCCTTATGAATTAGTAGGAAAGTATAATGATGAATCATTGATGAAATTAGCGGTACCAAAAACCTTGTTCCACACATGGTATGGTTAGAGGAAAAATGTTGTGAAGATGCTACTAGCAATTGAGATACTTTGAAAAGAATATATTGATGAGCATACCCAAAACACATATAAGAGAGCAAGAACTAAATAAAGGATAAAAAGTAATATAGGTACCAATTTCCTCCAAATTGTGTGTACCCACATATTTCAGAGACTCATTGGACAATCTTTAAGTTCATGCAACCAATAACAAAAACAGACAAACAAACAAACATGAATATTCGAATAGGGAAATCATGATCCTAGATATCTTATTCCTGTAGGTAAAAGAAGCTTAATTGAATAAGTCCATTATGTTTGAATGGAAAAAGAACATAAGTAAAATTCCAAGATTGAAACGTGCCTGATAAAGGATTATTGTGAGTCTCCTTCAATTCTATAAATGGAATATAATATAAATAATTGATAACCAAGAAAAAATACTGACAAGAAGAGATATTAGGGAGATGCGGAAGAATACATATGTGAAAGATAGACTAAATATGGGGTATATATGTGAGGTAAGATAGAATATCATAAAAAATTATGGTTAATTGAAAGATCAATCACAAAAATTAGAAAGTATATAGAATAATTTGAGACTATCAAGATGAAAATAATTGTAAAATTGGTATTTTAAGTGCCCAAGGAACATGAAAAACATGAAGGCACTGAAGAATAATGTAGAAACGATGTAGAAAACATCATCCTTACACAAACTGAATAAGGAAAAACGAACCAAACTTAAAATCAAGAAGGGAAACATGAAAGGGGAGAAATATTAAAATAAAATGGCCTCAAAAACTTTGTGGGATTAAAGAGAAGTAGTGTGGTTTTGTTAGAAACATTACAAATTAAATGATTATTGAACAAAAAAAAATTACTATTATAGGCCATTTTGTGACATCCGATCAATAGTCCTCCTAATGGGATCGATAAACATCCTATTCCCCTTTGTCATCATCATAGTGCAAATCCCTAAGCATGTATCTTTCATTCCCTATAGCTTCTACTTGAAATTGCATCATCTGAGCCAGATTTAAGACCAACACTACATGACCTCTTGTTGGATAGTATTCACCTACAGGTTGCTCCATTGTGGCCTACATTAATCAGCCACAGGTTGCTCCCCTTTGAACCTGCGTTGGTTCTAGAAACTCAGGAAAAAGAGATAAATTCCAGAAACCTCCTATTCCAGAAGATTCCATAATTTGTTACGACCATTTTCCTCAGTTAAAACATCTGGATCCTATCCTACCCTACTTTGGAGTTTCTGTCCCTTATCATTTTATCCCAGCCTCCCATCAAAGGTGGATCTAAAAAACCTTATATTAATAATTGGATAAGAACTCCCAACTTACCCCACTCCTCTATATATTTACAACCTTCCATATGCAAGAGGTTGGATTTTGGAGAGTGATTTTACCCTTATGCTCCTACGGTGAGAGGTTTCATTTCATGCATTGAGGGTGAGTGGAGGTGCAGATTTTGACAAGAAAAGGACAAGTCAGCCTTTGAGGAGGGCTTCTACAAGATCAAAATCTATTTATGGTTGTAAAATCCTTCCATTTATATTAATACAAAGAAATATGTGTTTTCCTATATGTTATGTTGTTATTTCTTATATTTCAATACCATTTCGATGTATTGAATAAAGTATTTAGATGACACTGCATAGATCTTGTATATTCTTAACTTGTGTCATCTGACTGCGCGGGTTCTAATTTTGGCATCAAACCTGGAATTGGAACATTCATGTTAAACAAGGAGTGAAGCCTGTGATGGATTCTAGGTAGGCTTCATATTGTCATCTATTTACTTTAAGGAAAACATTGTATTCCTTGTATCTTTATTGTTCTAGGTTAGCCACTAAGCCTAGGGAAGATACTTTTGTTTGCAATCGTAAATCTCGTATAAGAATGACTGTAAAGTGGAGGATTGTAATGATATCACCAGATAAACTAGGAATGTTGAGAGGAATTCCCAGAGTAGCATTAGAGAGTGGTAAAACCTTAAGATGAAAATTGTTAAATGTGCAGCGAAACTAGGAAGGAAAATCCCTAGACTTAGCTTTTCCTAGTAATGTTTTTTTTTTAAATATATATATACACATAGGAGTGAATATGTTTGGAACCGATGAAAACAATTTTACTAAAATATTGTGTGTTGATGCATGTAGAAATGAGAGGGAAAAGGCTCCATCATTATACACAAGAGTAATATTAAAATTATTTTCATAATTAACATACAATGCAGGCCAAACTGGAAAACTCAGTGAGATAAAAGAAAATAATGGATAATGTGTAAAAAGGAAAAGGAGTGTTGTAAAATTTTGGAAATTACACTTGTAATTTAAACCATGAACCTTAAGTGTATCAAAATATTTCTTAATTGTTGAATTTAGGTTTTTGTGATCCATATCAAGATTATTAAGATGGTTTTTGGCAATAATCACATCAGCCTTCATTTTTTGATGCGTTTCGAACCAGCAAGTGTGGTTCATCGTGAGGACGAGATGAAGAATCAGATCATGGCCCCAAGTTAAATACAGAGACCCATCATTCAATGACTACTTTTGACTAAGGAAACAACTACAAAGGATAGGGCAATAGCTACATTTGACTGGACCAAGAGACAGGGAAAGAAGTAAAATTTATTAATTAAAAATTTAGTTTGTTAAAACAATTCATTATTATTTTTATTTTTAACCAACAAATTTGGTTATAATTAACTAAATGTTTTAAAGAACTTAAACACTGAAACTGAGACCTAAATATTTTTATATGCTCTTTAATACTTTAAAACCACCTTAAGATTTGTAGTATTAAAAGACTATTATAAAACCAATAAATAGTTAGTTAATTAGTTAACACTATCATAGGTTCATTTATTTATTTACTTTTATTATATATGTAACTCTACAATAAGGGTAAATTCTATGAAGATTTATCAGATAAATTGAATATAAATAATTAGTTAAATTAAATATTAAAGGTATCATGGTCTAAAAGTTTATTAAATAACCCACAAATTTGTTAATAAGACTATATTTAAGTTTTATAAGTATCACAAATAATAAAACCTAGGTAAAAGTAAGACTATAGGAAATTAAATCCAATAAAAGGAAAAGATGGAGGCTTTAGTAACCATTAATTAATAAGAATAGAATATTAATTATAATTTAATAAAAAGTTAATGAAACCTAGGTAAATGTAAGACTATAGGAAATTAAATCTAATAAAAGGAAAAAATAGAGACTTTAGCAACCATCCATTAATAAAAATAAAATAATAATAATAATAATAATTAAATAAAAAGTTAATGAAAAAAAATACTAGCAAAATTAAAAATGGAAAATAAACAACCCTGAAAACAAAGGAGAAAAAACCCAATAGAAAAAATAAAATAGAGTCTCAACATTCTGCAGAAGTTTGAATGTTTAAAATTAAATACATTCAATGATATATAAGTTGATATGAAACATATTCTTTTTTTTTGCTAAAGCAAGCATTGAACCTTCTATTTCCTTAAATCAAAAGAAAGATTACAAATATGTACAACCATCCGAAACTTTTACAAGAAGAGTAGATGCCAAGGAAGGCTACCAGAGCCTCCGCCCACAAGAGAAAAATCGTACATGTACATTTTCCAAGGCTACAAACTAAACACAAACAACACCATTCACGTGTAACTCACCCCCCACAAAAAAGGGAGAGGACGCGCCAAAAGGAAAAGACAAATAGTACTCATCGGGCCCACAAAACTGCACCAGCATTCTCGGCCATTGATCTTTACTGCTGGATCCAACAGCCATGGAACATTTCGCGCACCCCAACTTGTCTGAAGAATAGTGTGCGATCAATAGCAGTATCCAAGTCCCACCCTTGCCACGTGTCACCCTCTCTATGGGATCACTGCCAAGACTCAAAAACCGCATATTGCTTATGGGACGTGCGATCAAAACCACACCAGCATTCTCGGCCGTTGATCTTTGCTGCTGGATCCAACAACCAGGGAACATTTCACGCACCCCAACTTGTCTGAAGAATAGTGTGCGATCGACGGCGGTATCCAAGTCCCACCCTTGCCCACGTGTCACCCTCTCTATGGGATCGCTACCAAAACTCGAAAACCACATACCGCTTATGGGACGCGCGATCACCAGAAAGCCGATCCAAGCGTGGTTTTCGGAATTTAAAGTGGGAAGAGGGGGAAAATCATAGCCTGCAAACTATTTCCCAAATTCCGGTTGTTCTTTCCACTGTATCTGTCCCCGAAACTAAGCACCTTGGAGAAGTGACCCCTTAAAATGTTCTCCGAGAATCTGAGACTGCCCTTCACCTAATTCTGGTAGGGAAAAAGACAAACCCTTGAATGTTTTTTTATCAAATACATTCCAAAAGGTTTAGAAGCAACTTGCCAGAGAAATTAATTAATACTTGCTATCAGGGTCCGATAACAAAACATTTCCTTGTCTTCTATAGCTTGTTCCACACAGAGAGCCTTTAAACGATTTTGAGGAGTCTCCCGCCATTTGTATGCTATCCCGCTTGCTGCATTGTTCACCCCTTGGTTGGCAAGAAGGTCCGCTAGTTTATTGGCCGAACGTCGAACATGGTTGAAACTCACCGTTCGCAGCTTTTGGAGGTGAACCTGGATTCTTTGGTAAACCAGGAGAAGTTTCCAGTGATTAGAAACTTTCTCCGGCCGAGTACCACAATTGATTCTTTTCACAGAGTTGATAGTAATCTCCGAGTCCGCTTCAACAATGACATTTGAGCAATGATGCTGGATAAGAAACTCCAGACATTGTTCCAGCGCCATTAATTCTGCCATATTATTAGTGGCTCTGCCAAGATGATAATGGAAGATGAATATGATTTTTCCCTCTTCATCTCTTAAAACTCCTCCAAAACCAGCTGTTCCCGGATTGCCTTTTGAAGCCCCATCAATATTGTATTTCAGATAACCTTTCAGTGGAGGTTGCCAGAACTCCTTCCCTATATCCGTTGCTGTGTCCTTTCTGCTTAGACTTTGAGGAATAATCCCTTTCAATCCCAATTGTCTGAGAATTTTCAGCTCAAACATCGAGGGAGGATTTTTGGGGAGATTTTGAACCGTGGTACTAACAGTCTCCCGAAGCTGTTTCAGGATAAGATTAAAAAGACCTTGTGGGGTGGACTTTTCACTTTTGAAAATCCTTTTATTCCGTTCTTTCCAAATATTCCAGATTATGAAGCTTGGCGTGAAGGCCCAGGCCAGATTAATGAACTCATTCTCTGAAAAGTTAACTCTCCAATTGTTTAGGGTATTAGTGATACTACTACTGTCCCTGTCTGACTGCTGGAAAATGGAAGAGAAGGAATCCCATAACCAGGTAGTATAAGAGCATCTGTTAAGAATATGCTCCATAGTTTCCTCCTTCTCTTCACAAAGCTGGCATCTGGAGGGCCCCATGACTCCCCTTTTCCGTATGTTATCCCAAGTTAAAATTTTCTTATGATGAACCAACCACATGAAAATCTTGATTTTCATCCAACCTTGGTGCTTCCAGAGGATCTGCCATGTCTTGTCTAGAGCACTGTAATCAAGCCCAAGAAGAATACTTTTGGCTTCCTTAAGATCAAAATTACCTTTATTGTTATTGCCCCATCTCAATTGATCCTGCCCCTCTGTGGCTAAAATCATTCTTTGTTTAAGTAAGCTCCCAAGAGCCTCTGCCTTAATTTTCATGGGGTTATCATCTCCATAATCATGTACTCCAGCTTCTCCATTTTCCTTAGGTCTGAGTCAGATCCCAAAAATCCTTGACTTTATTTAGCCCTTGATTGTTTTCTTCCCGCTTGAGACTCACAAAGTCCTCTGTTAACAGTATTGGTTCTTGTTGCCACTTGTCTTCCCAAAAGAGTGCCAGATCTCCAGCTCTGATTTCCCAGAAGCTGTTATTTTGAACAAGGCTTCTGTTATCCCAGGCTCTATTCCAGATGTGAGACCCTTTCACATTGCTAGACATTGTTATTAGATCCTTATTATGCCAAGAGCTGGCATATTTCTCTTTCCAGATTCTTTCCCACTGAGCTTGTGTCTCTTGAACCCAGCGCCACCAAAGCTTGGATCCTAGAGATTTATTGAGAATCTCTTGATCGTCTAGGCCTAGACCCCCCTGTCCCTTGGGTTTACAGATTTTGTCCCAAGAGACCAATGCCCATTTCTTCCTGGTTTCTTCTTTACCCCAGAGGAAATCTCTTTGAATGTTTCTAAATTTCTCTAAAACGCCTTTCGGAGGTGGGAGGCCTGATAACATGAAAACTAGGATCGATTGTAGAACTGCCTTTGTTAAAACAAACCTGCTTGCCAAATTGAAGACCCAGAAAGTCCAATTTTTAACTTTGTCAAGCAATTTGTTAACCATCTCTTCCCAAATACTTTTGTGCATTGGTCTTTCTATGAGAGGAATTCCCAAATACTTTGTGGGGAGGGAATCCCGTTGGAAGCCCAAAATTCTTGATATATTTCTCTGAATAGAAACACTAGTGTTTAAGAAGAAAACTTTTGACTTGGAAAGATTGACTTCCATACCTGTGCCCAAAGCAAATTCCTACAAGATTAGATTATAGGCTGAAGCCTCTTTGATAGTGGGGAGCCCTTGCAGCATGGTATCATCTACAAATTGTTGGTGAGTCAGAGCTGGACCATTTTTCGTTAATTGAAGACCTTTGATTTTGCCCATTTCCTTGGAATGCTTAATAAATCTGCCTAGTCCCTCCATCATGAGAATGAAAAGAAAATGAGAGAGCGGGTCTCCTTGCTTGAGGCCTCTAGAAGGAATGAAGGTCTCTGAGGGGGAGCCATTCACCAAAATTCGAAAACTAGAAGAGGTCACCAGAGCCATGACCCAACGTGTAACGACCTGTAGCTCTGGCTTGAAGTGCGACGGTGGAAGTGCGAGCTCTTCCAAGTGTGCGATGATACTTATGTGCACATATGAGGAGGAGAGCTTGTTTATATGGCGTGGGATGTGTATCAACACATATGAAGGCCGACTTGATGGTTTAGGGGCTTTTGCGATGGAGAAAGGGTGTGGGTGAGGTCGGCTGGGCAAGCCATGACCTCCCCTTCAACGCATATATATTGTGTTGCGCTGGCCCTCATTTAACATAACCCAACTTTCTCATACATCTTAGCTAAGGAAAGGAGGCGCAGGTTTCTAGTGTGCAAGTCTAAGAGGAGGAGGCGCAGATTTCACATGCGCCCATTCTTGGGCAACGCTGCACGGTAAGGCGCGGTTGCGGGTGAAGGTGCGGGCAAGAGCGCCCGACGGTTGGGTGAGGGCGTGCATGGGTGTGTGGCGGCCGATGGACAGTTGAGGCGTGCACGGGTGTGTTGTGCCCAGTTTGTGCGACAACTTGGCGAGGGTTTCTTGGCGACTCGGGTGAGCGCCCGCCCGGCGTGCAAGTGTGCACGGTGACTTAGTGAAGTGTTGAGATTGTGAACGGAGGTGTGTCTCGAGCAGAGGCGCCCGTGTGTGGCGACTTGGAGGCGTGCCCAAGTTCGGCAAACAACATGATCGTGCGACGAGGTGAACAAAGGGTTGGAAAGTCGTGTGGTGACCGTGCGGAGGTGTCGATGAGCTGGGCAACCAAGTTTGCCGAAGTTGTGAAAGTTGGCTAATTATAAATTTGGGGTTTCCCAAGGACTTAGTCTGTACTTTCTAAAAGTGGAAAATTTATAATATATTGATATTCGGGCAGACTCATATTGTAGGGAGTTGCCCCTCCCTTTATACTGTTGTGCATTTCTCTTGTATAATGTTGTTTATGTGAACGTTATGGGCTTTCACTTGTATAAAGGAACGCACATTAATGATACTTGGTTGCAAAACACAAACTAAGTAGGATAAGTGGAATGTTAGGCGTAGTCCACGAACATAAGTATTGGTGAAAAGAAAGTGGTTGGTTGTGCCGCACCTCGCTATAAGCAGTTGAAAGACTACCATAGGTGTAGGGTCATGACAGTTGGCATCAGAGCCGATGATCAGGAAGCTGATCGGGTTGATGATGAAGTGTTGTCGTGACAGTTGGTATCAGAGCTGGTGAACTAAATCAAGGAGTTGATTCTACGAAGACCAAAGACTTGGCAGGGAGCTCAAGTTTTGCAAGTGACAGGTAGAATATCAGGGTGATTCAGGTGAATGGTGAAACAGCTTTAGCAGGGGTGAAGCTTTGTGCATGGGCCGAGCTGAACGACAAGGCATGGAAGGTTTGGAAGAATGCGAAGGGAAGCTCTTGCTTACCTTCTACAAGTTGAAGCAGATAAAAGAAGAGAATCCCCGGATTCGAGAAAAGCTTGAAGTGTTGGAAAAGAATGTTGTGGATGAACTTCTTCAACTTGGTTGGACAATGGAGCAGGATGAAGATGCAAATTATGCTGACAAGGAAGAGGAAGCCGTGATGATCGAGGATGTTGCAGATGTGACAACGATGGAGGATGAACTTGAGATTGATCAAGTTGGACCAGGATCGTGCAGTTTGCAGACATGGATGGATGAGGATACTCATATGGAGGAGCCTCATGATGATGTTCAGTAAGTATTGATACTTGTGTTTCACTTGAGCATTTGGTAGATGGATTGTATGCAGGGAAAGGCAAAGCCAGTTTGCCGATGCTATGGAGGATCTTGCCATGGATGACTATGATGGAACCTTCTATGGAGAAGCAAGGATTATTGATTGTTGCAGGACTTGTTGGGGTTGTTTGTGACCTTATGGTAGAAGGTACAAAGGCTCGTGAAAAGGGAGGAACATGATGATCATTGTGGAGGATTGGGTCATGCTTTAGCCACAAAGAAAATTTGCTAAGTGCCCGGCATGACTCATGGACAGATTGAGGAGGGCACACACTTGAGGTATGCTGATGCTTGGGTGGACTTCTCATGGCCGAGACCAAGAGCAAATCTTGGTGGAACCTTCAGTGGAGGAGCCATGATGGAAGGGACTCGTGATGTGATGGTGACGATATGGTTGGGTGACTAAGTTCACTAGACCGAAGATTGTAGACTTGGATGAGGATGACCGATTGTTGTGATGAGTCTACTTGGTTGGACTGCATGGACAACTTAGTCATGGACATCAGGTTGGAGACATGGAGCATGGCAGTCTTATGTAGGGACATGATGCAGGAGCACTTGTAGAGGTGCCACTTATGGGCATCTAATGAGGAGCGCCAAGGCAGGGATGTTGTGCAGGTGGGTTTGCTGGTGTGACATGGAGATGTTTTACTTATGAGCCAATGGAGAGGTTGTGCACTTATGTACAACAAGGCCATGGACTTGGATGGAGTTGTGAGTAGACTATAGAGCATTCCTACTACATGGAGAGCTGAGGCATCTTGCAGAGACCTTTGGGCCGAGACTTGTATGCTTGCTAGATGTTGGTTAGAGATGACTCATGGAGCTCATGAGGACTTGAGGTTGTGACTTTTAGGGACTTCATATATGGTGGACTTGGGGACACTTTGGAGCAATGGAATTACAACGATGATGATGCCTCGGTGACAACACTTGGGCATGGGTTGAGCCGAGACTCAACCGCTTTTGACACATGGGAGCTGATTGATCTATGATCATGGGCAACACATGGATAGATGAGACAGGTGTATACTTGTTTCTATGACAGACTTGAGGGATGGCACATTGCAGATATGATGGAGGTTGCTTCATGGACCTGGATGTGGCACATCGAGAGTCGGAGCTTGATGAGATGGTCTCTTCATATTGAGGAGATACACATATGGATGATGTTGGGATAGATGTGGCTGATTTCATGCAGCACATTGGTACCAAACATCATGGACAGCATGTTGCAGATGAGATGAGGACTACTTCATGGACCTGGGCATGGCTTGCACTTATATGGAGATGGATTCTTGATCGAGTTGATGATGTGACAGGATGTTCTAAGAAATGACTGATGATGGCATGAGGATGTTCACTCTCATGGTTTGAGCGTGACAGTTGGATTAGCTACCCAACTAGTTCAAGCATGGGGACGCGTAGTGTACAGAGATGTGTTAGCATTGTGTTGGAGTATCATGGCAGTAGTTCACACGAGGATGACACATGATGAGGTCGACACGATATGTTGCAGGAAGCATGCAGCTTGAGATGGAGGGGCCAACCTTCCACGATGGGGAGGAGCATGTGGAGATTATGACAGGGTGATCGATGGTCATGGATTAAGATGATTTCCGATGTATGACATATCGATGAGGTGTATACCTTGGTATGGTGATCTTGGTGACAGATTGTTGCCGGGACGAGACATGGTGGAGACGGTGGTTCTACATATGTTGCAGTGATATTTGCACTATGTGGAGGAGTGGACATCATGGATATTGTTGATCTTGGTGGATGGCTACCAGGATGGTATGTTGTCGACGATGAGAACGGCTTCAGGTGGAGGAGGATGTAACGACCTGCAGTTCTGGCTTGAAGTGCAACGGTGGAAGTGCGAGCTCTTCCAAGTGTGCAATGACACTTATGTACACATATGAGGAGGAGAGCTTGTTTATATGGCGTGGGATGTGTATCAACACATATGAAGGCCGACTTGATGGTTTAGGGGCTTTTGTGATGGATCAAGGGCGTGGGTGAGGTCGGATGGGCAAGCCATGACCTCCCCTTCAACGCATATATATTGTGTTGCGCTGGCCCTCATTTGACATAAACCATCTCACTCACACATCTTCACTAAGGCAAGGAGGCGCAGGTTTCTAGTGCACAAGTCTAAGAGGAGGAGGTGCAGATTTCACATGCACCCATTCTTGGGCAAGGCTGCACGGTATGGCGCGGTTGCGGGTGAAGGTGCGGGCAGGAGCGCTCGGCGGTTGGGCAAGGGCGTGCACAGGTGTGTGGCGGCCGACAGAAAGTTGAGGCGTGCACGGGTGTGTGGCGCTCGGTTTGTGCGACAACTTGGCGTGGGTGTCTTGGTGACTCGTGTGAGCGCCCGCCCGGCGTGCAAGTGTGCACGGTGACTTGGTGAAGTGTTGAGATTGTGAACGGAGGTGTGTCTCGGGCAGAGGCGCCTATGTGTGGTGACTTGGAGGTGTGCCCAAGCTGGGCAAACAACACGATCGTGCGACGAGGTGAATGAAGGGTTGGAGAGTCGTGCGGCGACCGTGCGGAGGTGCTGATGAGCTGGGAAACTGAGTTTGCTGAAGTTGTGAAAATTGGCTAAGTATAAATTTGAGGTTTCCCAAGGACTTAGTCTGTACTTTGTAAAAGTGGAAAATTTATAATATATTGATATTCGGGCAAACTCATATTGCAGGGAATTGCCCCTCCCTTTATATTGTTGTGCATATCTCTTGTATAATGCTGTTTATGTGAATGTTATGGGCTTTCACTTGTATAAAGGAACACACATTAATGATACTTGGTTGCCAAACACAAACTAAGTAGGATAAGTGGAATGTTAGGTGTAGTCCACGAAAATAAGTATTAGTGAAAAGAAAGTGTTTGGTGGTGTCGCACCTCGCTATAAGCGGTTGAAAGACTACGCAGGTGTAGGCGCGTGACACAACGGATCCAATTGTGGTCAAACCCAAAAGTCCTGAGAACCTTTTTGATGTAGCTCCAATTAACCTTGTCATAGGCTTTTGATATATCTAATTGAATTATCATCCCTGCCTATTTTTTACTGGTAAGCATGTGGATCACCTCATGGGCTTGAATGATGTTATTTAAGATTTGTCTGCCCTCCACATAACCTGATTGTTCCTCTTAAACTAAAGAAGGAAGGAGAGGTTGAAGTCTATTTTCCACTACCTTAGAGATTATCTTGTAAACCACATTGCATAAAGCTATGGGTCTATATTTGTTTGTAGTTTGGGCCAATTCCCATTTGGGGATCAAAGAGATGAAGGATGTATTGAGGGCTTTTAGGATCGTTTTACTGGATCTGGAGTCTTCCACTACATCCAGAATGTCCTGTTTAACAATGTGCCAACAAGCTTTAAAGAAATCCACATTGAAACCATCCGGACCTGGTGCTTTGCAGTTCTTCATATCTTTGAGGACCTCACTAACTTCCTCTTCAGTAACAGGTCTGTTGAGATTAAAATTATCCTCTCTAGACACTAACTTGGGAATATGCCTTGTAATTTCCTGGATGTAATGTTCTCTATCTGGATTGTTTTCTCGGGTGATATTTCAGAAATACTGTACAAGCATGGCTTCAATACTCTTATGGGTGTTCTGTAGTTGTCCATTCTCATCCTTTATCGTTGATATTCTATTGTGTGCTCTGTTGGCCATCATGGATCTGTGGAAGAATCTTGTATTCCGCTCTCCTTCCTTGAGCCATTTCACTCTAGATTTTTGCTTCCAGAATATTTTCTCTTATTTGCATAAATTATCCCATTCAAGGTGATAATTGTCAGCCTAGTCACTTTTGACTTTGTCAAAGTCGTCTTTGATCAGAGCCTGGTTGAGTTCTTGTAATTTGATTTCCAAAGAGCTTTTGTTCAAAAAAATGTTGACAAAATCCTTTTTGTTCCACTCTTTTAGTTTGAATTTAACATGCTTATGTCTTTTGTGAAGGAGGTACATTTTCAAGCCCTGGAATTGCAAGTCCTCTGACCACCATTTTTTGATATTGCTGATAAAATCCGAGTGAGAGAGCTAAATATTCTCAAATCTGAAGGGCGTGTTCCTGGGAAAAATCAAACCCTTGATTTCCAGTTGAATCGGCCAGTGATCGAAACCTCTAAAGGGAAGGACCATTGTTGTAATTTCTTTATCTGTAAGCAATAGCTCCTCTGAAATCATGAACCTATCCAATTTGGAGGCTACCTGTGCCTTACCTCCTCTTTTGTTGTTCCAAGTAAAAAATCCATTGTTAAGGTCTGAATCAACCAGTTTCATCTCCTCTTTGAAAGTTTGAAATGCTAAGGAGTCTATGTTGAGTGCTCTAGTACCTCCTTTTTTTCCGAGAGCGATTTGATCATATTAAAGTCCCCTCCCATGATCTAAGGCATCCCAGCATGTCTGTGCCTAAGATCAATAAGGGAGTCGAACAATTTGAGTTTGTCATCTATTCTTTGAGGACCATAAACATTCGTGACCAGGAAGGTATTTGATTCCCCCATTGGTTGAATGACCACTGATAAGTAGTTTCTAGATGCTTATGCATCTGTTATGTTGATTTTCCTTGTGTTCCATCGAGTAAGAATGCCTCCCACTGTGTTTTCAGCTTTAACCTCTAGGAAATCAAATCCATTGAGCCATTTGCTGTGGATTTGTTTTATTTTCTGGATTGAACATTTCATTTCCTGGATGAATATAACATATGGCATTTCCAATTTCATTTTATGACTGAGCATTCTTTGTTTTCTTTTACTACCTAGACCTCTGATATTCCATGATGTAAGCTTCATATTTAAAGATTTGTAAATGAGTAACTAGTTAGGTCTTTCATCTTACCTGAGTCTATCATTAACATGCCACACTCCATCAAGACGTCCTTCTGCTTTTTCCTACCTCTATTTTTTCCTGCATTTCTTGTTGCTAATCCTGGAGTAGTTTTCATTACTTTAACTCCTGTGTGTTCCATTTTTCCAATGGTTTTTTCATTAACTAAATCTCTTTCGTGAGTTTTCCATAAGAATAACTACTGAATTTTTTTGCAGTCTTCTTGGGGTAGTGAATCTATCCCTCCCGTGGATTCCTGCCTCAGGAACCCTTCCAGATCTAGATGTTCCTTCTCTAGAATTTCCAGAAGCTCATGATCTTCCAGATCTGTTTCACTTTGGGTCATCTCCTAATCCATCTCGAGTTCCGATTCACTCGATATGGTATATTTCTTATTATCTATCTCTTGTGATGGGTTGCAATCTTCTTTAATCTTCGTTTCCATTCCATTAGGGTTGTCCTCCATAGATTGGTTTTCATTTTCCATTTCTATATTTTCCACTAGTATCTAATCCCTATTTTCACTAACCTTTTGCTCCGCATTATGTAGTTGCCTTGATCTTTTTTTGCTGCCTTTTCCTCTACTTATAACTTTCTGGAAGCTATCTGTATCCTTCGTTTCCTTAGGTTTGCCTTTATTGTCTTTTTGACTAAGGGGTCAATCTGTGAACAAGTGTCCATGTTCATGGCATTTACGACATCTGAACGGGATATGCTCATAGTCTACTGTTTGAACCCATTCCTCATCAAAAACTTCCAGGATGATTTCATCCAGAAGCGCTCCTGATAGATCCATTTCTACACAGATCCTAGCATAGGAAGTGTATTTGCCCCTTCTTGTGGCTTCCGAAGCTTTGACAAAACGTCCTAGTTTGTTACCTATGGCAGCAAGTGATTCAGTTTGCCAATAATCAAGAGGAAGAGAATAAAGTCTTACCCAGACCGAAACCAAAGTGAAAGTCTCCCGCTCTGGCACAAAGTTCATCTTCCAAGGCCGCATATAGAGGCCAACTGCTGCATAAAAATAGGGTCCTCCTTCGAATATTTTGTCTTTGTCTTCAATGTTTGTGAACACCACAGTGAAAAATCCCTTGGACCCTAGATGCAAGTCTATACTTCCTTTGGGTTTCTAGTGATACTTGATCCATAACTGCAACGCCTTTTCTGTGGGCCATAATCCCATAAACTTGCAGATTATAGCGTAGGTCCCCATGTGTTCTCTGTGTTCCTGAAGCGTAGGATCGTTTAACACCACTCTAGGAGTGACCTCCATTTTGGGTCTGCACGGTCCCTTTTGTTTATTGTTCCTTGTGCCCTGGCTTTTGTCTTCTTCTTCTTTGTCTTTAGTACTGACATTTTCCTTGGGTCTGCCCCCCTCTGTATCCTTTTCACTATTACTCTGTTCCCCTTCCTCCGAATCTTTGACTTTGCCCAGAGGGGACTTGCCTCTATTGGCCACAACAGTTTTGTAGGAGGGAGGGGAGCTCCCTCCCCTGCATTTCTCCATTAGTAACAGTCGTTGAATCTCGTCAAACCCTTACGACGTGATTTTTCTCCAGTCCACCGTCCCGAAAGCAATCTGATATGAAACATATTCAATAATGTATAATTGCTTGATATTTATAATGTATAATTGCTTGATATTTTTAACGTTGTAAATTAACCCTTTTAAAGAATATTATTATTTTTTTCAATAAACGAACTTATTATGAACTTTTTTTATTATTATTAATGACACTAAATCTAAATAATAATTATTTTTCATTAGTTTTTAATACATAAGTATTTAAATCTAAACATAAATAAAAATTATAACCTATCCGCTTTAAAAAAAACTTAAAACAAGCTAATAGAATAATAAAACAATATTTTAAATTAAAAGTTACACATTAACAAAAAAAAAAAGCATTACTAAATAGTGGAATATCAGAACACCATCAATATATGGAAAAAAACGCATTTAGTATATAATATGCACTCCAGACTCACAAACAAACCAAACAAACATTGCATGGATCCGAGGAAGTATTCATTGGAAGGAAAATTTGTTACGGTCAAAAGGAATTTAGTATATAATATGCACTCCAGACTCACAAACAAACCAAACAAACATTGCATGGATCCGAGGAAGTATTCATTGGAAGGAAAATTTGTTACGGTCAAAAGGAATTATAATAATAAACAGAAGCAATTTACGTTAAGAATTGTGATAATGATTCTAAAGTTTACAAAGGTACATAGAGGTCTATTTGAATAGGGAGTTTTTTATATTTTTGAATTTGAATTTGTGATAGTAAACACATACTCATGTAATTAAAATATTACTAATATGTTGATGATAAATAATATAAAATTATGTTGATTGAATTTATTGTGGAATGATTTTTATTTCAATTTAAAGTAGATAAAGATGTGTTGATTTTTGTATTTTTTATTTTTTATTTTTTTGAATTGAGGATCTAGATTGATTCTCAAGAGAATATGTTTAGTCTTAATGCTTAGCAATTGTTGTAGTGTATTACAAAGTTTGTAAGATTGCATTGGCTTTTAATAAATTAAAAAAATTAGATTTGTGGTTTTCTCACAATTTTCCTAAGAATCTGACATTATTCCAATTCTAATAAGTTCATCATTATTATTTATAACATTCATTTATATGTAAGAAAATTTGATTTAGCAAAATGGTCCATTACTTTTAAAAAATTTAAAAATTTAGATTAGTGGCTCCCTACCCACCAATATTAAAGAGTATGTTAGGTTGCATTGAATTTTAATAAATTAAAAAAGAGCCACCCACCAATATTAAAGAGTTTGTTAGGTTGCATTGACTTTTAATAAATTAGAAAAAATTAGATTCATCTGGGCTCTTGGCCCACTAATTTCCTAGGGTATTGAGATTATTCCAATTCTAATAAGTTCCTTGATGATAAATTTCCTCATTATTATTTATAGCATTTATTTATAAATGTGTCCATTACTAAAGGATTCTTTGTATTGCAATAATTTTTTAGTTATATCTATAAAATTTTCCATTATATCAATAACATTAATGTGATTGTACTAATTTATAAAAATTCATCAGATATAAATAATAGAAAATAATACCTTCTGATTGTATTCCTAATATTTGTACAGAATCTTTCTAACTACATAACATTAACATGAGTTATTTTATTAGCAGAAATTGGCGTATAACATTTGTAGATGATAAAAGAAAATATTAAGGGCCCAGCTTATTTGATCTTAACAATAAGCCAGTACATTAAAGCTATCGGTAGGTTGAGCCAAACAACTATGGAATAATCATGGAGACGAACAAGAAAACCAGATCACCAAGATAAACTGCCTGTGGATTAAAAAAAAGTACAATGTTGCAACACTATATTTTAAGTTCTTTCCGCCATTTTTCCGAGGAAAATTTTGGGCTTTAAAGATATTATTGCTACAGCCATATTTCGTCTGTTCGAAATAAACGCGTTTGATGTTGCTTTCATTACATGCTACTGCATGTTTCGACTTCCCATGTCGTAGGAAAATCTCCGTCAAATAACATGGGCTGCCCTAAAAAATCTCTGTTCATATAATCCTCAAGTTGTAGCGGATCAGATAATTTTTCGTACAGTGCAAATTGTTGATAGTTTTCAAAGTCATCCTCGAAGTGCCAGTTTCCACCAAGGGATTTAAGATTGCGGTTCTCCGACAAACCATCCGATGTTTCCTTTGGAGATATACATACTTCGTCCTTCAACACCAGAGCAGGGCTCGGGGGAATTCCAAGCTCGTCATCTGAAGCCTCCAGGAGATAACACAGATCATCATTGTCTCGGATTTGGTCTTCGTTGCCGCTAGAAATATCAAACGCCACCGAATTCTCCGTGGAGTTCAACACAGGATTAGAAGTCGCTGCAACTTCTTCCTTCAGGCTTCTCATCACTCCATTTACGAGCTCCCCGCTGTGAGCGCATTCTACTTCATCGTCTGCTAAGGTCTGGTCTAACTGCACGAGCTGAAGAAACTGCTCTCTTTCTTCGCCGTGAAAGCGTTTCGGCTCCTGCACGACAATGTAATCTGGCGGACCCTCGGCCTCACCGCAGCGTTTTCTGAGTGTTTGAGACATGATTGAGAGGTGGCCGAGAGATTCGAACTCGGAACACAACGATGGTGGAGACAAGACGGTAACAATAGTTCAGCTGCACCGTCAACTGCTTTTTCTGTTATTATTGTCGAAAAGGGTTTCAGAGTCGATATGAACGCTGCAGTTGGCCGGAGTAGGTATGATGCACAGCCTGTTACCTTCTTCTTATACAAGCAAGGCAGGACACAGCAGAAATTATGTATAAAAATAGATTAAATTGGAACGGCATGAATGGGAAGGGTATTGCAGGCAAGCACGGCTCTGGCCTGCCATCTTCTTCTCATTAAATATTGTTAAATAGCCTGCTTCAAGACAGAGACGTCGATTTTTCAATCAATTGGATCACGAAAAGACCGCCCAACAATTTTCACATGAGGAGGGAGGTGAGAGATTTACTGAACACCAAACTTAACATTCCACCTAACTCAGGATTATATTTAGTGTTTAGCAGCGTGCGAGTACTCTCCATTCCTATCGTCGCCCATTTTGATATCTCAACTAACTAATAGTTATGCCCGGTTTGTAGTACATGACTCACTGGCTATTTTATTTAGTTATTTATTTTAAGCAATAAATTAAGCATATTCCATGTCTTTCGTCCACTCTCGATATATATATATGAATGCTTGATAAGGATATAAAATGATAAAATCGAGAGTTTGTGCTCACAGGAATCCCGTGGGTTGACAATGACCGAAAAACTTTTAATTATGATATATAATTCAATATAAGTAAATAACTAACCACCCATGTTAATATTTTAAATAAAGGGGATAAAATTGGAAAATATATTTTTATTAAAAAAATATATCTACAAAGGTGATGACTTCTTTCAACTTTCACTTCAAAAATTATAATGATTAATATATTATGTTATGGAAAACGATTTATAAATGTTAAAATGCAAAACAAAACATTGCATATTAATATATGTGAAATGTGGTTTTTTGTTATTAGAAGATGTGACAGGAATTTGGGTCCCCTGTCACTAGAGTTCTACGAAATCATGAAATCAAAGTTTTATAAAATTGTTAGTCAATGGCATCAGGGTTTCTGGATAGGATTCTCATAAAATTGAAGGCTTGATGATGATGATGATGATGGTGGTTAACGTCCACTGAGATCAAATTGGTCTATCGGACCTACAATTTTCTTAATTTTTACTTGTCTGGCTCCTCGTCTTTCTTGGCGAGATTGGTGTTGTAGCTTTCTTTTTTTTCTCTACGGTCTTCCAACTTCCTTTATCTTGCATCTCCTTCATCTCTTCTGGTTCTTGGAGCATTGGTGTCTTAGCTTCGCGATCTATTGTGTTCGTTCTTTTGAAGATAGTCGGAGAAGAAGTTTGGTCTGGGAGATCTGCTTTGCTGTTAAATGAAGATTTATTTTCTGAGTTATTCGAATCCTCATAACTGTTGATTTGCTGGGGCGGGATTTCTCCTTGCTTGTCTTGAGAGTTGTTTATTTCTTCTCTGCTTTCTTGTGACTCAGAGTTTTCTCTAGAATATTCTTCTTTGATGACAGTGTAGTGTTCTTTTTGTGCTCCTTCCCACCATGTAGATCTGTGGTGGTTTTTTCTAGCAAAATTTTTCTCAGAGGCTTTTGGGCAATTTTTGGCTAGATGCCCTGTCTCAAAGCAGGATCGACATCTGAAGAGGACACTTTCATAATCAAGTTTCTGGTTCCACACATAGTCTTTACTTGTTAGGTTTATTTCAGCTGGGAATCCAGTGCTGAAATCCATTTCCACACAGATGCGTGCATAGGTGGTTCTGGCATATTCCTCTGTTTCTGGGCACCTGCAGTAAAATTTCCCAATTGCATTTCCGATGGCTTTTAGTGAGGAGAGATTCCAGAGATGCAAGGGTAGGCTTGGCAATCTCACCCAAACTGGTGCTGAGGTTATCACTGCTGTAGAGGGATCGAATGATGGGTCCCATGGCTTCATGAATAGCCCTGATTTTTCCCAAAACCAAGGGCCGGAATCTAGAATACATTGTCTGCTTTCAGGATTTTCAAAATCTACTATAAAGAAACCCCTAGCACAAGGGTAGATATTAATTTCATCAGAAATGACAGGCTTCCACACCTCTGAAATCCAATTGTGGAGTGCTATCAGCCGCGGCCAAAAACCATTGAACCGGCAAATTAGGGCACTTTCGGAAAACTTCAAAGCTTCATCGAGTGAGGCCTGAACTACTTGGATAGTGGGAGCTGGGGCTTCACTGACAATATGGGCAGGAGATTGCCCTCCAGAGGCGGGTGAGCCACCAGTGATTTTTGCGAAGCTCGGAGCCATATTTTACTTGACCGTAGAACCCAGCCTTAGAGAAGATAAGATTAGATCTAGATCTGGCCGCAGAAAATTAGATTGAGCAGCCTAGATCTAGATCTAACCGTAAAAAATTAGATCGAAATGCAATTACCTTCAAAAATACTACTGGACGACCTGGAGCCGCAGCCGCAGAAAGACGCGGAGACCTGGGGAAAGACGCAGAGATCTGATTTAATAAGACCTTGAAAGACGCGGAGATCTGATTTAATAAGATCTGATTTAATAAGACGCGGAGATCTGATTTAATAAGAGACGCAGCGGAACTGTTGGTATTAGTAATGCCTGAGCCGCAGCCGGAGACCTGGAGAAAGGTGCATGTCCACCAAATTGAAAATCAATAGAGAATATGAACTTGTCATTTGTTTGTGTAGATAACCGACTGAAATGGCATATTAAAAATAAGTTTATTTAAATTCTTTCAATGAAGAAGCATATTGAAAATAAGTTTATCTTAATTATTCTGGAAACGGTCATATCAATGACAATCACTGTGATCACGGTTTGAAATTTCAAGCTATCAAGATGCCGTGCCGCTGGGTCCAAATTTGATTTGATATTATTTTGGTATTTATCATTAGTTTTAAATTTATATGATTTGGTATTTAGTATTTGGTTTTGTTGTTTTGGAAATTTATTATAATTGAATTAAAAAAATTATTATTATTTATTATAAAATAAATATAAATAAATATATTATTATTAGTTAATTTTAGTAATTTATTTATTATTGATTATTTCTTAAATATTTGATTGGATCATAATTTCAAAGGTTGTATCATAGTCTTTGTACCATTTAATAAGTGCTTCGGATTTTTTCTAAAATTGTTATTATTTAATATTAAATAAGTATAAATTATTACATTATTATTAGCTAATTTTAGCAATTGATTTGTTTACCATTGATTATTTTTCAAATATTTGATTGGACCATAATCTTGAAGGTCTTATTGTAGCCTTTGTGCCATTTGATAAGTGCCTCAGATTTAAAAAAAAATAAGACTTTTCATGTTTGAAAATAAACAATTTTGTTTATTTAATATAAGGTTTTGAACAATATAGAAATAATATGTATATATATATTACATGGTTTGTTGAGGTAGTTACGTCCAACAACAATTTTAGAATATAAATGGTTTCCCTAACCATTTGGATGCAAATTTTCCGCTTCATATATCAATTTGTATTTTTTCAAAAAACATAACATAGACTTAATGGTAGGGACTACCCTGCCCTACAACACTTGTTATTAAGGAAAGTGATAACAAACGAGATGATACATTGGGTTTTAGCTTATTAATCAATTTTGTTACATCTAGGGAAGACAATATATTTATAATATTTCTAAGAAGGTGAGTATCCATTATAATCATCACTAATACTCAATGTAATGATATTTTTTGGAATAATCATGAGGCAAACTAAACTGATTATTAAGAATAATAAGTATTTAGAAGTGATTATTCTAAAATTAGTTATACATTATTAATTTTAGGACTTGGTTGATGCTTGGATTTTGTTATAAATTGTAACTCAATTTTGAGTAATGTGATCTATGAGTGTTCTTTGTTTCTGAGATTGATTAGTCTCTACATGTTTATTACTTATATTGCTATCAAACATAGAGAGAGATAGGGTGTAAGGTCATGCATGATTTGTTGAGGAATCACATACGATTTGTTGACGAATCACATATGTGTGAGAGAACATCGAGGGGTTATGTGTGCTACAGTAGATCATTGTCACTGTAAACCGGGTGAGTGGAGCCACCAAGGAATTCATTTGTCATAAACAACTTGGTTCTGCATTAAGCTAACTACATATCAGAGTACCCCTACGTTGGAGCTACACTAAGTCTATTGAGCGTTATATAAGGTTCCATGAGATTACTGTAGAGGGTGTTCATAGTGCATAGGTGTTGTGAAATCATTTTGAAATGAGGGCTATGAGACCACTTTGAAGTAGAGGCATGTGGATGTTATAAATTTTGAGTGGAGTTGTATGTATTTTGTGTGGTGTGTGGAATTGGGTGTACACTATTATGTGGAGCTATGAGTGGAGCTATTATTTAGGCTTCATATCCCATAGAAATAAATTGACATCCTTTTCTAGTTTATATATCTCTTTCCTATATTATGCATTACGTTGTAAGCACTATTTCTTTATAAACACATATTGACATTCTGATGATGACCTTGTGATCGTTTCACCATCTATCCATCTATGGCTTTTTAGTCGATAAATCCTCCATCTCCTATTTGAGGATCTTGGACATAACAACTCGAGAGCCAGCAACAGATCCAAATCTAGAAGCAAAGGTAACAAGTCAGGGTATTGAGAGGCTTGACATTATGAATGCGAGGATGCATGTATGGAGATAGAACTTTGTGGGAACTAAGTCGATCACAATGTTGAATAAAGGAGTGTGGATTGTGTAGTGTAAGTCTAGCAATATGAGCTTGCGTGGAGGAAAACTGAATTTGTAACCAGTTGTAATTTGTGTAGTGCATCAAAGAGCACTTGAAGGTAATTTGTCCATTGGAATTTATTTGGAAATATATTTAGTTTGACTCGAAATGTTAAATCTATTGGTTGAATTCTATCTAAATGAGTAACAAAGTAAGATGGTATAAAATATTCAAACTAGAAATTTAAGATGCAGACATTAATGGAAACCTATAATGTCTCGTCAATTGCATATAGTAGTAAAGTTAGGCAAAAAACACTAGCAACTACAACAATGTCAATTAAAATTGGAGTCATGAGAAATGATGGAAAATGTGCTACTAAGGATGTCCATAGAGGAAAACATCAAGAAATGTGTTGAAACACACTGTTATAATGTATATTCATTTTTTTATGTGGGTATTCATGCAGAGAGGGTATTGCAACACATTTTTTTAATTTATATTCATTTTTTTTATGTGGGTCTTCTCAAAAGCATGAAAAGTGGATACTCATTGGATGTGGAATTTAATTCTACATCCAATGGATGTACATACTTGAAATTTGAGTAAATCTATAAGAAGATAAGTGAAAAGTGCAATAAAAAAAGTAGTTTCCTTTCATTTTCTTTAAAAAATTATAACTATTATTTTATTATTTTAACTATTTTTTTATTATTTCTCTTAGGAATCCCATATTAGACATTAGGATTCCCCTAATATTTTGTAGAATTGAAAGACAACACAAATTCTATGGAGAAAAAAAATACCTAGGGGCATTTAGAAGAAGAGAAACAAACCCAAAGAGGACCACCAACCCTAATAGTTTTTTAGTATGCTTAAGATGCAGGAACATGCTAGAAAATAATCTCACCTTGAGGGTATCTAAAAGGGTTCCAGTATGAGTTGAATCACAATCAATTGGACTAAAAACCATTCCATCACAGGGTTCACATCATTGACCATGATAATTAACCAACGCTATAACTTGAAACCAAACTCTTTGATTATCTAACTTGAGCCATTTGAGACTAACTTGAGAACCATGTCCATGCAAGGATTGAGAAGAAATAATAATGAAATTGTTGGCCAACACTTTCCCTAGGTCAAATGGGAAGGCATGTCGCTTAGTCCAAAAATCTCTAACAAATTTCCCAAACCTCGTTTGGATTGCAATATATCCCTTCAATTTATAATTAAGGAAGAAACACGATGATCTAAGCTTCTACTTCCACCATATATATATCCCACATCCTCTCCAACAAAGAAGGCTAAATCTATTCATCATTTTTATTTCTTGTATCCTTAGTACCACATATGGTGGCTAAAGGCACTAGATTGATTGTTTTATGCTTTCATTTACCACCCTCTTGAATTAGATGGAATGTTGAGTTAATGTAAATGTGCATCAGCACCTTGTAGGACAAAGGTCATTGTTGATTACCACTATGCTCCTAAGTACCCCCATTTTCCAACCTTTTTTAATACTATAATCTATATATTTTTTGAATTTGCTAACCATCATTAGGGAAGAATCAATGGCTTAAGTTGGCCATTAGTATATAACTCTCCCACATTCAATTTACAACTGTCATTGGCAATATTGTTAGCTTTCTCATTTTGGTCGTGTAGGACATGGAAAAAGTCTTTGATGGGAAGGATTTTGTCATTTCCCAAACTCTTTTCATAATATTTTCTAGATGCTTTTCCTTACATAGTGTATCTTTGACTAGATGAAAAGCAAGGAGTCAATCTCCTAATATTGTGAGATATTACTCCTACTTTTCTTTCA
Organism: Pinus tabuliformis; assembly: GCA_031772625.1. Taxonomy (NCBI): domain Eukaryota; kingdom Viridiplantae; phylum Streptophyta; class Pinopsida; order Pinales; family Pinaceae; genus Pinus; species Pinus tabuliformis. Next base: position 633,779,402 of record CM062813.1, on the reverse strand, counting down.
CAAAAGAGCCTGATAAAGGCCATGAATCGCTTCCTGATTGTTTGTCATGTGACCATTTCCCCATGCAAACCTGAATACCTTTTCATCCTTGGAGCCATAAAGATCCCCTCCCCGTTCTTCTATGCCTTTGTGATGAAAAGTAAGGAAATGGCTTTCAACTAAAAATATAATTCTAAAATAATTGTTATGGTCACCTACCATTATACATAGTGACCATTCTTATAATGAAAATACACACACAAATGTTCTCTGTGATCTAATTTCCTCTTTATGAGTTTCTTATCTAACTTATTTATGTTCCTTGTTTTGTATTTTTTTATTATAATGAAAAATCAAGTGTCCAAGTTTTTGTCAAATTCCATTTTCAACTTTTTTTGGATTCCTACCTATTTGAATATTGACAAAATATATATCCCTAGTCTTTTCACTTGACAAATCCCTCTAATGTCATTTACAACTCTTTAAAAAATATACATGTTGACAAAATTTGTATCCCTAGTCTTGTCACTTCATAAATCCCACTAATTTCATATAAAACTCTTGAAATAATCTATATCTTGACAAACTTTGAATCCCCAGTCCCATCACTTAACAATTCTCAGAATTTTCATGTATGTTATTTTAGAGTTCTATCATTTAGGGTTCTACTAAACAAGGAATATACACCAAGAATCCCAAAGAACAAAGCCAAAATCTCAATATCAGTGTAGTTAACTGATTTCCACTGATGGAAATTATGAGAGGTGACTAGACAGCTAACAGTTTTGTTGACCAAGCCATTTTCAACCAGGAGAACTTAGGAATTGACTCTTATTTCTTGAGGCTAGTTTCATTAATTAACTATGAATATAATCCATGTTAGATATAGCTCCCAATCACAACCCCCAAATTAGCTCGTATGCTAAGGGGTCATGCTAAAAGACCCTAGTCCTTAAATTTTCAAATTAATCTAAACTTGGAGAAGACATTTCCCAAATTTAAAAACTTCCACTAGGTTATATGGCTAGACTCAAAGGGTTGAAACTAGCTCTAACCGGGTAAAATACTCAATGAATACATCTAAAGGCTTATTAACCTTTAATATAGCATGAATCAAATTCAACAATTCCCACTCTTAGCTACTTCTTAAAAAAACACAAAGAGATGACAAAAGTCAAACTTCACCCAATGGGGTGAGCATTTATTACTTCATTAGGACTATATCCTCACACTACTACTTCAACTTTCACAACAGAGAGGCCAAAATTTACGATTATATCGAGAGGAAACAAATTCCCCTCAACAAAGAGGAACCTTTAATTCTTCTCATCGTCAAAGAAGGATACAACCTCATCAATTGTTCCATCCCACATATGGAAAATAATGTGAAGAACCTTGGAGCTAAATTTAACTTATACCTTATACTTCAAAACATTAGATCTCCTACATTCATCAGAGGGAATCGATTTCGAGAGAATAACTATGTATACAAATTCCACGCATAAAGAAAATAATAGCAAATATAAAAGAATATTTAAACATTATTTAACTCATCGTCAATATATTTTTCAGTAAACTAACATGGTAATTTCTATGAAAACACTAAATAGTAGTCATTTAATTAAGCTTTGTTGGAAACTAAATAAGGAGATCCACTCTCCATCCAACGACATGCTTAGTTGTACTATAACTTTCTTGGATTTGGCTACTCCTAAGCTAGATTCAATGCGTTGAGAGAAAGACTCATTCAAGTAATATTAGGGATTTAAAAATGATAGAAAATATGAAAGATACTCTCCTTAATACATAGCAATTTAGTATGCTTCTTTTACGTAACTAAGCTAGGTATTGTTATCTCTCATTATATTGCCACACTAGGCCTACACAACGTAAAGGGAGCCTTCTCTGATCCACCAATCCCTTGTTACTTCCCCTTTCTTAGTGATTTTCATGCATGGTTTTAATGAAATTTCTCAAAAATTCTTTATGTTCCTCTAGTTTATACTTTAGGCTTCAACAATAACTTCCCTCGTCAATTAAGTAATCGAAAACTCCACGTGGGTTGTTACATCTCAAAAAGATTTTTCTCTCACCTTTTATTTAGAGCCATTTTTGTAAAACCCATTTTTGGTTCTGTTCACTCCGTGGGTTGCTTAGGTTCACATGCACACCTCTCTTTGAGTAATACCACACAATCTATAATAATTTTCCATTTAATCAACCACCATCCTCTACCTACCACTGCATGGTCTCTTCTTGGCTATGTGGTTGATTCTTGGGGCTCTAGATGTGTACATAACCATATCATTAGAGGAGTCTCATAGTTCTCCCAATTTTCTTCATAATTGTTTGTAGCTGGGTACTTCATGTTTTTCCAAATAAAAAATCTAGACACTAAATTTAGGGTGAATAGGAAACCCCCCTTTCACCCTCACAACTTCCCTTGCTAATTGAGATTGATGTTGCCTTCTCTATTCTTCAATTTTGGGGAATACATTAAATAAAATGCATATTACATCAATTAAATTTTGTTAACATGTTTATGTTGGGAATTTCCAAAATCACATCTTAAATACAATTACAAAACTATGTTCTTAAAAGGGGTTGTTACGTAGTGAAGCTAACCAACATTACATATATAGAGGTTTTATGGAAATTCCAAGATCTTACACATAGGTGACAAGATACAAATAGTGTTTTCGCAGTCAAATGCAGTGGGAATTAAAACCTTCCCATTGATCATCATGTCATCAATCAATCAAAGGCAAAAAAGACTTTGGGTTCAAGAATGTCACATAATAGTTCAAAAGGATGCTTGTAGGTGATTGTCATTGGCTCAATCAACATTCATAATTATAATAAAATTCTAAATTTCATAATTGTATTATTTTTCTAGGCTATTGCTAATGTTTAAACCATTATGACATAACAATAAAGCTAGGAATTAGAAAATCAATGATGAGATACACTTAGCGATGCAACTAATTGAATTTTAGTGTTGTTTTTATGACTAAAAGTGATTATTATTGACATTATATGGCACAATCATATCTTAAACCAACCATAATAAAAATAGAGAAAATAAATGCACCACAAAAAATATACTTTTACCTTAAAAACCTAAACAAAAAATCGTAATTCAAAGTGATCATGTTTATCCTAAAAAAATCACTACAAATGGTGAGATATATAGTACTGAACAAATTGTTTGGGTATTATTATTCACCATTGTCATCTTTGTATATTTATTCTTCTTAGGTAGTTCATTCTTTTGCTATCACCCTTCTTCTTCCCAAGATTCATTATTTACCATCTCTATTCATTATTATTTTGCATCAAGTGAAATTCCTCATTATAGCGCTACCATTTAATGACAATCAACAAGATGATTTATTTCATCTTCATCATGCCTCTTCTCTTTGGTGTTAAGGTTAACTCATGAATTCAAACTTTTCTGTGTGAAAATAAATTTTTATGAAGTTTTCAAAAGACTTTTATTTTGAATCATTCATCTACTCATCCATCCTTTCGTTCCAGCATTGTCCAAACACTAATATCAAGTTGTAGAACTTCTTCACATAAAGCATCTTCTTCAAACTTAAGCTCTCTATAAACATAATAAGAATAAATAGAAGTTAAAACATATGACTTTATCTTCAAATATTAAACTCGGAAACAAATTCTCCATCATCAAACATCCCCTCATCCAGTATAGAATCACCACAAAATCACCAAAGTTCTATAGGTTGAAAATCCCCTTCTTAGCGCATCCTTTTATGTGAAGTTTCAAAGTAACAAGGTCAACATAGTTGTTATTACCGCCCTCCAACACATGCCTTGAACCTATAGAAATGAGTGTCATTTGGATAAATGGTTACTTCTATCCATAGCAGGATAATTTCCTTAACGAGCTCCATGAAAATAGCTCCATGTGCTAGTGTTATGTATAGGTTCATGAGAAATTTACCTTTGGGATGTGATATTTGGGCAGAGTTATAACTATAAAATATTGATTTTATTTGGTAGGCCCATTTGAAAGGAATATATCTTTCGTCAAAGATGTGTATGTTCATAGAAAAAAAAATCCTCCAAGCTACTATGAGAAGAAGGTCCTTGGATTATTTAGTATTGGATTCATTTACAATATTTCAAAGCAATTTTCTATTGACTCTCACTAGTTTTCTCTAACACATTGAAACTATCCATTCATTCAAGTATTGTATAATATATCCATGATAGATTAGAAGATGTTATACTTTTTCCTTCCTCCCCTTAGATAAATAGCTTCTAATGGACCCTCTCCTATTTCTCTTCTATAGTACTTCCAAACTAATGCCCTTGTTTAATATATGTAAGAACATAAGAGTTCCTTGTTTAGGAGGGAATTTGATCCTTCATTATGGTTTCCACCACCCTTCGATATCCTATGGCATCTCAATGATGATGATAACTTCATATCCTAATTTACGATTATAAATTCATAGATTTGGATTTTTAGACTATATGAACTCATCCTCTACCTCCTTATTTCTCGTGTATTCACCTTAAGTTTCACTATACTCCTCACATAGTTCCCCTTCAATACCATCTAAATAAGTTATGCTTTTTTTCCACTCTTGATGCTTGATAGAAAATATTTCTTGACATATTTCCTTTCTTTAAATAGAAGCAATCAAGTTTCTAGGATGCTTATAGCTTTACCACTTCCCATTTCACTATTGACTATCTTCAATGTCAACCAATTCCCAACTAAAGAGGAAGCTCTAGTACAATATATTTCCTAGCTACATATATGTTATGATTATCTCTAGAAGGTCTTGTATGCCAATATTCTACTCTTTCAAGTGCAATACCCTCCATAAGTACATGCATCAAAAAATAATTGCAGGAAAATGTGGCTCTAGGTTTTCATCTTCTACACTATCAATATGCTCTAAAAGTTATACTTCAAGATAAAAAATCAATTGGTTTAGAAAGAGCATCGGAAGACAATTTCTATCACAAGTGAGATAAAGAAATTGGTGCTAATACCTACCTCTTAAGAATGCTAGAAAAATATTAATTCTTTGTAATTTAAAATATAACTATTATTTATTTCCTTTATCACATGAATTATTAAATTTTAAGAATTTTTTTGTTGATTTTTTTTAAATATGCATATATTTAATTGTGAATGTCATTTTAGGAGTTAAAGGAAAAACCAAATAATTTTAATGCTTGTAAATAATTTTCTATTACATAAAAAATGTGCATAACCATTTTTAGCTGAAAAGGAGATTTAACATACCAAGAAAAAGTGGACTTACAAAATTGTACAATTTTTTGTTGTTGTAAGTGACACTATTGTAGGTACAAGGTGCAAAGTACAACTAGCTTGCAAATAGTTATTTTTATACAATGGTGTAAATTTATGAAATTAAAGCAAGCTATTTTTACTCTATTTAGAACAAATTTTAATGTTTTAATGCACCTACCTAACCAGTTCCCATGTTTTTCTATTTATATCATTGAATCTTGAATACTAGTGGGACAAACATTTGATGATTTATCATATGAGAGGATCTTTGATGGTAAACTAGTTCAAATGATTCCAAATATATAAAAAGAGAATATATTTGGGATATCAAAATATTCAAGATACAATTTGGCAAATATGTCGAAGCATAGACTCAAACATGAAAAATTTGATAGCAGTGAAAAATATTACTATCTAAACAATAAAACAATAATAACATTATAGATTTTTTTTTTTGTAATTTATAGATAAAAGTATGAGAGAGACATCACTAGTGGTGCACCATATTTTAAGTGACTTAACTATTTATGTTCTTAAACACTTTAAACCTCCAAAAATCTATTACATATATATAAGTTTTTGTGGTAGCTCTCTAATTTTGCTTGACGTGTGATGCATCTAAAATAGTATCATTCCAAAATAACTTATTTTTAACTATAAACCCATTAGTAAACATTAAATAAGAAAAAATTGCAAATATTAATTTGACATTAATATAACTTAGCTTATTTTTAATTTAAAAATCCATAAATCTACATTAAATAAAAATTAAATTTGAAAACATTAATTTCAATTAAATGTAAATTTTAAGCTTTAAAATATCCTTTTTATTTGAAAATACACCACAATTTTTTCAAGAAATAGTTTTAAACATATATAAATATTCATAATGATTTAACATGAAGAACTTTTATTGACACTAACAACTAATCCCTTACTAGACAATGTCCATTAGGTCCATTGAATTTTACTATATTGGGATGTCCACATAGAAACGAAAATTATGGAATCTTTCGCCATGTTAAAAATGGAAAAAAAATAAGTTTTTAATATTTGAAATAAATAATTGTTATACTATAATTATGATTTCATTGAAAGAAGTGAAATACATTTTATAAACATTAGATTTTAAATTTTATGCTATAAAAAGTTTGAAATATTATTATCAAATTTTGCAATTTCTTCATAATAGAATTTTCAAGAAGAGTGCTAAGCTCTTAAAATGTGACTTATGAATATTAATTTTAAAGTAATATATACATTTTAAGGAAGGTATTTTTTTTCTATGTGGTTCACAAAATCTGTAAATTGATATATACATTTTAAGGAAGGCTTTTGTTTTTGTTTTGTTGTTTTTTTTGTGGTTCATGGACCATAGAGATCAATGACCACTACATCCATAAAATGTTTGTATTATGTAGATCCACCCAAAGGGGTCACTTCATCCCAATTCAACCATGAAACCTAACCCTAAGGGTGTTAAAAGAATTGAATTTGTGACCTCTCAATAAGAAATGTGCTTTAAGAATGAGGACTTGACCAACTGAGGTAACCCTTGGGACTAGATCTACCTCTAGAGATAAGTGACCACCATGTCCACAAAATTTTTGTACCAGGCAGATCCACTCGATGGGATCACTTCTTGTCGACTCAGCCATGGAGCCTGAACCAAATGGTTTCAAGAGAATTGAATCTATGACCTCTCAATAGCAAACTACTGCTTTAATAAAAGAGACTTGACCAAGTGAGATAACCCTTCGGTTGAATCTAGCACCAGAGATTGATGACCACTATGACCATGGAATGTTTATAGTACAAAAATCCACTCAAAGGGATCACTTCCTATCCACTTAACCACGTAGCCTGACCCTGAGGGTGTCAACAGAATTGAATCCACGACCCTTCAGAAGAAAAGATTCTTTAACAATGGGGACTCGACAAATTGAGCTAACCCTTGGGGCTACATTCCAAGGAATTAGTATGCTTGACTTATGCAATGAATCACAATGTAGCAAAGTTTCCCGAAACCTACTTCTTAAAGAATTAGTCAAAAAATGCATAAAGGATTCATAAGTTAGGGGGTTAGTAACTTGGATAAAAAAATAGATACCTATATTTGACCATTGTTTAACATGTTTGACTATATTTAGTCATAATAGTTAGGGATTTAAATTGTGAGTGATTAGGACATATTAGTTGGTTGGTTGATCAATGGCTAAGGGGATTATGAGGTAGTGGATTAATGATTTGAGGTTGTGTTGGTTAATTGGTTACTATTGAGGGACTTAATATGTTAGCTATTGGGGTTATTTTGGATGTGAAATAATCTTAGTGAGGATTAATCAGGGTGCTTGGTCTATTCTAAATAATTTAGGTAAAAATTTTCATTTCAATATCAATAACCAATTAAAAAAAACTATTTTAAAAAATTAGAAAAATATTTTTTTTACTTTTCGAATATTTAATTTAATTCAAATTTGATATATATATATATATAAGTGTGGCAGGACTACATCTTCATCATGTCCAGTATATCATCTCTATCGGAGCGGAGAATTGAACCAGTGACTTCACATCAAAGGGTGTCTTAACAAAACACTCATCACTATCTATCCAAGACCGCATGAATATATATATTTTACCAATTACAACATCATAAGTATGTATAATAAATTTAATGTGATTATAACATTTCAAATACTTAATATTAGTTGGTTTTTTTGGGTGGTTGGGAAGTAGTTTAAACTCCTCCCCACCCATGTTCCCTTCCTACTAATGACATAATGAGATTTGATGTAACATTTTAATGGTTTATAACCTTTCTATTGAAATTTAATACTCTTATTCTTTATATAAAATATAAATTTATTTTCCATATAAAATTATTATTAATACTTTTTTTTTAATTAAATTTTAAAAATTACATATTCAAAATAAACATCATGTAAAACATTACTAAAAATTTTGTAATTTTTTTTGAAAATGTTAATTCTAATAAAAATTAATAAATAATATCATTTTATCGAAAATATTTACCCAATACATATCTACATTCATTTTATCAAAAAAAAATTACTCAACATACATCTTGAAAATAATATTCTATCCAACTTTGATTAAAAAATAACTAAATTTTACTTCATATTAATAACTTATAACCACACTCAATTGAACTATTTTTCCGTAAAACATTTAAAAATACACAATAAAAGCATTTAAAAATACACAGTGAGAAGAAGGTCCTACATTATGATGATGGAATATCCAAACACATGCAATCTTAACATCATTAACAACATTGTCTGTGTCCAAAGCTCAATATTTTCCCACAATGGTGAAGACAATGTATTTACTCCACTGGTATGTTGGTGATGAATAGTTGACAACCGATGAAAATTTAAAATTCGAGACAATTTTATGAATGGCTTAAAATAAACTTATTTTTGTTCGCTTGCTGACCCAATCAGCATTATTTTTAGACCATTGATACTTTGCCCATCTGATGGTGGTTCATCGATCGGGAAATCTGTTAGATGGACCATAAGTGGCCCTATGTAACACTCATGATGGCCGTGTAGTGTCTAATCAAAACTAGTGGGATCAGCAGGGTAATGGAGAATTAATTATGTTAAGGGAAATGATTTTATAGCGTACACAAAGAGTTATCAATAATTTTTGTAATTTAATTATTTTTTCTTAGGTATATATTTTCAACAACATAAACCTAAAATATTATTATTATTATTATATTATATTAAGTTTTTTCTTTATGAAAATGGTCAATCTAATTTAGGGAAAAAAATTAAGAGTTAGCTTTCTTTTATTAGATTTTTATAAAAATAAAGATTACAAAAGATTGTATTAACGGTTTCTTTTTCGCATTCTGACTAGACTAGTTGGAAATGGGGTCGGAGGATGCCACAGATAAACCTTTACATGCATTATTTCCGCTAGGCTTAGAAGCCATACATTGCTTAAGGGAGACAAAAAGATCAGAAAAACTAACAACAACATATCAAGGAGGGAGGTGGGGAGGGAGTACAAGGGGAGTTGCAAAATAACCAAGACGTGCATGCATGTGAAAATCAATATGTTCCACCTGGGATTCCAGATTACGGAGGTGGTCATTCATTCGGTGATGGCTCTATCAGAGTCTATCCAGCTATTCCAATATCTCATTCTGACTGAATTATATACCATTCATATATGCAACCAATTCATTATGGTCTTCATACGTATGATCGTGAAGAATGTCCAAATTGACTTGGATACCTCTTGGTTTCTCTGCTTTGGAATCTAAGGAGACTGGAGCAACTATATGACCAAGACAGAAGTCTAGAGTGTGAGCCACTTCGCCCTCACGATCCAAGCTTGCAGAGGTTTCAGAAGAAGAGCTATGACTATGAGCTGGAGGACTTGCATTGAACTGATGGCCACCCTCGTGAAGATGCCTCCCTCTTTCGCATGGCATTACTTTCAGAGCTGAGGAATTGATCATCGAGGTCGTTGAGCACCCCTTAAAACACCTTCCAGAATAAAAGTGAGAACAACCACCAAAAGTACAATAAGACCTGCTAGTCCTGAGTATGACAGAAACCACACTAGAGTAGGTTCTGAAACAAGTTGAGAGGGACTGCCCTGAAGCCAAACGACTGCCCAGACAAGACATGTAATTGTATCCCACAAACCCACAAATGCCAAATTTGTCCACCCAAGTGGTTTGTGAACAAACCCACGAAACGACCCCAGAACATCAACAATTCAAATAACTAAAAGCACTTGAAGGAGAAACAAACAACCTCTTGGTCGAGCAACAAATATGGGTGGCCACTGAAGGCATGCCACAAATAAATCACCAATAAGAGACAGACTTGTAAAACCCAAGACTGGAGCTAAGAAAGACCCAAGGATGATCTTTTAAGACTTGCAGGAACCAACTCCAGAAATCAAAGGAGTCCCCTTTGTAGAGCTCCCAAAGGTTGCTCGAATGACAGAAGACAGACCTCCTAGACTAGAAGAAACAATGAGCCAGAGTTACCTTCTTAGTGTTTGAAGCAAAAACTGACATGAACCAACAATTCAGAACTGAGCAAAGGTGCCAAAGATTCCAACAAAACGCTATGTCAAGAACCAAATTGTTGCTCAAAGACTTTCCAGGGTCCCAGATACTTGTTTGAGAGCCAAACTCATTCCAATCTACTGCGAGCCAATTTTCCACCTACGCCTATAGAACCCACATCCACATCTAGGTGAGCACCCATGGTCCCCTTCGCACTCTGTGCAAAACTTCCAATTCCGAAAATTCATTGTCTAAACTTCCAACCGTGAAATGAATTCCACCTTCCCTCTTAACATCACTGAAGTACCTCTCACTGAAGTACCTTCTAGACTCATCTCCCAGTAGGTGAACTTAATCATGGAGTCACTCATAAAGATGAACATTTGTTCTGAGTGATAGAGAGATATAACCTCGAGGGCCGCCAATTTAATATTTATCCACCACGATTGAAGATTTTAAATTTAATTTAATATAAATATATTAATAATATTATAAATCTTTTATATATATATATATATATGAGAAAAACACATTGAATAATATTAAAAAAAAGGAACTAAATGATTTTCCTAAATTCTATTAAACCCCGTTCCAATTCAACTTTCAAGTAAAACCCAATTTCACTTTCGATTACAATCATGGTTACATTTAACATCTATATTAGATAGCCCATAAATATACAGCAAACCTTTACATATTGATATATATCTTAAAATGGTTTCTCTACCAATAAAGCAGGTCACAAAGATATGAATCCCTTCTATCATTAAAGGTCTACGATATCAAAGTATAGTTGGCTCACGGAATACGAATTATGGGGTTTTGTTTTTTCTTCTAAGTTCATTAGATCAGGTGAACATGGACAAATAATATTCTTATAGATATTGAGTTTTGAAAGAAAAGTACATGTCAACCTAATTGGCTCATGGTATAGGAATTTATGGGGTTTTGTTTTTTGTTTTAAATTCATTAGATGAGGTGAACATGGAAAAATAATATTCTTATAAATATTGAATTTTGAAAGAAAGGTACATCCCAACTTAATCAGATGGCTCATGGTATAGGAATTTATGGGGTTTTGTTTTTTGTTTTAAATTCGTTAGATGAGGTGAACATGGACAAATAATATTCTTATAAATATTGAATTTTGAAAGAAAGGTACATCCCAACTTAATCAGAAATAAAGGTGGAATTTGAATATGTGGTTTTTGTCGTAGAGAAGCAACTCACTGGTGAGGCATTTTAAAATTGAGTTAATTTAAATTTCTTCAGGAAAACGATTATATCATTATCAATATCACTGGAAGTCTGAAGCCAAAAGATGGCATGCCACTAACGTCCAAATTTGACTTGACAAACTACTTGTCTAACGGCTAATCCGCGCGGTTTGCACCGGATATCTCAAATCAATAATTCAATGCTATTGCGTGTATATATAAATATATTAAAATCAACCATGTTCTTAATTACAAGTTGAGTTTAAAAATATTATTTTTTAAATTCCACTATTTCAAAGTTACCCTTCAAATACTTTTTTCCGTCTGTTTAACATTTTTAGTGATTAACTCAGGGTATTGAACCCCATTTTTAGTGATTCAACTCATGGTATTGAAGGTTACGGTTCTACTCGACTTTCTTTGCAAAGAGTCTAAAGGCGGCTGAAGGTTAAATTTTTAGTTTAGTTTCTTGAATACTTAAATTTGAGGGAAGGTTCATTGGATAGTTATCAGTTTTCTTATGCACTAGTAATTTGAATATATATATATATATATATATATATATATATATATATATATATATATATAATAACAAAAATATAGATATATTAGTTTTTAATTAAATATATATTATATTATATTATTTATTTTATTTTAATGTTATATTTTAGTTTAAGAAAGATATATAATGATTAAATATAATTGAAAAGTTCAGAAGCCAAAAGTAAAAGTATTGGTTTTTTTAAGTGTTTATTTTCACTAGATATTTTTCATGTATAGTGACCACTTTCATGGAAAATTTTATATTCATGTCTTCTTTTATATTCCTTCCAGGAGGATAGGGTTTCTCATTTGAAACTATCAATAAATAATATTCTATTTCTATAAACCATTAGTTTGATTAATGGGAATCATTTGTGTGATTATTTTCTTTATAAGGTTGTAAGCATGTTTGTTAGCATTGTGTCTTATATTTATGATTTTTGTTCTTTTATTAGTAGGTATATGATTAAGGAAAAGGATATTAGAGAAGCTATGTTTATTAGGAGAGCTAATACAAAAAAATGATACTCTCATATTTTAGATTTTAAACCTATCTAAAATTTATTATAGAAATTTTGAGGTGTAAAATGGGCCTCCTAAGGAATATTATAAAATAATAGTGGAAATAATAAAATGAGTTTAGATTACATCATAAAATTTTTGAGGAAAATGAGAAAAAAAAATCAAGTTATCTCTTTATGTTTTTACTGACATCTCAAGAAACAAAACTCGTTGGACGCAAAATTTAATTCCTCATCGAAAGAGTACTCATGTTGCACACTTTCGATTGACCCTACTACAAAAAATAAGAAATACATGGAAAAACGTGATCGCAATCATGTTTTCCATGTACTTGTCCTTTTTCCTGTAACAGGATCCATTGAAAGTATGCAACATAGGTAATCTTTAGATGAGGAATTAAAGTTTGCATCCAACGAGTTCTTCTGCTCGAGATTTGAGAAAAACCATAACGAGATAAGATGAAAATAAGAGTTGAAAAAATAGTCTTTTATTTGTATTATTTTTTAATCTTTTTACATTTTTACTCCAAAAATGGTGAATCATCTCCCATGGTTGACATCAACATATTGAATCCTAGTGGTCCTTATAAATTTGGTTTTGGTTGTACATTTTTGTTTTGAGGTCCATTTTTTACCCCAAAATTTCTCTAATGGTCATGAAATAGGAGCATCTTATCAAGGATACCCTAGCTAATGTTATTCTCAACATATATTTTAGCATACCTATAAAAGCCTAATTGAAAGCACTCTAGATATATTTCTATGTAGCTTCCAAAAATATTGCTAATATATTTAAAATTTGATCTAAATGTTAAAAATAAAATGGTATATTTGGGATTTAAACCAAATTTGGTCCATGTTTTTATAGGCATAATGGTAGGATCAAAGAGGGAAACCATGGTGTAACTAAAACTTGATCATCTCTACCCAAAGATTAGAATCCCTCCTTTAATACTTTTTAAAAAAATTGAATGATAAATAAATACTTGGAATATAGATAACCCTCATAATCATTTTTCTAGTTGAAATATATAAATCGATACAAATTTACAGTAGAAGACCAAATACCATTATAAGTTCATGTTAATAAAGATGATTTGTAAAATTAATGATGTCTTTGATATTTGGCTCAAATACCTCTAGTAGTGGAAATCCTTTGGATTTCTCCACAATAAATCCATTAGACAGAGAGAGAGAGAGAGAGGAGAAACAAAATCAGAAGGCTTTATTTTTACCACATCCCTGAGGGTAATACACCATAGGGCCCACTACTCTTCCATGTAATCATAGTACCAAAATGATAGTTGAATAATTTTATAAGTTACAATTTAACAACAAAGAATAATATTCAATTTATATGCACTAGAAAGAAAGCACTACTTGTAACATACCCAATCCGTTAGGGTCTGATTTAGGATATGGGGTATCTAGAATGGACCTCCAAGGTTAAGGTATGGAGATGCAGTTGTCAAAATTCTCCTCCTTCAACCATCTTAAAACACGTTTTCAAGACCACCACTATATTCCTTCCATCAAGAGTTTTCCAACAATCTAAATTTCATCCAAATTTGATAGCATTAATCCTCGTTTTCTAATATCCCAATATCTTGATATCCATTTATCCAATATCCCAAGCACAAATATTGTCAAGTCTCAATAGCTAATATTTTGATCTTCCAATAACCGATACTTTGATACCCTAAAAGCTTATACCTTGAAGTATCGATAGTTAATATCTCAATATTTCTCAATAGTTTTTTCTATTAACTGTGTCATTAGACAATTGGACCATTGGGAAAGACTAGAAGATTCCACAACAACTCTTACTTAATTCAAATAACATATTGTCAATTGTTGTAACAAAACTTTTTCTTTCAACTGGAATTTCTTTCCATTAGGTCATCGAGAACCAGAAAAATAAAAACTCTTCTCATGAAACACACCCATTTTGATAACAGATGCCAATCAATGAGAATAATCTTTGTTAGTCTATATAGATTTCAAGATTATTCAATATCGAAGTTTTGCATTGGCGGTTGTTTTACGTGTATTTTTTTATGTTTTGTTTTGTTTCTTTTAAGTTGATTACGCGTTGAAAAATCACAAAATTTACAATAGAAATATATTGTTGTTAGTCGCTAGCTTGCCATATGGGAAGCTACACCAGAAAATAGAATAATTGGGCAATAGTAAGAAGTATTGTTTTAGAGTTAAAAGATATAATAATAGTCTACAATACGTAAAACCTATCCCTAGTGTAAGAAAACCAACTTTCCACCAAAAAACAAATGTACACATTTTTTTATAATACATGAAGAAAACAAAAAAAGAACAAAACATGAAAACTAGGGGGGACAATGTGGTTTCCACCTCAATTAGTAGAGTAACATCCATGCTAATTGTCTTCCAATATCAAGTAATTGTGACCTTGTGGAATCTATTTGGGATAGGATTTAGGTCCCTATAATACTAGTGTAGCAACCATATTGTTATTATTATACCTCATAGAAGCCCATTATTTCTATTTTTGTGCCATTACATTATTATCATTATGTAGGCCCTAATTATATTTTGATCACTTATAATCATATATATACCAATGAGGTGTTGTTATTTGAATCATATAAATATTGTTCATTTCTATGATGTTGCTGTCGTTGCCACAACATCCTCCAAAGATTCAATACATTCTAATTTCAGAGCCTATCATCAGTGTCGTACTTGGTGTCGTTTTGATCATCAAATGTTTTCTCGTGTTATGCTGTGTGCTTCAAGTGTCCTTCAATTGTCTCAAGTGTTTTTGCATTGGTTAGAAAATAATTAGGTGCATTTCATGGTCATAACATCTCTATTTTTGTAAAATGACACTTTTGGGTCACAGTGACACACATTGCACTCATCGTAATTAGGGAATGAGTACAAAGTGGAATTTTGATGTATATTTATAATTGTTGAAATTTTTCTAAGTTTTCATGATGACTTGGTATGTGTCACACATGGTTTTATGTTTTAAACTCATCTTGTTCACCCCTCACCCTATATCTTAGACATAGACAAATATTTGGTTCAAAGCAAACCCGTTGAGGCCAAGAGTGCATGAGTGCACTTTGAAGCCACTATTTATAATCCTTTGCTATTTGGAAGTGCACCTTGCACCCTCCAAGTGTGCAAAGCACACTCCTTAAGCCTCTTCCCTTTCCTTGCTCCGAACTATGCTCTTCAAGAGACCACGTCTTTCTTGATCACACTCCTTCGATTCAAAGAAGTGTGCACTCCTTGAGCACATGACTGCAATTTGAAGGCCTTAATCTCAACCCTTCAACCTTCCAAAATGTGTCATGTTCCCTCTTGGACCCTTTGACTGCATAAGTACACTTCAAAGGCATGAAGCATCAACGTTTAGCCTTTAAGAGTGTTCCCTCTACCCTCTTGGACCTCTTAATCACATGAACAAATCCCAAAGGACTCAAGCCTTCATCCTTTAGATTTCAGGAGTCCGCCCTACACTTTTCATATCTCCCTTGAGCACACAACGCACTTGGGAACCTTTAAGCCTTCCCCTTTGTCATTCATACTTGTGCCATGTGCCCTGCGTTGACTGCCTATCTCTCTTGGGTGCATGAGCACATGCTGAAGCCCCGAATTCTTTCCCCTTTAGTCCTTCAGACTTCCAAAGTGGGCCCATTGGCCCAGAAGCTCCATTTGTCCCTCTTAAGTGCACTAAAAAGGAATAAATAGAATATTTGCATGGAACATGGTAGAATAGGAGATTTCCAGGCTAATGGTTGCTTTTCATGAGTGATCCCAGAAATAAGTATTCCATGAACAACATGGCAAGAATGTAAAAGGAAGAACAAGCAAAGGAAACAAGGAAATTAAGCATGGAAAGAAAAAAAATACACTTGAATCGTAATGATCAAAGCACCTCAAAGATTCTATTAAAAAAAATACCCTTTGGAGGGTGAGGACATCAACGATTGAAGCTACATGAAGAACAAAGGTACAAGTGGCAGCCATGTCACCACTAGAGAAATCCCATCTCATCAGTCACTATTAATCCCAATCATCAAAGATAATGACATGTCACGTTCTCATCAAATTATGATGTGCAAGTCATGATGTATAGATGTAATCATTGTAAAGATAAATAAGCAGAAGTCCAATAGTCATGTATAAAATAAAGAGTCATCGAAGTCCAAAGGACATGTAATAGCAAAAGTCGTATGTAATTCCAAAATTCATTTTGAATTCCAAACTTGTAGAAGTCCAAAGTTCAATAGAAGTTGGAAAGTAAAGATTCATGAGGATGTGAAAGATCATGCATCAAGTTATAAAAGGATCCTCATTTCTCATGTAAAGTAATTTTAACTTTTCCTTTTCCCACAAGGCATTAGAGAGATAGAGTTAGTACTTTTGGGGAGCAAGTAGTGGCTCTAATGCTACCATATTGGAGCTAATGGTGTTCATTGTATTTATCTATCTTGGTAAGCCTTCTAGGTCAATTCAAATTCAAACATGGACTGTGAATGTTTCTAAGACTATTCTTTGAATGTTTATGGTTCATGGTTGCTTTCATTTGTACTAGAGTAATTGAAGTATTTTGGTGATTTCGGTGCTTACTTACTGGAAATTTGGTGTTATTTTTATAATAATTGTCGCATCATAATGAACTATTAATGTTAGATGAGCCTTTCTCTTTTTACGTGTATCCATTAAGGTAGTACTATTACTTCTCTCTTAGAGGCTCACTTTATTCCTCCCCTTTGCAGTAAGAGAACCTTAATACATATGCAATCGAACATCCACAAGGTGCACCAACTTGCTATTTCAAAAGGACATCTTCACTTCTCTCTCGTGTTGACAACTAAAGCCAAGGTATATCTTTAAGTAAATGGCAGTCAGGCTATATTACGGATGGGACTCCTACACCAAACGATGTGAGGAATTTTTGGGACCTTATATTAGGGAGATCCCCTATATGCTAGTTGCATCCAACACCATCAACAAATGTAAAGGAAAGTTTCCCTTCAAAGTGTCTTATTATCTAGTCATTTATCTATCTTTTCATATAATTCTATGATATTTTTTATATGGATACATAACATTTGGTATCAAATCTCTTGATCCTAGTGCTTTGCTACTACAAATGGGTAATCATGGAATTTTCTCGCTAATAATTCTTTTCTACGAATATTCATACTGTGAAATTGATACCATATGAAGGTGAAATTTTGATGAACATCTGGTTACAATTTAAAATATTGGTTCTTTAAATTTGTGGAGTTATGGTAAAAGGAAGTTAGGGTTTTCTATGCTCTAGAATTTCGTCTCAAATAGGTATCCGAGGAAGATAACCATAACTTTATCTGCGAGCATCATATTAAAATTCCATCAAACGTGACTTAAATTGCATAGACTGTAGATTGTTGGATATCATTTTTAGGGCCAAAGGTTGAAACAGTGACACACGACATCCCATACAATTTTAGCTCGCTGAACGAGTCCATAATCAAGTAATCATGGAAGATTTGACATAGATTTACCTTGAAGAATCTAATCTCAGTCTGACCTGTGGCATTAGAAAGAAGAAATAGAGGGCGACCTCAGGACACAATTTTAGACCTTAAGAGGCTGAAATAATAGAGACACAATAGTTTCAAGTTCCACATTATCAACAAGATGAAAATCAAGCTCTTAAAAGCTAAGGATTTTTAAATTTTCATAACATTCATTTGAAAAATTAGTTTGAAGTGATTAAAAGGGTATATTTCAGCATATATATCATTGATTGGTTCCAAAATTCCTCCTAAACCAAAAAATTATACATCTATTAAGCCCTTTTAGAGTTATACTAAGATGCATGAAGGATGGGAATAAATGCAACATGATATATCAAAATTACAGGAATAAGTGGAACAATTTTCACTATCACAAAGAACAACCATATGAATTGGAAGGTAATATGTATGGTTTAAAATAAAAAATAGAAGGTTTAAAAGTGGACAAAAAATGGGACATGGAAGGTTTAAATGCAAACATGGAAGGTTTGATAAAGTTGCTACAAGAAAGGCCTCTTAGCGGTGACAAGGTAGTCCATGAAACTGATGATGAGAACAAAATGATTGTGTAGCATGATATTAGAGACTCTAACTTTGGGTTCAAGACAATTTTTGTGGTATCGATGGATTTGGACAATTTTTACGAAGGAATTGACAGCACATTAAGAGGATACAATGATAAATACCTTCTTTAGCCATTTGATAGATCTCAAATAAAAGAGTTGAGCCGCAGAGCACATTGATGACTTCCAAAGAATGAATATCAAGGTAACTAATATTCTAAAGGAGCATATAATTGATTTCTTCCTAGGGATTTTAAAGGATAGCATCCAACATGAAGCACACCTTTGGGAACCTAAGTCGTTGGAGAATGCATTCAGGGTGACTAGAAAAGTTGAAAACAAAATTATGGCAATAAGGATTTATACCACTCACAACTACAAATATCAAAATGTTGTGATTCCTAGGCTACCAATACCCACAAGTCTAATATCACAAGAACTAGAGGAAAAAAGAGGAAATGGAATTTGTTACAATTGTGATAGAAAATACACTAAAGTTCATAATTGTGCTGAGAAGAAATTATTTTACATATATTGTGAAGACAAGGAAAAAAAAATAGGAAACATCAAAACACGTAGATATACATCGAGAACCAACACCAAGGGCTAAAAAAGAAGAATGAATCTGACAATATATTTTAATGCATTGACAAGAATTACCGCTCCTTAAACTCTCAATATAGGAGGATATATCAAGAAGAAAAGGGTACCATTACTAATTGATTCATGTAGTGCTCATAATTTTATTTGTTGTAAGATGGCGAGGGATTTGAATTGCCTTCTATATCCAACACGAGAGTGTTAAGTAATGGTTGCAAATGGAGGAACCAAAGAAAAGTGTCATAATATCAATCTAACCATTGAGTAATATCTATTTAATAGTCCAATTCTTTCCATTCTAATCGGTGGTGCATATGTTGTATTAGGTACCCAATGGTTATAATATTTGGGGATGACAACTTTAATTTTTTGAGAATTTTTCTTGAAATTATTCTTGGAAGAAAACGAAATTAAGTTCGGGTGTATGAAAAGGAAACCTGGGAATATAATAAGCTCTAATTTTGAAGAAGGAAAAATGAGGGGCAATTGCATAATTATGTTTACTATATGTTCAAACATCTAAGTCATCCATTTCTCCATATCTCCAAAGAGTCCTTGTCAAACATTGCAAGGTATTTGAGCCTCCCAAAGGTATCCCATCCATTTTCAATCATGATCATGCTATTAAAATGATGATAGGTAGTGTTTCTCCAAACATCAGAACTTACATATATCCCTATGTCTAGAAGAGTGAAATTGAACATATGGTTGCAAAAATGCTAGAGGTGGGTATAATTCAACCTAGCCAATTTTTTTTCTCTCCTCCAATAATAATGGTACATAAGAAGGATGGACCATAGTGTATGTGTTTGGATAATAGAGATCTGATCAAGATCACTATTAAATATAAATTTCCCATTCTTGTAATTGATGAATCGTTGGATGAACTAGATTGAGCAATTTACTTCACCAAGAAGGATATTCAATTAGGATATCATCAAATTGGTGGAGAAACAATTATACGCAAAATCCTCCAAATGTTTATTTGCGGTATAAGAACTAAGATATTTGATTCATATTGTATCTCATGAGGGTGTTAATGTATATCCTAACAAAATTAAAAACATTAATGAATGAAAATCCCTACAAATTTAAGGTATCTTCAAGGATTTATCGGGTTGACATGGTATTATTGTAAGTTTGTTAAGAATTATGGGAAAATAGTAGTAGCTCTAACAACCTTACTGAATAAAAATGCATTTTTTTTACTCCAAAAGCACCTAAGGCCTTTGAACACCTTAAAGAGGAAATGTGTTGAGCTTCGATCTGATGTACACTATACTTCACAAAAACCTTTATTGTGGCATACTGTGCATCAACAAATGGAATTGGTGTTGTTTGAATGCAAGAAGATAGAACCATTGCTTTTGAAAGTATTCCAATCAAGGGAAAGTATTTATAGAAACCTATTTATTAGAAAGAAATAATGGTGATACTAGATGCACTAAATC
Source organism: Pinus tabuliformis (assembly GCA_031772625.1). Lineage (NCBI taxonomy): Eukaryota > Viridiplantae > Streptophyta > Pinopsida > Pinales > Pinaceae > Pinus > Pinus tabuliformis. The sequence continues at coordinate 633,758,615 of CM062813.1, read as the reverse complement.
AATAACGTCCTTATTGGAATAAGTATTATCTTCATTTCCTTCCTTCGAAAAAGGCTTTAGGAGAATATAACCTTTATCAAATCATTATAAAGGAACAATCATATTCTGTGAAGAAGGAGCATTGTAGTGGATTTCCACAAGCATATTTCATAAATCACCATCTATAAACAACAGTAAAAGTGGAACAAGAGCACTCCCCTTGAGTTATATTTCATTTCCATCATGTGCATGGTGAGTGTTTGAGACATAAATGGTAGAAAAAATTTAAGGATAATGTTGTAATAAGTATTTCCAGTAGGTTCCTATCAACATCCATTGAAAACAACAACCACATCTATTGGGAGAGTGTTGTACTGGTGATTTTAAGCACTTTAGGATGATTTAATTGAAAACAAATGGAGCGTTTGGAGGTTGAGTGTTTCGGTGGAAGATATTACAACTAGTTATGGTGTTTAGTGTTGGTAAATGAGAGTGTTTCCAACACTTCTATCCTCACAATGAGTCAAATTAGTATCTTTCTCAAAATAGAGAGTTGTAACAACCTATTTCCAATAAATGTTTTGAGAGGAAAGTGGTGTAAGATCAATGTTTTAGGCTTCTTTCAAAGGCCAACAATGTAGTTTGTATTTATCATCAAGTTGAAGGTGAACAATAGTAAAAATAGTTATGAGACAGGTGCACCTTGCATTGGCCTTATTCTAAAAGTATTTCATATTTAAGGAAAGCACAATAGTCTTATTTTTTGAAATGGGCCAAGTTAAGGTGAAATGGTACATGCAAAGGGGCGTTGCTTCAATTTATATTTCTTTATCCTCTCTCAAGGTTCCCTAAAAACAAAATTTGGTCACACCATGTATCTCAAGGTAGAAAATCATGAGGCTCGGGGACAATCCACATTCCTTACAGGGGGTCAGGGAAACTCAACAAGTGCACATAAATCATGAATCCCTACTCTACATACACACAAAAAAAAGAAAAATGTAGTCACCAATGGACTATAAAAATAATATTTTTAGGTAGAACACCCATCTCATGATAACTTATTTAGGTCACTCCTATATCTTTCTCTAATTAAATAAAAACGAAATCGTAGTAGAAAAGGTAAAATTACAAGAGAGAAGATTAAAATCTATGTTGTGTACACTTATACAATGTCCTCCCTTATAAATTATAAAACAATTTCCCTATAAGTAATTGAAGATGTAATTGGAGATGGTACAAGTTTACAGGGATTGATTATCGACCATGAATCGTCTAGATTTTGTCCTCGAAGTAGATCCTATTAGTATATGTGTGACAATCACTATGAACTATAGGCCTTGAGGTCAATATTGTGTTAAGATATATGGCTAATAATTGCTAGAATTGAACCTCTGTTATTTCTAGGCTTGATATATGACAAAATGACAACCTTATCCTAATGCTTCAATATGGACTGACGAAAAGATAAATTAACAAGAAAATACAATGATAATAGGAATTAATAACCAACTACTTTACATTACAAGCCTTGTTCTATGATAAAAAAATGGAAACTGTACCCTAATGCTTGAATATGGACCGATCAAGACATAAATTAATAACTAAATACAAAAGTTAATAAACAGCTACTTTTCCTTAACAAAGCTAAATTTCACTCACATTAAATATACTGACAAGATCCAATGTAGCTACCAAACATGAATAGACAAAATATATAAGGAAATAAAAGAAAAATGAAGAAATAAAATCATGTTGGTAAATTGTAGGCCACTAAAATAAGTCTGTCATGAGGAAAAGTCATGAATGGGAGAACTAGAATCACATAGATCCTTCCCTGCTGGTGTTGTTGACCTTAACCATGATCTTGTGGTGGAAAAGGAAAATCCCTAGGAAGTGGAATTGGATAAATCATTGGAAATAATGAAGCCCCAAAGTTGGTTGTCTTCACTCCTACCAAATTAATGTAGAATGGAAACCTAAAATTTAGAAAATCCTTGATAGATACAAGTCCCATTCAATATTCCCTTTAAAAATTTAAGGAGAATTTCCAATTAAGTCGTGATATAGATGAGAAGGATGTAACCTACCTCAATAAATGGCCTTCTATTGTTCCTTCTTTCAACGAAGGGGACATATGATTGTTCTTAGTATAGTCATTTCCTATGGAGGAAGAGGATGATGGAATGATATTCTCAGAAAACACATGTTGTGAGGAACAAAATTCAGTAATCGAAATATTTATATTCACCCTTGATTGAACCAAAATACAATGGCTCAAAACCCATAAGATATATCTGAAACCCAAATTCAAATGTAAACAATGGAATCAATCAATCATAGACAACATGAATTGGAACAAGGCACTACGGTGGTGGCATCATCATTCATGAAGGACTCAAGATATAAGCTAGAAGCATCGTCACAAGTGTCTTGCACACCACCTTACACAAAAGTCGCCATCGATGTCAAATGGGTCTTTGTAACTTTGTCATTCTCCTCCATTCCCAGTACCAAAACCCACATGAGAGCAAACCTAAAATATAGTCACAAGGGCCCTGCACACCTCCTTCCATGAAAGTTGTCGTCAATCTCAAATGGGTCTGTGTAATTTTTTTGGTCTCCTCCATTCTGAGTGCCATAACCCACACAAGAACAAACTCAAAATACAATCACAACCATCCTAAACACTTCCTTCCACAAAATATTTTGTTAATGTTAAACAGGTCTCTCTAACTTTGTCATTCTTGTCCATTCCCAATACCAAAACCCATAGAAGAACAAACCCATGATATAGATACGATTTGTAGAATACAACCAAGGTTTGTAGTGACGCCGAAGGAATTGATGATACCATTATTTACCCAAAATATAGTCAAGGTTTGTAGGGATGTCAAAGAAGTTGATGAGGCTGCTAATTTTTCAATGTGTGCCAACTATTTTCTCAATATACACCTGCAGGTTAGGTTGCAAATTTCATATAACCCAAACCCTTCGCCCAATTAGAAAATGTTGTCCTGATTCGTCTTTTGTCTTAACATAAGACATTAAAATGATTAATTGTACTTTTGTCTTAGCTTAAGACATAAAAATAATTTTATTTTTTAATTTAACATAATTAAAATAATAACTTAAATATTTAAGATGAAATATTATTGTCCCCTTAACAAAATGTCTTAAACTCCCCAATTTTGTAGTAGTGATGTTTTACATCACAAAGACATGGGGTCATGGACCCCATAGTTAAGTGTAACGCACATATAAACTCTATTAAAAAAATATATTATCTTTCTAACATTTTAATATAGAGCTTTATTTTGAACCATGGTATAATCCCCGGAAGACCTGGTTTATATTAAAATTGGGCTTAAACGATTTCAAAATTTTAAATCACTCATTAAATATTGTTTTAGTTTCTTCATTGTAGGGGAGGGATGCCATTACCTATGCACCTTCTCCTCCACCTTAGCTACACCAACATGGATGGCACTCTCGCATGTATGACACCTGCCCGACGTGGACTGCCACGTGTTGTGGTGGGTATCAACCCTTCAAAACCCTAATTTCTACCTTTCACCCAATTGTTTCCACCTGTTTGCCATGATGTGTGCTCTGCTCTATGTTTTTCTATTCGGGTCCAGTGTTTGGGCGAAGCCCTCCACCGACGATGGCGTGGGACAACTCCATTACCTGTGCGCCTTGTCCGCCATTGTTGACCTGCTAACCGGGCTTGTTTGCTTGCACACGTTCATTAACGGAACAGGGTTTCTGTTGTTCTTGTTTCATTATGCCTGCAATTGTTGTTCATTCTGGACCACAAGGGGTTTAAAAATACCTTGGTGGTTGTTTCATTCGCGTGACAAGTTATTTTGGGAGGAGCCAGTACCAATTTCTAGATAGTTCAAGGTTGAAGATAAATTTACAAGTAATTTTCAGGTTTTCTTGGTTTTTGTTTCGAAATGTCTATGAATATTTATGCCATTGGCTAATATCCAACTTGTTGTAGGTCTCATGAGCTCTGGAGAAGGCCTTGCGAGCTTTGGAGAAGGTCTTGCGAGCTCTAGAGAAGGTCTTGCGAGCTCTGGAGAAGGTCTGGACATGGAAGACGCTTGGACATGGATTCTACGTCTATCCGGTAGGAAAAATCCTACTAGCCATTTCCACTGTGTTTTTCAACACCTCACCTTCCTATTGGAAATTTTGTTATTTTTGCTCTTGGAGTTTCAAGATTTCAAAGGGTTTTGAGGGTTTAGGGTTTTGAAGCATTTGTTTGCCATCTGCATCTTAGAAATCATCCTAGTATTTTTCTATGACATTTAGAGCTTGATTTAATTGGGAATGTATCTTCTCGACATTATATAACCAAGGCCACTGGTTTTTTGGCCTAGCCTAAGCACCTTCACTGGTCAGAGCTCTGAAGTTCAACCTGCATTTCTGTCAATTTGTGCTCTGCTTTTCCATGGCCAAAGCCCGACAGTGTTTTAATTTTCTTCTAGAGCCTGTTTTATGTAAGTGGTTCAAGCCTTATCAGTAACGCCTATTCCCTTATTTTCAGTCTGGTCGACCTTGATAACGCTTCCACTTTCAATGGTTGGCGGATGAACGAATTGGCTATTTTAAATGTTGTGGTTTATTTTCTCTATGGTACTTGTAGAAAATGTCTATATGCGTCTGTCTACCTTAACATAATATTAGAGGTCCATTCCCTACGTTACTGTCCCATTTCGTGTATCGGTTGCCTCACACACAATCTGCCATTTCTATCTACACACCTTCAAGATTTGTTGAATGATCTCAAATTGACATCAAAATTCTTAGATTTTGGAGAATTTTTTTTACTGTATTGACGGTGGAACTAGAGGTACAAGACTGCATGTTTTCAATCAAGCATTTTCTTATGCCCCCCTCAACTAGTGATCCTTTTCTTACTTGTACCGATTAATAGCAGAATATTACACTCTTGGTGACTATTTTCTTCAACAACATGTAAAACCTAGTATTTGATAAAGCATGTGTATCTTATAGAACTTGTAAATAGTTTCAATTTATTGAAATTCCCTTATTGAAATTCTCTTCCTGTCTTCCTTTTAAGTAGCACATTGATCATCTACCAGGATATCTTTAAATTACCTATCTATTTCATCCATCGTAGTTGTTCAATCTAGGTTGTGACATGGTCTAAGTCAACCTAGCTTTTGTAATATTGTAGCGCAGCCCATAGGCTTCCCTTTCTTGCAGATGTAGTCGAAGCAGAAATATAAAATATAGGATTTGGATTTTTCTGTTGTGGTCCCCGTTCGATTCTCAAGAAAATTAATTAATAGGTAGATTCAAATTGGATAAATAGGATGACTAAAGAGGCTTATTTTTTAACAAAGTAGGAGGATTTCCAACTATTCTCATCAACCTAAAAATCACTCACACAAGAGGTGACATCTTAAATCTCGGTGACTGATATGCATTATATGCAGACATTAGCCAAGTGGTCTTCCTCCATCTAGTAGCAGTGCATGGTGCATTCATCTTTGTGTGTTTATAATTGTGTTGAATGTGTGAAATGATCTTTTAACTGGCGTGGAGCTCCTGCAAGTGGGTCAAGACTGTGTTGAACTGGTTGTTTTTATTGTGCATATGTGCGAAGCATGTGCTTTGGTCAGTCTTATTGAATACTAGATATATCGTTGGCTCTTTATATATTGCATTTTGGTACATGATTTGTTAGCCCTCCATAAAGTGTGTTGTATAAAATGTGTTGTGATGTGTTGCGAATCTGAAGCTGTCATTCCATAAGAGAAATTTTCAATTTTTTTCTTGTGTCTGCTATGAGTTTTAAGATATTATCCCATTCAAGTGTCGTTTATATATGCCTTTTGGTTTATATAATAATAGCCTCTCTCTATATTGGTATGGAGATAAAGGTTTAAATGACCTGAAGTCGAGACTGATTATTATTCTACTACCATCCATTTGAAAATTATTACGGTCGATTCATTTTCTAATAATCTATGAGGGAAAGAGGTCATGCCAACATCGAGGCCAAGCAATTATACAAAGAGATTGATAATTTCATTTGAACATAATCCATTCCTTTAGCTCGGTCCTCGAAACCTGAAGAGTCATACAAGATTGATAACCGTAAGTTACTAAATGTTACACATTCAGAAGTTGTTTCTAAAAACATTACAGTCTCATTTGATAGTGTAAATAGACCTGCATGCATCAACTTTTGCCCTTGTTTTGTGTTTGAATTATTCTACTCAATAAGATTGATTAACTAGTACTGTATTGAAACATAAGTTGAAGTTGCAACAAAATTTTTGATGTTTTTAAATGGCTAAAATTGAGAATTGATTAGAGTTATTAAGAACTCTAATTATGTCTATTGTTGAAAGCACAATTAAAATCAAGGACACTCTTTCTGATATTCAAATATGTCTGCGAGGTGCACAAGAAATGTTTATTTTCTATAGCTTGAATCTTAGTTACAACAAGAGGAGTTACAACAGTTTAGTCATCACTCTAAACATGTTTTTGTTTAGAATAATCTACCGTAATAAATAGTGTTTCAGTGTTGCTAATCAATTTTTTATAAACATTTGTGCTTAGCTCAAAAATAAAACTACTTTACAACCAACCAAGCTGTTGTTTGCTTTTCAATGTAGTGAAGGCATAGAACAATAATGTTGTTATCATTTCAAAGCAATAAAACAACCTAGGTTGTAAGCCAAAATGTTTCTATGAAAAGAAAAAGATACAATCCATCCAAAATCCACATCATAATGTGGTTACAACCAAAAACATATGACACCCATATTCTTTATGGCCCTGAGAAACTTGTAAGATTTCTACATTAAAATAGACTATAGATGTTCCTTCTAAATGGATTTTGGGTACAATGTCGCACATAGTATGAAATAAAACAACCTAGGTTGTAAGCCAAAATGTTTTTGTGACGTGAAAAAGATACAATCCATCCAAAATCCACATCATAATGTCGTTACAACCAAAAACCTATGACACCCCTATTCTTTATGGCCCTGAGAACCTTGAGTGCCAAAACTCACTTAGTTACCTTCTTGAGCCAGGTAGGTTAGCCTACCTAAAAAGGGTTGATTAGGAAATGGTTGATTGCTGCGATATGATTGAGTCCAATTTGCATCTTCCAACCATGGAGGCATTGAGTACCCATACCTCACATTTGCACTACTAACCCCTGCATTAAGTGGAGGTGTGTAATGAGCATACATAGAATTGACACCAACTCTGGTAGGAATAAGGCAAGTGGGTAAACCCTTAGTTTGATAGTGAGGCACTTGAATGTTTATGAGATCTTGGAATAATGGTGTATTATCTGCAATGGGGTCTAATGAGTTTGAAATAATCTTAGTTTCATCAACTATGCCTGTATCATTGTCAACCATATTGATCATCCCTTGTTCCTTTTCAAGCAATTATTGTGCCATTCTTGTTTCCTTTTCCTATCTTTCCATTTATTTTTGTTGGTCCTTAACTTGCCTTGCTTTATCTCTTTCAATCCTTTCATCTTCTCGACATTGTGCTGCAACAATCCTTGCTGCCTTCTTCTCCTTGACTAGATCCTTCTTTTTCTGTTTTAATTCTTACATTTCAAATTTCTTTTTTTCAGACTCAACTAATAGGTTTATATAGTCCTCTGAGGTGAGTAACTGTGAGCTTCGACACAAACGAAGACTACCTGGTGCACCTTGTTTTTTTTTCATTGATACTCTCTCTATTGGTAGCTTTAGGAACCAGCCAAGTATCTTTTCCACCCCTACCACCTGCATGTCATTGCTTGGTACTTCCCTTTCAGTATCTGATGGAACTGATTGAGCTATATCATTATCTTCATTTGATGCCTTATTATTTGCTTCACCTTCATCCATTGATCTATTTTCCACGAGAAAATAAACAATTTCATTGTTCAATTCTGTTGGTTGTGAGGGCATGTTCATGCTTTTTTCATTGGTTGTTGAGACACTATGTGCATTCATATTAATCATTACTTCTTCTAGCCATGAAGGTGGGGTTACTTGGCTTGGCAATGTCAATTGGCCATTGTCAACTACATGTTCAACAATGTCATTAACATTATCAACAATAAGAGTTTCATGTTCTTGAGTTGGTGGAACGATCTCCATGTTACTACGAATTTGTTCATGGTTATACTGTGTTTCACATACAGTTTCATCATCTTCATCATATAAGTGTCCTTGAGAGAGGGAAATCATATTACCAGCTGCAACAACATCATCTTGGTCATCTACTTCTTGCACTTTAACACCTGCTTGGGCATTCCCTCCTTCTTGACCATCCACATGAAACACTTGGCTACAACCAGTATCATGCATAAGAACATCATAGTTCAGTGGCTAGATTCTTGTCCTCCTAAAGCTAGCTTTGATATTTGATGGTGTCAAAGCCCCTCTAAAATCTTTACTTGCAAGCTCTTCTAGCTTGAACCTTTTCACCTCAACCCCTAGATTCGTTGCCATCCATGCAGCACACTCTGACCTGAAATAGTTCTTCAAAGGGCCAAACACACTAACATCAAGGTGTTGCAGTCTATGAGTGGTATGAGCAGGCAATGTCAACATATTGATGCCTAAATTGTTTGCTTCCCCAATTGTTTGTACATCCATGTGGCTCCAATGGCCATCTAATATCAATAGGTGTCTATTATTAGGCGAGATGCCACCTGGTACCGATGCATCAAAGTGAAAAAGCCAACTTAAAAGCCATTCTTTAGTCATCCATGCATGGGGATATGCAACCATGCATGCACTTGGTTCACAGTTCTATATATAGTTTTTCAGTTGATTTTTACCTTTGAATAGATAAAATCTTGCGATTGAAGTACCAATTGCATTGACACAACATAAAATAGTTATCCACTCCCTACTTTTAGGCAAAATCTTTGGCACATTTTAGCTCCCTCTCTTGGAAATTACCCACATGCCATAGTTCCTCCCCGGCTGTAAATCTGTTTCATCACAGTTCCATATATGGTCTGCTCTATAAGAATGTATATCATAAGCACTAGAAAGTGTGTCATAGAACTTTTGCATGACTGCATGGCACAAATATAATGTTTTGTCTCTATCATGGCCCTCAGCAATACTCAATACAACTTCTGGATGCCTTTTTTTAAACCCATACCACCATGATTTACCAAGAAACGAATCTTTGAATCGGTTTGGCCTCCCTTGACAGATTTGAGCAACTGTGGATTTGAGTTGTATCAATTCTAGCCCATGTCCCAATTGGGCCATCTCTTTACACCACTCAACCACCTCGGCCTCCTCCTCCTCAATCATAACTATAATAGGCCCTCTACATTTTGTATGAGTCAGTCCATTTATCCAATAATGTATTGATGAGGGAGGAATAACATGTTTTTTTGCAGATGCCTGAACTGAGTATCCATTAAACTCTATGTCATCAATTGCAACTAACATTTCTTCTTTTGTCCATCCTCTAATAGCACTGATATTTTTAGTTGAACTTTCCCCTTGGACTTTTGTTGATGGTGGTTTTGTGGTTGATTTTTTGTTAACATCAGCTTCATTCGCATGGTCATCCTCAACAGTGTTCCTTGGGGCATTTTTGACATTGACATCACCTGTCCTGTCCTCATCAGACGATGTGCATCGCAGCTACACAACCCTTGTCACTCTCCTGCCACTTCTCCTTGTACGAGGAACATAAGTAGCTTTTGCCATAGATGCAACAACTTGTAAAATTATTGCATGCATTTAGATAAGAATATCTGTAAATTATGCTTTCATACAAGGCAATTTTTTTTTTTTCTTTATTACAGGAAATTAACAACATGTATGTTAGTAATCTTGAAAAATCAAATATACAGAATCATTTTGTTGTATGTCTTCAAAATTATCAGTGATTGTCATTTTGATAACTTGTATTTACACTTAAAATACCATGACTGTATTGATTTGTTTTTTTAATGCATTTCCCAACAAAGCTCTTGTTCGATTTGACTACTTAAAATATTGTTTTGTTGTTTTGTTGTTTTCTGTAAGGATGCACTTCTCTAGAAATGGATCTCTGGCTATCGAGGAGTTATCATTGACCAAACCAAGCATGGTATTTAATTTGACCAAGGCTCCAACTTGAGACCCCCTAAATCACTCTTGATCACAACTTTGCCATCATAACAAATTTTTTCCTCATGTCACTTACAGTTGAACTTTCTGGTAATGTAAACATTCATTTCAACTACAACTCTTATTTGCATCTTGTCTACATATATAAGAGAGGCCATGCAACTTTCTTAAATAAGGAAAGGATATTATCAATTTGTAAATTTTTGAGTAATTATTGACCTCATATATCAAATTAGATAAAGTGAATAAGAGTAATGAGGGTGGAGTTTGCCACATTTGCAATAGTTTGAGGTTGGTTGTGCCTTCTTTGTGGTCCTTCATTCTGATAGGTTCCCCTTGTGTACAATAGCCTTCCAATATGGCCCTTCCACTGCTTCTAGTTCATTGGTTTATGTTATTTTCTTCCTTTTACATTGTTTTGTTTACTTTCGGATCATATTTCAAGAATGATCTAACCCCCTTTTCATTTTCTTCTTTCAACTTTTTCTTCACTTTATTTTGTATGTCCTATTTATGCTACCATTAATCTTCATGATGTTTATTGGTGGCCTCATACAAGGTTTTCAGTTCCAAAAACGAAAGTTGTATTGCAATAGTTGACCACTAATTAAGAAACTCATCTAAACCATCTTATCTATATTACAGCGAACACAAGGACAATAAATCTATGCTTATCTTCCAATTAGGCCATAGTTTTTGTTTCTTATTATAAAATTTCATTAAGCTTTTGTTAAAAAGGATTCTCAGAAAGAAATTGCCTTGTGAAATTATGGTTAAACAAATTTCAATTGAGTTGATCATCATGTTCCTACATATTTTCGCATGATGTCTTATGATAAGTTGTTATTTTATCCTTCATGTCGCTAGAGAGATGTCCAAGAAACCAAACTTTTGTTGCAATACCTAAAGTGCTACCATTATTGTGTTAAGTGAATGGAGGCTAAGGCTCCTTCACTATGTCCAGTGCTTTTAATTGATAAGATGTATAAAATTTCGTTGTCGTGGAAACTTGTGACCATGGTTTACTTCTATTACGAAGACAATAAAACAGTATAAGATGATAGTTTACTGTTTCAGAAATAAAGGGGTATAAGATTTGTAGAAATAATTTTAAAAGAACGACTTTTCTTGTTGGGCACACCAAGCAAATAAAATCAATACCTTCCTTACACTAAATTGAAATTAAATTACGTCTATAAGTCTGAACATAGAAATAGGTGAATTGTGAAATAGAACTGTATGTTGTGTGTTGATTTTCATGAAACTGAAACTTAAGGTGCTACCATTATTGTGTTAAGTGAATGGAGGCTAAGGATCCTTCACTATATCCAGTCCTTTTAATTGATAAGATGTATAAAATTTCATTTTCAGGAAAACTTGTGACCATGGTTTACTTCTATTACAAAGACAATAGTTTACTGCTTTAGAAATAAAATGGTATAAGATGATAATTTACTGCTTTAGAAATAAAGCGGTATAAAATTTGTAGAAATAATTTTAAAACATCAAATTTTCTTGCCGAGCAAACCAAGCAAATGAAATCATTACTTTCCTTACACTAAATTGAAATTAAATTACGTCTATAAGTCTGAACATAGAAATAGGTGAATTTTGAAATAGAACTGTAGGCTATGTGTTGATTTTCATGAAACTAAAACTGTAAGAACTGTGATAAATGAAAACGAAACTGTAAGAAAAATGTGTTGTAATTGATATAACTAACTTGGATATACTGGCAACTGTTCTATGATGTTTTGTCTTCAAGGTTGCTGAATAGTTTGAAAGCTTAACATGCAACTTCAACAGTGGTTGAACTTCTTTTATAGTTTTTAGCACTTGAATTTAATTGGTGGTAAGGATGGACATGGATTGCAATGGCTTCATTTTGAATGTGTGTTCTGGATTTAATTTGTTGTGGTCTAATGGTTGGGAATTTTTATTTGTTGATCCATGTGCTTTGATTTGTTTTAATGAGAAATAGAATGAGTTGGGTGTCATTTACTGAACAAAGTGGGTTTAATGTTATTGGGTTGGGTGTCATTTATTGAACATAGGAGGTTTAGTTGTTGAACAACACAATAGTTATGGCTGACATACATTCACTTTTATTATGTGCAGGTATGGATATTTATTTGGGATACAAAGCTTCAGTTCTGATAAGTGGGGGTTAAAGTGACTGCTACTTTGTACTTCTGGAATAGACCATTTTGGAAGAATTTATGTTTTATCTATTTTATAGTTGGGTCAATATGGTTAAGATACTATTTATGGATATTTGTGGGCCCAGTCAATGTTTTGGGAAATTTTGGAGATAAATTAATACTTATTTATACTTAATGTTATTTATCTTTGTTTAAATATTGGTAGCAAAAGTCTCAATTTCTGGTGGTTTGGTGGGACTAGTACTATATCATTTACTGGTCCCTGCACAAAATTAGACATCTCTTCCCTAGTCTTATCTTTAACTTATTAAAATTTTAAATTATAGATACACGAGTAATTTTTTAGTTTCTTTATTGTAATCTCATCTTTAATTTATCAAAAAATAATTCATGAAAGGTGACATATAATTTGTTAAAAAAATGAAATGTAGAATTTGTGATTGTTTATTTCAACTTCTCCAGCAAGGTCGATTTCAATTGTTTTTTAGAAAACAACATTGTGAGTGCGTTACATTTTATGTTTTCTTGTATAAATCGTCTGTGCGTGTTAAATATTGAAATGTTTGCGTTTCAAAATTTCTAATCACCAATATATCCATATAATTCATTATCGTTTCTATTCATGATAAAAACTGAATATATTAATTATAAACTAAATGGTTCTCCAGGTGAGATACTTTGAGAGTGTACAAACACTCATACAAGCCCACTTACATTGAGTCAGATGAGCCTCAAATATATAGGCTTTCACACTAACGGGATGGTTTCAACCACTCCCTAAATATTAGGATATGAGGTCTAAGATTAGAGTCTCAAATCTATCATCATCATAACAATAATCTAAGTTTAGCTTTCTCCATTACTTACAACACTCCCCGTTAATGGAGAAAGGGTACTGAACAATAACATATGCCTTATGGTCTAGTCTCAGCTAGGCTTACAATTAAAATATGAAAAAACTTGGTAACAAAGCTTTTCATTTTGGTCTTTTTGCTTGTGAGTCCATGCTTTTTCATCTTCAGTCGAGGCTTCATATTCACTTTCCTCGTCATGAGGTAGGGTTGTATTTTCACCTCAATTCTTCCCCATTGTGGAAATCTTGAATTATTGTTTTCACACTTCTCAAGAATATGACAGGATGGATAGGAGAATTTTCCCTCTCACTATTTATAGTGTCAATATGAACATCAAGTATGATGTCTTCATCATTCGTTCATGTAACGTATGCAGACACAGAAATATTAACGAGATCATCACAATTTAAATTCTCTCCATCTTTGTCTTCTTCTGCCACATTTTTGTGAACAGCTTCATGTGGCTTGTCCAACTGATCTTCAACACTTTGTTCCTCTTTACACCCTTCGTGAAGATCAACACATTCTTCTTCAATCTCAGGATCTTGCACTATAGACTGTGCCTTTTGATTCCCGTGGTCATCAACAGAACCACATTGTTTTTCTGAAATTTCTACTGACTTGAACATACTACCCATTCTAGTGCCTCCAAATTCACACATGAGAAAATCATCATCATCAGAATAAAAAATATCTAAAAATATAGACATGTTGTTAAATTCCAGCTTATCTTGCTTTATCTTGCTCCGAGATTTCTTTTCAACTCCACATGGTCCTCTAACGAGCTCCAACAACTTCATTACCACACAAGCGAGAAACTTCTCCCTTTGACAGTTTTTCAACTGTAGAACCTTATATTCTGTGGCTTTTGTGCCACGCAGGTCTTAGTGTCCTCAGCTTTGGCGATGAGCAACAAAAAAACCTCTCACAAGCTGGAAACACTATCAATATCTAATTCTGATGTATGTAATTAGCAATTTCTGATAACACATATTTTTGAAGATGAGTTGAAATCAGCAAGAACTTTCACATTTTCATTGTGGCATATAATAACTTAGAAGAAAATTTACCTAATTGGTTTTAGGATCTCCACAACCTGCAACTTAAGTTTCTCAAACAATTAAATTTCCAGGACAAATCTACTAGATGATGCTCTAGAACATGAAGCTCTGGAACACGCCTAAACAACATGCTGCCTCCACGCAGCTTTCTTGCTCCACCGACTTCACTAGGAATTTGCTTTACTGGAGATGTTACTATTGCAATGGCATGAGAATGTGCCAAACTCATGAATAATTAGATGTATTCCACATTGAATTCATGCTAAAATTCCACAAGCACTTCTTTCTCGAGATGTAAATGTTTAGTACTTCGTCATTTCATTATGGAGAAAGAATGTGCCAACTCCTTCCACAAAAAATTAAACTCCACTACCTCCACGCCTCAATCACGGTCTCCTTCCTTCTCAGAAGACCACAGCAACCTCGGCCTCAGGAGCAGATCCATGGAAATATGGCAGCGAAACCATACTTACGCAACAACTCTCTACCACCTCTGCTCGATGCACGACCTTTAGATGGCAGTGAGGAGGAAGACTATAGAAATTTCATGCAGCATGCCCTCATAGGGTCAGCATGATTTTACTCCAAGACTTTGCGCCGATCCAACATGATTTTCTCCTCAAAACCACACGACAATTTCCTGTCAGGCACGTTGGGCAAATCCTTCACTCAGCATACAGGTTCCTCGACCCTGCAGCTCTGATACCATGATAAGCACTGAATATATTAACTATAAACTCTGGGTACAAACACTAATACAAGCCCACTTACATGGAGTTAGATGAGCCTCAAATATATAGGGTTCCACACTAACGGGATGGTTTCAACCACTCCCTAAATATTAGGATATGAACTCTAAGATTAAAGTCTCAGACCTATCATCATAATAACAATAATTTATGTTTAACTTTCTCCATTACTTCCAACAATTCATTACCTTCATTCTGTCCATTTCATCTTCCCTTCAATACGGATTTGGTGTTGATCCCACAACTTCTAAGATTCTGAATTTTCTCCTCATGATTCACATATTCATAGTTGCTCCTACAATTTTATGAAAGAAAGGTCCCTGTCCCTGTCATATACTATCAAATGAAAAATTTAAACACTGCGCAAACGGCTGCATTGATTTTGTTATATATTATGTGTGCTGCTTTGTAGTAAATGTAGTTTTTGTAACAACGCATGTTTCATGAGCACGTGGATTAATATTGGGGGATATTTATTGAGGAAAAAATGGCATAATATATTGGGAGATATATAGGGGGTAGAGGTTTTTTATATTGGAAGGTATATAAATGGAGGCCAAATTTAATGAAAAAATATAAAGGGGTATAAAAAATGTTAATGAAAAAATGGATAGCTACAATATCTAGTGAAAGTAGGGGTATTTAAATTGGGATGGTGTATTGGGTTCGTATTGGTAGCGGGTTAAATATTGAGATTTTTATTGGGTGCGGAGCCTGATAATTTTTTGTAATATATAATTCTCTAACAACTGGTATCAGAGCTGAAGGTTTATATGGCTGATAAACTCGCAAGTGAGAAGGGTTCCTGGTTCGAGTGGGAGTAATGGTAGAAGATCGTAGGCTTAGGGTCGAAAAATTTAACGGTGAAAACTACCAGCTGTGGAAGATGCAAATGGAAGATTATTTGTACCAGAGAGATCTGTACCAACCATTGAGTATAAAGACAAAGAATTCAATGAGTATGATAGACACAGAATGGGATATTCTCGACAGAAAAGCACTTGCAACAATACAACTATGCCTAGCAGCATCAGTAGCGTTTAATATTTCAAATGAAATGACAATAGAGGGTTTAATGTCGACATTGTACAAACTATATGAAAAACCATCGGCCTCAAATAAGGTATTTCTTATGAAGAATTTATTTAATATGAAGATGTCAGAAGGTGGATCTATTGTTGATCATTTAAATGAGTTTAATATAGTTACTAGTCAGTTAAGTTCTGTAGGGGTAACTTTTGATGATGAAGTTAGGGCTCTATTATTTCTATGCTCATTTGCTAGAAAGTTGGAATGGTTTAGTTATGGTAATTAGTAACTATGTCTCTGGATCTAGTACTTTAAAGTTTGATGAATTTTTCGGTGCAATTCTTAGCGAGGAAATGTGACAGAAAAGCTCTGGTGAGACATCAGGTAATGCTTTGACTGCAGAGACTAGGGGAAGAAAAATGGACAGAGGAAAGAGCTCCGAATATCACAGTATGTCAAGAAAAGGAAGATCCAAGTCTAGATCAGGGATAGTGTGCTGGAAATGTGGGAAGAAAGGACACCTGAATAGAGACTGCAAGTCTCGAAAGGGAAAAGAAGGAGACACACCAAGAAAATAATCATGAAGCGAATGTAACAGGTGATGTGTTGCAAGATGCTTTGATTCTTTCATTAGAAAATATTATTGATGCCTGGGTGGTAGATTCAGGGGCCTCATTCCATGGCACACTTGATAGGAAACATTTTTATGATTATGTTCAAGGATATTTTGGACAGGTTCGATTGGGTGATGATAAACCGTGTAAAATCATTGAAATAGGTACAATTTTCATAAAACAGCAAAATGGAAATCAGTGGATATTGAAGGAGGTAAGGTATGCTCCAGATTTGAAGAAAAATATAATTTCAACAGGGCAGTTGGGAGGTGAAGGTTGCGTAACTACTTTAACAGATAAAACCTGGAAGGTCACTAAAGGATCCTTGGTAATAGAGAAAGGAGGAAAGATTGGTACATTATATTTATGTAATGGTATTTCTAATTCTGTTAATGATTTAACCTCTACAGGAGAAGATACGACATTGTGGCATCGTAGGCTCAGGCACATGAGTGAGAAGGGGATGAAGATTCTATACTCAAGAAATTTGTTGCCAGGTTTGAAGCATGTTGATTTAAAATTATGTAAGAATTGTGTTTATGGAAAATAGAAGACAGTTAGATTCCTTAGAGTTGGGAAAGAAAAGAAGAGTGAAAAATTAGAGCTTGTGCAAACAGATGTATGGGGACCTGCTCAGGTATCATCTCTTGGTGGCTCTCATTATTATGTTACCTTTATTGATGATGCAACGAGAAAAATCTAGATTTATTGTATTCGAAATAAATTGATGTATTTGATACTTTCAAGTAATGGAAAGCTTTGGTTGAAAATGAGACAGGAAAAAGGTTGAAGTGTCTCAGATCAGACAATGGAGATGAATATTGCAGCAAAGAGTTTGATAGGTATTTTTGAGAGAATGGAATGCGTAGAAAGAAGACAGTTCTAGGAACGCCACAAGAAAATGGTGTGTCAGAAAGGATGAACAGGACAATCATGGAGCATGCAAGGTGCATGAGATTGCATGTAATATTGCCTTTACAATTTTGGGTGGATGCTGTAGATACTGCTATTTATCTAATAAACAGAGGGCCTTCAAGCTCCTTCGATGATGGTATTCTAGAGGAGGCATGGACAGGTAAAAAGGTAAACTACTCTTTCTTAAAGACTTTTTGTTATGAAGCCTTTGACCACATTAATAAAGAAAATAGAACAAAGCTTGAGGCAAAATCAAAGAAATATACCTTTATTGGATATGGTGTTAATGATTTTGGTTATCACTTTTATGATTATGAAAAACACAAAATCATTAGGAGCAGAGATATCATATTCAATGAAAAGGTTTTGTATAAGGATCAGCTGCAGGAAAAGAAATAGGAAAAAGAAAATAAAGAATACACAGTGCTTGACGAGATCACAAGAAAAGTAATGGTGCATGAAAATCATAATGATCAACAACCAGAACAACAACCACAATAGCAACAAGAACCTCAAACACCTGAAAGTGGTGTTAGAAGATCTACTAGGATAAGTAGACCGCTTGAACGATACTTTCCTTCATTATATTATGTATTGTTGACTGATTCTCATGAACCGAAATGTTATGAAGAAGCAGTGCAGGTAGAAACTAGGAAGAAGTGGGAGCAAGCCATGAAAGAAGGGATGGACTCCTTAGCACATAACTGGACTTGGGACTTAGTCAGGTTGCTTGCAGGTAAAATAGCATTGCAGAATAAATGGGTTTACAAGTTGAAGGAAGAATATGGAGGTAGAAAAAGGTAGAAAGCTAGACTTGTGGTGAAAGGGTTTTCACAGAAAAACGGTATAGACTTTGATGAGATATTTTCTCCTATTGTTAAAATGACTTCAATAAGAACTATTTTAAGTCTAGTAGCAGCTAAAGATTTTCATCTTGAGAAGTTATATATAAAGACAACCTTTCTCCATGGGGATTTGGAGGAAGATATATATATGCAGCAACCACAAGAATAAGATAAAAGAGAAGGAGAAACTAGTGTGCAGATTGAAGAAGAGTTTGTATGGCTTAAAACAGGCTCCAAGGCAGTGGTATCTAAACTTTAATAGGTTTATGTCTATACAAGGTTTTACTAGATGTCACTATGATCATTGTGTTTATCTCAAAAGGCAAAATGATGGCAACTATATTATATTGTTATTGTATGTAGATGACATGCTTGTTGCAAGTTATAACATGCAGGAAATAAATGCACTCAAAAGAAAATTGGCAAACCCATTTACAATGAAGGATTTGGGTGCTGCAAAACAAATCCTTGGTATGAGAATAACTAGAGACAAGAAGAATCGCAAATTAACATTGTCTCAAAGTGAGTACATAGAAAAGGTGTTGAAAAGGTATTATATGCAGAATGAAAAACTAATTAGTATACCTTTGACTAGCCATTTCAAATTAAGTAAGGAGGAGTGTCCCAAGACTCAGGAAGAAATGGCTCATATGTCTAAAGTTCCATATGCATCAGCAGTTGGAAGCTTAATGTATGCAATGGTATGCACAAGGCCTGATATTGCACATGCAGTGGGAGTTGTAAGCAGGTACATGAACAATCTAGGAAAAGAACATTGGATGGTAGTGAAGTGGATTCTCAGTTATTTGAGAGGTACCACAAATCAAGCATTATGCTTTGGTGGTTCAAACATTGCTCTATAGGGATATGTTGATGCAGATATGGTGGGTGATAGAGATAATAGGAGAAGCACAATAGGGTATGTGTTTACTATAGGTGGAACAACTGTTAGTTGGGTCTCAAAACTGCAAAGTGTTGTTGCACTCTCAACAACAGAAGTAGAATATGTTGCTGCTACAGAGGCTAGTAAAGAAATGATTTGGTTACAAAGGTTTCTAGATGAATTGGGTAAGAAGCAGGAGATGGGAAAGTTATACAGTGACGGCTAGAGTGCCATACATCTTGCAAAGAACTCTACATTTCATTCCAAGACTAAACATATACAGCTCAAGTACCATTTCATACAGTCATTGTTGGAAGATGGACAGTTGAAGCTGGAAAAGATACACACTAGCTAGAATCTTGCAGATATGTTAACAAAAGTTGTAACCAGGGAGAAACTGAGAATTTGCTCAGTTTCAATTGGTCTTCAAGTATGATGAAGAAGATGAGAAACAGCTAGGTCCAAAGTGGAGTCATTGTCCAGCAAATGAAGCAACGATGGAGTTGATATAATCAGTCTCCAAGTGGGAGATTGTTGGGTGTGGA
The DNA here is from genome assembly GCA_031772625.1 of Pinus tabuliformis. NCBI lineage: Eukaryota > Viridiplantae > Streptophyta > Pinopsida > Pinales > Pinaceae > Pinus > Pinus tabuliformis. Next base: position 633,738,834 of record CM062813.1, on the reverse strand, counting down.
GCCTGATTATCTTCTGTAATATATAATTCTCTAAAAAATTTTAGAGGTATTTCCAATATGTAGTGAAATTAAGGGTATTTTTTAATATGCCACGATCGCACATGATGTGTTAGAGGTTAATTGAGTGAAGCCCCCATGCCAAAAACTGTGCAATCCTGTCAAACAGTCTTCCCAGTGAAAACTTTACAATCTAGCCTAATAGTGTTGCTCAACCCAGAAATTGCACAATTCTGGGCAGCAATAAGCTGCTCCTCCAAGAAATTGTGTAATCCCTCTGGATAGCCAGCCCAACTTCCTCCCAGAAATTATGCAAAAATATCCCTCAGTCAAGCAGGCTATTGCATGTGCCTTCAAGTTGACTGGTTCCACTCGAGACCAAGGAAACTTGACTTGCATGTGTGGACTTCTTTTTCCCGAAATAGCAAAAGGAAACATGCAAAAAACATCCCTAGATTTTAGGGGGATATTTTTAGGAGCTGGAGGTTACATGCAAAGATCGTTTTAGAAACATTCCTCCAAGTGTTGCTTTTTCCTACATTTGTGCCATGCACATCATGAGCCTCAAACTTATTTATGCGACTCTTCAAAGCTCATTATTCACATCAATCTTGGATCTCTGACATCCCACAACACATCCAGGAGCTTTCGACACATCCAACTCAGCTATTTCCGAGTAAGTCTGCTTAACTTGTCTTTTGCAACATTTCTATTGCCTTTTGTGTTTTGGCTTGTGTGAGTGTTGTCTGCTTGATTTTTGTAAATGTTTGTTGTCATTTGCATGCATGTTAGCTTGTACAAGAACCGTTTCAATTTTCGTTAGCATCTCATTGTTGTCGCATGCATGACACTATTTTGCATGAATGGTCGTCAATTCAGCGACTCGTTTCACACACATGAATGTTATTCCATTTTTTGAACCTTGCATTCACTATTTTCATGCATGATCATTCACTCCTGCTTACACTCAGTATCGCCATGCATTCACATCTTCATTTGCTTTCAGTTGCCCATCAGCGGGTCTGGTCAATACTTGGTCATCTTTTCATGTTGCTTGTATGGCCAAGAGATCATGGAGACCTTCCTGCAGAGTTGGGTGATCGTGTTGGACCAACTGACCAATGAAGGAAAAGCATGCAACTGGTCCAACATTTTGGCTCACATGCTGAAGGAACAGGTAACGAGATCTTGACATCCCCCCAAAGGTCAGCAACCAGAAATCTACATGTCCACTTACATATTGGATGAAATTTTTTCCCATCAGTAGTTTCCAAGCACGAAGTGGTCATGGACATCGGCGGAAACCTATGTGAATACTTATTGTAAATTGTTCTCTGAATGCAGCTTCAGAGGAGTTATCACATAGTTGTCAGATCATTTTGTCACCATATTGTACAAGATGATATTTGAGTAAGATCCACCTTGCATGTCAAAGGGAGTAATGGAGGCACTCATCGACATAACAGATTTGTATGCCTCACCATCTAGCACCTTCATACAGATGTACATTGCGGAGAAGCCTCCTCATTTTTTTCGAAGTTTGTGCTGGACAAGCTCATCATGTAAGAAGTATCATACCACATTTCGGTAGGACTTTCAGCTAGGCTACATTAGAAGAAGAAGGAACCTTGGCCAACTTTTCCATTGTGGATCGGGTTTTACGAGATAGAGAACCTCAAGCATGCGGATTTTGAAACATAGGGGCGTCTCATTGGGTAGGGAAAGACCCATGGATATATTGTTACAACTTCTTCAGGACCAATGAAATGGTCGGCATTGCTTTGGAATGGTTAATGAAGCAGCGTGAGGCAGCATCCAGGAGAGCACTAGCAATAGATGTAAACATACTGGCACATGACAAAGGCAAGAGAAAAATTGTCGACAGTGTAGAGGTGAAAACAAACCTGCAAGTTCAGAGCATACCCACCTGTGTAGAAAGAAGCTTTGGAAAAAGAGGCAAAGAGGCAACAGGGTGACAGGAGGACCACATAAATATAGAGAGAAAAAGAGAGAATGGAGGAAACAGTGAAGGAGTTGCATGAGTTGAAGGAGCAACTCGAGAAGGAACAAGAGCTGCATCAAAAGGAGAAGGAAGTACAACAAGAACAGGTACAATAGGGGTGCAACATGTACAAAAAAGTGAAACTACGCCCATATAGGTAGTAGACTCATCCGAATAGCTTGCACCAAGCAGACAGGGTGAGCAGACACATAAGCAGGACTTTGCTCAAGAGATTGAACAAGAACTTGAGCAGATGGACATTGATATGGAGAAACAAGACATAGATCAAGACATCAACCTCATGCCTTGCCACCAAGAGTTTGACCAAACAGCTTCACCAGATACAAGACCAGAGCAAGTCCCAAGCGACCAAGGAGATACTAAGATCCTTGGAGACAATCCAGAATGACAGATGCACAACATATCATTCGACAAGTCGCAGCATAGAGTTGTATAATCATGCAGAGTGTCTACTCCAGATGACAACACATCTTATGTGCAGTTTGAAGGACAAGTGATCGTGTCTGACGTGAACAAGCATCTAGCAGGATAGGCTGATTCTACCAAAGCATATGTTGAAGCCACTAGCTCAATCGTTCGCTTCTTGATAGCTGAGAAAGAGTGAATGGCTAAGGAGTTACAGACGACCAAGTAAGGAGGAGAATTTGTTACAACATCCACCCTAGCAGAGTTGAAGAAGGAAATACTTGATGAAATATTGTCCCTTGGGACAGTCATGTGGGCATTGTATTCCAAGTTTGGTACTGTGCATAAGGCAGTTGTCCATCTCAACGGTTGGTAGCAGTGATGTGCTAGGAGAGCACTTATCTTTTCAAATGTGCACATGACTATTGATTACATGAAAATATTGACAATGAGATACAAGGAAGCCCAGTTACACTTGCCTAGGATGATGAAGCCCAGAGCGGTTGAGATAAAGGCATGCATCCGGAGTCAAGTCCAGAACTGTCAAGACCTCCCGCAACTCATTACTAGTATACAGTCTTCCCATTCATGGGTATTCGTGAGTATGGGCGTTTTTGTGCACACACATGTGATCCCATCCATTGGGCCACTCATCGAGGTGAAGACAAAGGCACAAGTCCGACCGGAGCTTGACTCATACTTTGACGAGTTAATGCGCATATCCACCAGTGTAGACTTGGTGATCAGTGCAGACATCATGCATCAGTATGTCACTGGTCTAGGCACACTCAAGACAATGATGCACATGTTATTTTATGCGTTGGACAAAGGAGATAGAGCAGTGTACTCAGATGCAATGGAGGCAGTAGTTTGGTTCCACAAAGATGTCACCATAGATTACACAAACACCAATGCGAACTACCAAGCTTGGCATTAATTCGCCACCATCGACCATCCTGAGGATGTCGAAGAGATGGTCTTCCCATAGTTGTCCGAATGATAGTGATTTCTTTCATGGCTTGCTCAAGCCTCTTCTGTCTCACATGGGTACATGTGTAGATTATATGTAATGTCTTTTCAAGTGGAAGTTTAAGTGTTGATAGTTTGATGTAACAGTCATAGAGTAGTTGAAGAGTCATGAGGATAGATAAACAGTCATAAAGGGGAATTTCAAGGGCCACCCCACCCTTTGCTGTATATAGTCCTTCATAACTCATTGTACAGGCTTTTGGTCAGCCAAGCTTCCGATAGGAATATCTTAGGCAAAGCTTGGAGATTATTGTAACGAGCCTTGGCTTCTCCACAATGCAGACATAGTACATCTCTTTGGAGTAGAAGGCAGCAATGACTGTAACATTCCACTGTTTGGACTAGTGGTAGGTCATAGTCGTACAGTATGATTTGAACTTTCACTTATTAATATAATAGAACCAACATGTTTCATGCCTATGTCGTATTGTATTTCAACTATCTTGTTTACTCTAAATGATATATGTATATGTTTGCTTATGCATGTGTGTATAGACTCTTTATGTATCTGTATGTATGAATCTTACTGAAATGTGTTGGTTGTTTAACCATCAATTTGGATTGTTAGCTTACCTGCCTTCGAGTTTGTGATGCATCTTTTCTCATGTGTTCCCTTCTTAACTATGTGATTTCATAGGTTTCCAAGGGGTGCACTCACATCACCCTCTGTGCGTTAGACCCGTTCATGCACCTTCCTTGACTTTCTGCATATGTCACACCCTTGCTACCAACCGGGACATATTATTTGCCTCTGCGTGCAACCGTGGTCAAGGTGATCTGGTATGACCCACTGCTGGGACTCCTACACCAAATGGTCTAAGGTCTAGTTGGTACTTCTTACCGGGGAAATTCCCTGACATCTTGGCGGGTCCAACACCATCAACATAACAATACACACACACACACACACGCACACACACACGCACATATATATATATATATATATATATATATATATATATATATATATATATATATAATTTTGGCAGGACTACATCTTCATAATGTCCGATATATCATCTCCATCGGGGCGGGGAATTGAATCGGTGGTTTCACATCAAGGAGTGTCTTAACAAAACACTCGATCACTATCTATCCAATACCCCATGGATATATATATTTTACCAATTACAACATCATAAGTATGGATACTAAATTTACTATGATTATAACATTTCAAATACTTAGTGTTAGTTGGGTTTTTTGGGTGGTTGAGAGGTAGATTGGACTCCTCCCCACCCATGTTCCATTCCTGATAGTAACATGATAAAATTTGATGTAACATTTTAATGTTTTATAACTTTTCTGTTGAGATACATTTCAAATACTTAGCGTTAGTTGTTTTTTGGGTGGTTGAGAGGTAGATTGGACTCCTCCCCACCCATGTTCCATTCCTCATAGTAACATTATAAAATTTTGATGTAACATTTTAATAGTTTATAACTTTTCTATTGAGATTTAATACTTCTTAACAACCAAACATATATATTCTTTATATAAAAAATATAATTACTTTCCATATATAATTATTATTAATAATTTCTTTTAATTAAATTCTTATAAAGATTACATATTCAAAATAAACATCATGTAAAGCCTTACTAAAAAATGTGTAAGTTTTTTTTAAAGATTAATGCTAATAAAAACTAAATAAATAATACCAATTTATCAAAATATTTACTCAATACATATATATATTCATTTTACCAGAAAAATATATAATATATATCTACATTTTGAAAATAATATTCTATCCAACATAGATTTAAAAAAAAATTAACTAAATGTTACTTCATATTAATAACTTAGAACCACACTCAATTGACCTATTTTGCAATAAAACATTTAAAAATACACAGTGAGAAGGGCCTACCTTATGATGACGGAATATCCAAACACAAGCCAGCTTAACTTCATTAACAACATTGTCCCTGTCCAAAGATCAATATTTCCCCACACTACTTAAGACAATGTCTTTACTCCAATGGTAAGGTGGTGATGAATAGTTGACCACCGATGAAAATTATGATTTAAAATTGGAGACAAATTTCTGAATGGCTTCAAACAAACTTATTTTTGTTCGCTTTCTGACCCAATCAACATTATTTTTAGACCGTTGATACTTTGGCCATCGAGTGGGAAAGCTGTTAGATGGGCCATAAGTTGAGCTATGTTTAGGGCAACACTCATGATGGCCGTGTAGTGTCTAATCAAAACTAGTGGAATCAGCAGGGTAATGGAGAATTAATTATTTTAAGAAATGATCTTTATCACATACACAGAGTTATCAATAATTTTTATAATTTAATTCATTTTTAAATAATTATTTTTTCTCTTTCATATATTTTCATCAACATAAACATAAAAAAATTATTATTATTATATTAATTTTTTTATAAAAATGGTCATTATTATATCAATCTAATTTAAGAAAAATAAATAAAAAATTTGTGAGTCAATTTTTTTCATCAGATTTTTATAAAAACAAAGATTACAAAAGATGTCTCAATGGTCCCTTTTACCACATTTCGATTAAACTTGTTGGAAATGGGGTTGGAATATGCCACAAATAAGCCTTTACATGCATTATTTACACTAGGCTTAGAAGCTATACATTTCTTATGGGAGAAAAAAAGGTCAGAAAAACTAACAACAACATATCAAGGAGGGGGATTAGGAGGGAGTATAGGGGGCTACAAAATAACCAGGATGTGCATGCATGTCAAAAAAATATGTTCCACCTCGACAACTAGATTACGGAGGTGGTCATTCATTCAACGATGGCTCTATCAGAATTTATCTAGTTGTTCCAATATCTCATTCTGACTTAATTGTATACCATTCATATATGCAAACAATTCATTATGGTCCTCATATCTATGGTCGCGAAGAATGTACAAATTCACCTAGATGCCACTTAGTTGCTTTGCCATGGAATGCGAGGAGGCTGGAGCAACTATATAGCCAGGAGAGCAGTTTAGATTGTGATCCACTTCACCCTCATGATCCAAGCTTGCAAAGGTTTCAGAAGAAGAGCTATGGCTATGGGTTGGAGGACTTTCATTGAAGTGATGGCCACCCCCATGAAGATGCCTCCCTCTTTGGCATGAAATTGGTTTAAAATCTGAGGAACTAACCGTTGGGGTCATTGAGCACACCTTAAAACACCTTCCAAAATAAAAGTTAGAACAACCACCAGAAGTACAATAAGACCTGCTAGTCCTGAGAATGAAAAAAACCACGCCAGAGTAGGTTCTGAAGCAAGCTGAGAGGGACTTTCCTGAAGCCAAATGAGTTCCCATACAAGGCATGTAATTGTATTCCATAGACCCACAAATACCAAATCCTACCACCCAACTGGTCTGTGGGCAAACCCACGAAACATCAACCCTAGAAAAAGAACAATTCAAACAACTTAGAGCACTTGAAGGAGAAACAAACAACCTCTTGGTTGAGCAACAAATATGGGTGGCCACTGAAGGCATGCCAAAAATAAAAGACCAATAAGAGCCAGACTTGTAAAACCCAAGACTAAAGCTAAGAACAAAGACACAAGGATGAACGTTTAAGAATTGCAGGAACCAACTCGAGAAATAAAATGGGTCCCCTTTGCAAAGCAACCAAAGGTTGCTCAGGGGACAAAAGATAGACCTCATAGATGAGAAGAAACAATGAGACAGGGTTACCTTCTCAGTATCTGAAGAAAAAACTGACATGAACCAAGAATTCAGAATTGGGCAAGGGTGCCGATGATTCCAACCAAAAGCTATGATAAGAACCAAATTGTTGCTCAAGGTCTTTCCAAGGTCCCAGATACTTGTTTGAGATCCAAACTCATTCAAATCTATTGCAAGAATGCTTTCCACTACGCTACACTTCCAGAACCCACACCCACTTCTAGGCGAGTACCCATGGTCCCCTTCACACTTTCTGTAAAACTCTCCATTCCCAAAATTCATTGTTCGAATTTCCAACCATGAAATGAATTCCACCTTCCCTCTTAACACAACTGAAGTAACTTCTAGACTTTCCTCCCAATAAGTAAACTTAATGATAGAGTCACTCATAAAAATGAGCACGTGTTCCACGTGATAGAGAGGTATAACCCCGAAAACCACCAATTTAACATTTGTTCACCTCATTGAGGGTTTCAGATTTAATTATATATATATATATATATATATATATATAGATAATTGTAATAAAATTAAAGTAGATTAAATAATATAAAAGATAGGAACTAAATGATTTTTCCTAAATTCTATTAAACCCCTTTCCAATTCAACTTTCAAGTAAAACCTAATTTCACTTTCAATTACAATCATGGTTACATTTAACATCTATATTAGATAGCCCATAAATATACAACAAAACTTTGCATATTGATATATATCCAAAATTGGTTTCTACACTAATAAAGCAGGTCACAAAGATATGAATCCCTTCTATCATTGAAGTTCTACGATATCAAAGTATAGTTGACTCATGGCATAGCATTTATTGGGTTTTGTTTTTTCTTCTAAATTCATTAGATCAAGTGAACATGGAAAATAATATTCTTATAGATATTTAATTTTGAAAGAAAGTACATGCCAACCTAATCATAAATAAAGCTGGAATTTGAATATGATAAAATATGAGAATCTAGATTAATTTATTAATCAAACGTAATTACATATATACAAGAAGTGTTGTCTCAAGATACGTACGCTATCTTGAACACACAATCTATTGGTTGAGAGATTATATCAACCACACACCAATCTAGGAAATAGATCCTAACTACTAGGAACAGAGTCCTTTACTTAGTAAGAATCACAACTGAGACAACTATGAATTAGATATTCCAGCACTCCCCCTTAATGAGTACTTGTCTCCATATCAATTTGGAAAACCTAGTTGTGGTTAAATATACCAAAAATAATATGTTGATGTACATATAATGGAACAATCATATACCGGAATGCATGGGTTCCCAACCACTCCAACCGCCAGTCTACTAGGAAGTCCTTTACATGCATGGTTCATCCAACCTCTCGATGAACTCCCCCTAGCTATAAAATTTCACCTCATGGAGTCTAAAACCAATATGGCCCACCCAAGTGTATCCATCCCGCATGACACACTCTTCTAGGGTGTTAAAACTCTCTTACAGAGGGAACACATAACAAAGGGTATGCATGCCTCTTTGGGCCTCACATCAAGTACATAAAACATTTCAAGACCACAACCTAACCATTACAAAGCAATCTATGACATGTCGATTGGCTATAATTACAATGTGTGACTCATAATACATCATGCTAGTGATTCTATAACACAAACTCACACAAATTCATACAAAATTTATTGTCCATCATCCTCTGATATTTTATGTTGCCATCTTTAGTGTCATGTCTTCATTATACCTAGTTGCTAAGCATTCCTACAAATAAATTTGTCTATTGTTGGAATGGCAAGTTCCAACACAGACACAAATGTGTGATAATAGTTGGCTAGGCTAAATATCACAACAGAAAAATGTCTCATTCTTTCACCCAGATTTACATTAATGACACTTAATCAAATTTTAATTCAAATGACACAAGAATAATACCCCTTCAATGGCTCCAATTTAGCATTTTGTAGGTTCTTACACAACTTGCGATGTTATGCTGACATTCCTCATCTTATATCATCTTCCCTTCATTAGCTCATTCATAATTCTGAAGAACAATCCTAGCTCTATCTAAAGTTCCAATTTTGTCATTCAAACTAGGTGCTACATTATACGTGGTCTATTGAACATAACCTCCAGCTTGGTTACTTACATTTTTCTGATTTGATTGAATGAAATCCTTGAAAACAATAAATCTCTCGCTTTTCTCATCCAGTGAATTGTCTACCTTTTTGTACTTGATCGACCATGATTCATACATTTTCCAGACTTTGTCATCCGACTTCAGATCATTCGGATCATACTCAACAATTGAGAAGTCTCTTGTTGCCAACACAACAACACTGCCGCCCACCACAAGGAGGACTACAACTACAAGGATCCATGTTTTTGTCGTTGACTCTACTCAAATTTTAACAAAGATCACAGATCTGTTGAAATCCAAAACTGAAGTAGCAGTTTGACAACATTTGGGTCACCCTTCTCCTTCTCACAACATTTCAACTAAGGAAGAACTGCGATGCTGTCAGATTGTTGTAGACTAAGTGCTGCAGTCTGACAAATGAATCTATACTAGCATGCAAAATCATGAAAATCGAAAACCCTTACTTTTAATAGAGTTGTTAGAACAACCACCGTGAATTTCTATTTGAGAGAGTCCAACATTTATAATCAGGAACGCCAAGCTCAGAATTCAGAAGCATTGAAGCTAAAACGCCATGATATGTGCTATTTCAAATTGTCTTGTTTAGGCCGCCAGTGATAACCATGAGAGCGAGTGAATTTATATGGAAAATTGGCATCGTATATAATGGATGTCATTGTCAAATTTAAAATAATTATTTATTGTCAACCGACGAGCACTTTCACCTTGTCGAAAAAATATCATGATTTCCATTATTTTCTCTTGAGTGCTGCTACTGGTTGCTGCTTGACAGTGACCCCAGATCCTTCGATCTCACCGCTGACTGCTCGACATACATAGCCAGCTCCACACCAAAATAGATCCGCTTCCAAAAATAGTGCATCAAGGCACCACTATTGTTCAGCTCGGCCTCTAGCTCGACCAGGCTGTGCTTATCGACCCAAATGCATCCTTCACTCCAGATCCATGCTTCCTTCCCAACAGATCATGTCTTGATCCCCAAACCAGATTGGAATCTCACCACTAAAATAGGAATTTCTAATCGGCCCATGCAGGGGTGGCGTCTCTCTGGTCAACTACCATCGCTCTCCACTCTAGACTTCTAGGCTCTAGCAAGAACTGTACCGCTCAGCCCACTCTCCTAGGCCTCACACAGGCTACCTACAACCGATTCACCACAATGCCACACAACCACGCTCTTGCTCAACATTTTGGCTCTACCAGATTCCATATTAAGACATGGGGTCATGGACCCCATAGTTAAGTGTAACACACATATAAACTCTATTAAAAAGATATATTATCTTTCTAAAATTTTAATATGGAGCTTTATTTTGAACCATGGTATAATACCCGGAAGACCTGGTTATATTAAAACTGGACTTAAACAATTTCAAAATTTTAAATCACTCATTAAATACTATTTTAGTTTCTTCTTTGTAGGGGAGGGATGCCATTACATGTGCTCCCTCTCCTCCACCTTAGCTACACCAACGTGGATGACACTCTCGCATGTACGACACCTTCTCGACGTGGACTGCCACATGTTGTGGTGGGTGTCAGCCCTTCAAAACCCTAATTTCTACCTTTCACCCGGTTGTTTCCACCTGTTTGCCATGATGTGTGCTCTGCTCCACTTGTTTGCCATGATGTGTGCTATGCTCCGTGTCTTTTTTTTCGGGTCTAGTGTTTGGGCAAAACCCTCTACTGACGATGGTGTGGGACAACTCCATTACCTGTGCACCTTGTCTGCCATTGTTGACCTACTAACCAGGCTTGTTTGCTTGCATGCGTCCATTAATGGAACAGGGTTTCTACTGTTCTTGTTTCATTGTGTCTGCAATTGTTGTTCATTCTGGACCACCAGGGGTTTACAAATACCTTGGTTGTTTTTTCATTCACGTGACAAGTTTTTTGGGGAGGAGGCAGTACCAATTTCTAGCTAGTTCGAATTCGAAGAGAAATTTACAAGTAATTTTCAGGTTTTTTTGGTTTTTGTTTCGAAATGTCTATGAATATTTATTCCATTGGCTAATATCCAACTTTTTGTGGGTCTCATGAGCTCTAGAGAAGGTATTGTAAGCATTAGAGAAGTTCTTGCGAGCTCTGGAGAAGGTCTTGTGAGCTCTGGAGAAGGTCTGGACATGGAAGACGGTTGGACATGGCCTCTACGTCTATCCGGTAGGAAAAATCCTACCAGCCATTGCCACTGTTTTTTTCAACACCTCACCTTTTGTGTTTTTCAACACCTCACCTTCCTATTGAAAATTTTGTTATTTTTGCTCTTAGAGTTTCAAGATTTCAAAGGGTTTTGCAGGTTTAGGGTTTTGAGGGTTTAGGGTTTTGAAGCGTTTGTTTGCCACTGCATCTTAGAAATCATCCAAGTATTTTTTTATGATGTTTAGAGCTTGATTTACTTGGGAATATATCTCCTTGACATTATATCACCAAGACCACTGGTTTTTTGTCCTAGCCTAAGCATCCTCACTGGTCAGAGCTCTGAAGTTCAACATGCATTTTTGTCAATTTGTGCTCTACTTTTCCATGGCCAAAGCCCGACACTGTTTTAATTTTCTTCTAGAGCATGTTTTATGTAAGTGGGTTAGGCCTTATTAGTAACGCCTATTCCCTTATTTTCAATCTCATCAACCTTGATAACGCTTCCACTTTCAATGGTTGGCGGATGAATGAATTGACTATTTTAAATGTTGTGGTTTATTTTCTCTATGGAACTTGCATAAAATGTATATATGCGTCTGTCTACCCTGACATAATATTAGAGGTCCATTCCCTACGTTACTGTCCCATTTCGTGTATTGGTTGCCTCACACACAGTCTGCCATTTGTATCTACACACCCTGAAGATTTGTTGAATGATCTCAAATTGCCATCAAAATTCTTAGATTTTGGAGACTTTTTTTTACTGTATTGATGGTGGAACTATAGGTACAAGACTGCATGTTTTCAATCGAGCATTTTATTATGCCCCCCCTCAACTAGTGATCCTTTTCTTACTTGTACCGATTAATAGTATAATATTACACTCTTGGTGACTATTTTCTTCAACAACATGTAGAACCTAGTATTTGATAAGGCATGTGTATCTTATAGAACTTGTAAATAGTTTGAATTTATTGAAATTCTCTTCCTGTCTTCCTTTTAAGTAGCACATTGATCATTTACCAGGATATCTTTAAATTACCTATCCATTTCATCCGTCGTAGTTGTTCAATCTAGGTTGTGACATGGTCTGAGTCAACCTAGCTTTTGTAATATCGTAGCTCAACCCAAAGGCTTCCCTTTCTTGGAGATGCAGTCGAAGCACAAATATGAAATATATGATCTGGATTTTTCTGTTGTGGTCCCCGCTCGATTCTCAAGAAAATTAATTAATAGGTAGATTCAAATTGGATCAATAGGATGATTAAAGAGGTTTGTTTGTTTACAAAGGAGGAGGATTTCCAGCTATTCTAATCAACCTCAAAATCACTCACACAAGAGGTGACATCTTAAATCCCAGTGATTGACATGCATTATATGCAGGCATTAGCCAACGGGTCTTCCTCCACTAGTAGCAGTGTATGGTGCATTCATCTTTGTCTATTCATAATTGTGTTGAATGTGTAGAAATGATCTTTTAACTAGCATGGAGCTCCTGCAAGTAGGTCAAGACTGCGTTGAACTCATTCTCGTTATTGTGCATATGTGCGAAGCATGTGCTTTGGTCAGTCTTATTGAATACTAGATATATCGTTGGCTCTTTATATATTGCATTATGGTACATGCGTTGTTAGCCCTCCATAAAGTGTGTTGTATAAAATGTGTTGTGATGCGTTGCGAACCTGAAGCTGTCATTCCATAAGAGAACAATGCCATTTTTTTCTAGTGTCTACTATGAGTTTTAAGATATTATCCCATTCAAGTGTCATTTATATATGCCTTTTGGTTTATATAATAATATTGCCTCTCTATATTGGTATGAAGATAAAGGTTTAAATGACCTGAAGTCAACACTGATTATTATTCTACTACCATGCATTTGAAAATTATTATGGTTGATTCATTTTCTAATAATCTATGAGGGAAAGAGGTCATGCCAACATCGAGGCCAAGCAATTATACAAAGAGATTGATAATGTCATTTGAACATAGTCCATTCCTTTAGCTCGGTCCTCGAGACCTGAAGAGTCATACAAGATTGATAACAGTAAGTTACTAAATGTTGCACATTGAGAAGTTGTTTCTAAAAATAGTATAGTCTCATTTGATAGTGTAAATAGACCTACATGCATCAACGTTTTCCCTCATTTTGTGTTTGAATTATTCTACTCAATAAGATTGATTAACTAGTATTGTATTGAAACATAAGGTGAAGTTGCAACAATTTTTTTGAAGTTTTTAAATGGCTAAAATTGAGAATTATTAGAGTCATTAAGAACTCTAATTATGTCTATTGTTGAAAGCACAATTAAAATCAAGAAGGACATTCTTTCTGATATTCAAATATGTCTACAAGGTGCACAAGAAATTTTTATTTTTTGTGGCTTGAATCTTAGTTACAAAAGAGGAGCTACAACAATGTAGTCATCACTCTAAACCTATTTTTGTTTAGAATAATCCACTGTAATAAATAGTTTTTTTGTGTTATTAATCAATTTTTTATAAACATTTGTGCTTAGCTCACAAACAAAACTGCTTTACAACCAACCAAGTTGTCGTTTGCTTTTCAATGTAGTGAATGCATAGAACCATAATGTTGTTAACATTTCAAAGCAATAAAACAACCTAGGTTGTCAGCCAAAATGTTTCTGTGACAAGAAAAAATACAATCCATCCAAAATCCACATCATAATGTGGTTACAACCAAAAACATATGACACACTTATCCTTTATGGCCCTGAGAATCTTGTAAGATTTCTACATTACAATAGACTATAGATTTTCCTTCTAAAATGGATTTTGGGTACAATGTCACACATAGTATGAAATAAAAAAAACTAGGTTGTAAGCCAAAATATTTCTGTGACAAGAAAAAGATACAATCCATCCAAAATTCACATCATAATGTGGTTACAACCAAAAACCTATGACACCCCTATTCTTTATGGCCCTGAGAATCTTGAGTGCCAAAGCTCCCTGAGTTACCTTCTTGACCCAGGTAGGTTAGCCCACCTAAAAAGGGTTGATTGCTGCGATATGATTGAGTCCAATTTGCAGCATCCAACCATGGAGGTATTGAGTACCCATACCTCACATTTGCACTACTGACCCATGCATTAAGTGGAGGTGTGTAATGAGCATACATAGAATTGACACCAACTCTGGTAGGAATAAGGCAAGTGGGTAAACCCTTAGTTTGATAGTGAGGCACTTGAATGATTATTAGATCTTGGAATATTGGTGTATTATCTGTAATGGAGTCTAATGAGTTTGAAATAATCCTAGTTTCATCAACTATGCTTATATCATTGTTAACCATATTGATCATCCCTTGTTCCTTTTCAAGCATTTGTTGTGCCTTTCTTGATTCCTTTTCCTGTCTTGCCATTTGTTTTTGTTGGTCCTTAACTTGCCTTGCTTTCTCTCTTTCAATCCTTTCATCTTCTCGACATTGCACTGCAACAATATTTGCTGCCTTCTTCTCCTTGACTAGATCCTTCTTTTTTTGTTTTAATTCTTGCATTTCAAATTTATTTTTTTCAGACTCAACTAAACGGTTTATATAGTCCTGTGTGGTGAGTAACTGTGAGCTTCGACACAAACGAAGACTACCCGGTGCACCTTGCTTTTTTTTCATTGATACTCTCTCTACTGGTAGATTTAGGAACTGGCTAAGTATCTTCTCCACCCTTACCACCTGCATGTCATTGCTTGGTACTTCCCTTTCAGTATCTGATGGAACTGACTGAACTATATAATTATCTTCATTTGATGCCTTATTATGTGCTTCATCTTCCTCCATTGATCTATTGTCCACAAAAAAATGAACAATTTCATTGCTCAATTTTGTTGGTTGTGAGGGCATCTTCATGCTTTGTTCATTGGTTGTTGAGACACTATGTGCATTCATATTAGTCATTGCTTCTGCTAGCCATGAAGGTGGGGTTACCTAGCTTGGCAATGTCAATTGGCCATTGTCAACTGCATGTTCAACAATGTCATTAACAATATCAACAATAGGAGTTTCATGTTCTTGAGTTGGTGGAATGATCTCCATGTTACTGCGAATTTGTTCATGGTTATACTGTGTTCCACATACAATTTCATCATCTTCATCATATAAGTGTCCTCGAGAGAGGGAAATCATATTACCAGCTGCAACAACATCATCTTGGTCATCTACTTCTTGCACTTCAACACCTGTTTTGGCATTCCCTCCTTCCTGACCATCCACATGAAACGCTTGGCTACAACCAGTATCATGCATAAGAGCATCATATTTCAGTGGCTAGATTCTTATCCTCCTAAATCTAGCGTTGATATTTGATGGTTTCAAAGCCATTTTAAAAGCTTTACTTGCATGCTTTGCTAGCTCGAACCTTTTCACGTCAACCCCTAGATTCTTTGCCATCCATGCAACACACTTTGACCTGAAATAGTTCTTGAAAGGGCCAAACACACTAACAACAAGGAGTTGCAGTCTGTGAGTGGTATGAACATGCAAGGTCAACAGGTTCATGCCTAAATGGTTTGCTTCCCCAATTGTTTGTACATCCATGTGGTTCCCATGGCCATCTAATATCAATAGGTGTCTGTTATTAGGCGAGATGCCACCTGGTACCGATGCAGCAAAGTGAAAAAGCCAACTTAAAAACTATTCTTTAGTCATTCATGCATGGGGATGTGCAACCATGCATGCACTTGGTTCACAATTCTGTATATAGTTTTTCAGTTGATTTTTACCTTTGAATAGATAAAATCTTGCGATTGAAGTACCAATTGCATTGGCACAACATAAAATAGTTATCCACTCCCTACTCTTAGGCAAAATCTTTGGCACATTTCAGCTCCCTCTCTCGGCAATTACCCACATGCCATAATTCCTCCCCGGCTGTAAACCTATTTCATCACAGTTCCATATATGGTCTGCTCCATAAGAATGTATATCATAAGCACTAGAAAGTGTGTCGTAGAACATTTGCACAACTGCATGGCACAAATTTAATGTTTTGTCTCTATCAAGGCCCTCAGCAATACGCAATACAAGTTTTGGATGCCTTTTTTTAGTCCCAAACCACCATGATTTACCAGGAAACGAATCTTTGAATGGGTTTGGCCTTCTTTAACAGATTTGAGCAACTGTGGATTTGAGTTGTATCAACTCTAGCCCATGTCCCAATTGGGCCATCTCTTTACACCACTCAACCACCTCGCCCTCCTCCTCCTCAGTCATAACTGTAAGAGGCCCTCTACGTTTTGTATGAGTCAGTCCATTTATCCAATAATGTATTGATGAGGGAGGAATACCATGTCTTTTTGCAGATTCCCGAACTGATTATCCATTAAACTCTATGTCATCAATTGCAACTAACATTTCTTCTTTTGTCCATCCTCTTGTAGCATTGATATTTTTAGTTGAACTTTCCCCTTGGACTTTTGTTGATGGTGGTTCTGTGGCTGATGCTGTGTTAACATCAGCTTTAGTCGCATGGTCATCCTCAACAATGTTCCTTGGGGCATTGTTGACATTGACATCACCTGTCATGTCCTCATCAGACGATGTGCATCACAGTTGTGCACCCCTTGTCACTCTCCTGCCACTTCTCCTTGTATGAGAAACATAAGTAGCTTTTGCCATAGATGCAGCAACTTGTAAAATTATTGCATGCATTTAGATAAGAATATTTGTAAACTATGCTTTCATACAAGGCAAAAATACTTCTTCTTTTTTACAGGAAATTATCAACATGTATGTTAGTATCCTTGAAAGATCAAACATACAGAATCATTTTTTTGTATATCTTCAAAATTATCAGTGATTTTCATTTTGATAACTTGTATTTACACTTAAAATACCATGACTGTATTGATTGGTTTTTTAATGCATTTCCAAACAAAACTCTTGTTTGATTTGACTACTTAAAATATTGTTTTGTTGTTTTGTTGTTTTCTGTAAGGATGCACTTCTCCAGAAATGGATCTCTGGCTATCAAGGAGTTATCATTGGCCAAACAAAACATGGTATTTAATTTGACCAAGGCTCCAACTTGAGACACCCTAAAGCACTCTTGATCACAACTTTGCCACCATAACAAATTTTTTCCTCATGTCACTTACAGTTGAACTTTCTAGTCATGTAAACATTCATTTCAACTACAACTCTTATTTGCATCTTGTCTACATATATAAGAGAGGCCATGCCTTTTTCTTAAATCAGGAAAGCATATTATCAATTTGTAATGTTTTGAGTAATTATTGACCTCATATATCAAATTAGATAAAGTGAATAGGAGTAATGAGGGTGGAATTTGCCACATTTGCAATAGTTTGAGGCTGGTTGTGCCTTCTTCGTTGTCCTTCATTCTGATAGTTTTTCCCTTGTGTACAACAACATTCCAATAGGGCCCTTCCACTGCTTCTTGTTCATTTGTTTATGTTATTTTCTTCCTTTTACATTGTTTTGTTTACTTTCGGATCATATTTCAAGAATGATCTAAACCCTCTTTTCCTTTTCTCCTTTCAACTTTTTCTTCACTTTATTTTGCAGGTCTTGTTTATGCTACCATTAGTATTGATGATGTTTATTGGTGGCCTCATACAAGGTTTTCAGTTCCAACAATGAAAGTTGTATTGCAATAGTTGACCACTAATTAAGCAATGCATCTGAAGCTTCTGATCTATATTACAGCCAACACAAGGACAATAAATCTATGCTTATCTTCCAATTAGGCCATAGTTTTTGTTTCTTATTATAAAATGTCATTAAGCTTTTGTTAAAAATGATTATCAGAAAGAAATTGCCTTGTGAAATTATGGTTAAACAAATTTCAATTGAGTTGATCATCATGTTCCTACATATTTTTTCATGATGTCTTATGATAGTTGTTATTTTATCCTTCATGTTGCTAGAGAAATGTCCAAGAAACCAAACTTCTGCTGCAATACCTAAGGTGCTAGCATTATTGTGTTAAGTGAATGGAGGCCAAGGCTCCTTCACTATGTACAGTCCTTTTAATTGATAAGATGTATAAAATTTTGTTGTCGTGGCAACTTGTGACCATGGTTTACTTCTATTATGAAGACAATAGTTTAGTACTTCAGAAATAAAACGGTATAAGATGATAGTTTACTGCTTCAAAAATAAAGCGGTATAAGATTTGTAGAAATAATTTTAAAATAACGAATTTTCTTGCTGGGCACACCAAGAAAATAAAATCAATACTTTCCTTACACTAAATTGAAATTAAATTACGTCTATAAGTCTGAACATAGAAATAGGTGAATTGTGAAATAGAATTGTACGTTGTGTGTTGATTTTCATGAAACTGAAACTTAAGGTGCTACCATTATTGTGTTAAGTGAATGGAGGCTAAGGCTCCTTCACTATGTCCAGTCCTTTTAATTGATAAGATGTATAAAATTTCGTTGTCGTGAAAACTTGTGACCATGGTTTACTTCTATTACGAAGACAATAGTTTACTGCTTTAGAAATAAAACGGTATAACATGATAGTTTACTGCTTCAGAAATAAAGTGGTATAAAATTTGTAGAAATAATTTTAAAACAAAAAATTTTCTTGCCAAGCACACCATGCAAATGAAATCATTACTTTCCTTACACTAAACTGAAATTAAATTACGTCTATAAGTCTGAACATAGAAATAGGTGAATTGTGAAATAGAACTGTAGGCTATGTGTTGATTTTCATGAAACTGAAACTGTAAGAACTGTGATAAATGAAAACAGAACTGTAAGAAAAAAGTGTTGTAATTGATATAACTAACGTGGATATACTGGCAACTATTCTGTGATGTTTTGTCTTCAAGGTTTCTAAATAGTTTGAAATCATAACATGCAACTTCAACAGTGGTTGAACTTCTTTTATAGTTTTTGGCGCTTGAATTTAATTGTTGGTAAGGATAGACATGGATTGCAATGGCTTCATTTTGAACGTGTGTTCTAGATTTAATTTGGTGTGATCTAATGGTTGGGAATTTGTTATTTTTTGATCCATGTGCTTTGATTTGTTTTAGTGAGAAATAGAATGAGTTGGGTGTCATTTATTGAACAAAGTGGGTTTAAATGTTATTGGGTTGGGTGTCATTTATTGAACATAAGAGGTTTAGTTGTTGAACAACACAATAGTTATGGCTGACATACATTCACTTTTATTATGTGCAGGTATGGATATTTATTTGGGATACAAAGTTTCAGTTCTGATAAGTGGGGGTTGAAGTGACTGTTACTTTTTACTTCTGGAATAGACCATTTTGGAAGCATTTATGGTTTTATCTATTTTCTAGTTGGGTCAATATGGTTAAGTTACTATTTATGGATAGTTGTGGGCCCAATCAATGTTTTGGGAAATTTTGGACATAAATTAATACTTATTTATACTTAATGTTATTTATCTTTGTTTAAATATTGATTGCAAAAGTCTCAATTTCTAGTGGTTTGGTGGGATCAGTTCTATATCAATTACTGGTCCCTGCACAACATTAGACATCTCTCCCTTAGTCTTATCTTTAACTCATTAAAATCTTAAATTATAAATACACGAGTAATTTTCTAGTTTCTTTATTGTAAGCTCATCTTTAATTTATCAAAAAATAATTCATGAAAAGTGACATATAATTTATTAAAAAAATGAAACGTAGAATTTGCGATTGTTTACTTCAACTTCTCCAGCAGCGTCGATTTCAATTGTTTTTTAAAAAACAACAATGTGAGTGCATTACATTTTATGTGTTCTTGTATAAATTGTTTGTGCGCGTTATATATTGAAATGTTTGTGTTTCAAAATTTCTAATCACCAATATATCCATATAATTCATTATTGTTTCTATTCATGATAAAAACTAAATATATTAATTATAAACTAAATGGTTCTCCAGGTGAGATACTTTGAGAGTGTACAAAAACTCATACAAGCCCACTTACATTGAGTCAGATGAGCCTCAAATATATAGGCTTTCACACTAACGGGATGGTTTCAACCACTCCCTAAATATTAGGATATGAGGTCTAAGATTAGAGCCTCAAATCTATCATCATCATAACAATAATCTAAGTTTAGCTTTCTCCATTACTTCCAATACTCCCCCTTAATGGACAAAGGGTACTGAACAATAACATACACCTGCTGGTCTAGTCTCAGTTACGCTTACAATTAAAATATGAAAAAAATTGGTAACAAAGCTTTTCATTTTGGTATTTTTGCTTGTGAGTCTATGCTTGTTCATCTTTAGTCAAGGCTTCATATCCACTTTCCTCGTCATGAGGTAGTGTTGTATTTTCACCTCATTTCATGCTCGTGCTCGAAATCTTGAATTATTGTTTTCGCACTTCTCAAGATTATGACAGGCTGGATAGGAGAATTTTCCCTCTCACTA
This sequence comes from Pinus tabuliformis, assembly GCA_031772625.1. Lineage (NCBI taxonomy): Eukaryota > Viridiplantae > Streptophyta > Pinopsida > Pinales > Pinaceae > Pinus > Pinus tabuliformis. The sequence continues at coordinate 633,718,027 of CM062813.1, read as the reverse complement.
TTTTTAGTGTCAATATGAACGTCAAGTATGATGTCTTCATCATTCATTCATGTAACATATGCAGACATAGAAACATTAACGAGATCATCACAATTTAAATTCTCTCCAGCTTTGTCTTCTTCTGCCACGTTTTTGCAAACAACTTCATGTGGCTTGTCCAACTAATCTTCAACACTTTGTTCCACTTTACACCCTTCGTGAAGATCAACACGTGCTTCTTCAATCTTAGGATCTTGCACAACAGACTGTGCCTTTTGATTCTCGTGGTCATCAACAGAACCACATTATTTTTCTGAAATTTCTTCTGACTCAAACATACTACCCATGCTAATGCCTCCAAATGCACACATGAGAAAATCATCATCATCAGAATAAAAAATATCTAAAAATATGGACATGTTGTTAAAGTCCAACTTATCTTGCTTTATCTTGCTTCGAGATTTCTTTTTGACTCCACACGGTCCTCTAACGAGTTCCAACAACTTCGTTACCACGTAGGCGAGAAACTTCTCCCTTTGACAGTTTTTCAACTGTAGAACCTTATAGTCTGTGGCTTCTGTGCCACGCAGGTCTCAGTGTCCTCGGCTCTGGCGATGAGCAACAAAAAAACCTCTCACAAGCTGGAAATGCTATCAATATCTAATTCTAATGTATGTAATTAGCAATTTATGATAACGCATATTTCTGAAGATGAGTTCAAATTAGCAAGAAATTTCACATTTTCATTGTGGCATATAATAACTTAGAAGAAAATTTACCCAATTGATTTTGGGATCTCCATAACCTGCAACTTAAGTTTCTCAAACAATTAAATTTCCAAGACAAATCTACTAGATGACGCTCTAGAACATGAAGCTCTGGAACACACCTAAACAACATGTTGCCTCCACGCAGCTTTCTTGCTCCACCGACTTCACTGGGAATTTGCTTTACTGGAGATGTTACTATTGTAACAGCATGAGAATGTGCCAAACTCATGAATAATTAGATGGCTTCTACATTGAATTTATGTTAAAATGCCACAAGCGCTTCATTCTCGAGATTTAAATGTTTAGTGCTTCGTCGTTTCATCATGGAGAAAGAATGTGCCGACTCCTTCTGCAAAAAATTAAACTCCACTACCTCCACGCCTCAATCACGATCTCCTTCCTTCTCAGCAGACCGCAGCAACCTCAGCCTCAGGAGGAGATCCATGGAAATATGGCAGCGAAACCATACTTACACAGCAACTCTCTGCCACCTCCGCTCGATGCATGACCTCTAGACGGCAGCAAGGAGGAAGACTATAGCAATTTCATGTAGCATGCCCTCACAGGGTCGGCATGATTTTACTCCAAGCCTTTGCGCTGATCCGGTGCAATTTTCTCCTCAAAACCATGCGACAATTTCCCCTCAGGCGCGCCGGGCAAATCCTTCACTCAGCATAGAGGTTCCTCAACCCTGCAGCTCTAATACCATGATAAACACTGAATATATTAACTATAAACTATGGCTCTACAGGTGAGATACCTGGAGAGTGTACAAACACTCATACAAGCCCACTTACATTGAGTCAGATGAGCCTCAAATATATAGGGTTCCACACTAACGAGAGGGTTTAACAATAATCTAAATTTAACTTTCTCCATTACTTCCCGCAATTCATTACCTTCATTCCATCCATTTCATCTTCCCTTCAACGTGGATTTAGTGTTGATCCCACAGCTTCTCGGATTCTCAATTTTCTCCTCATGATTCACATGTTCATAGTTGCTCCTACAATTTTATGAAAGAAAGGTCCCTGTCCCTGTCATATCCTATCAAATGAAAAATTTAAACACTGCGAAAACGGCTGCATTGATCTTGTTATATATTATGTGTGCTGCTTTGTAGTAAATGTAGTTTTTGTAACAGCCCGTGTTTCATGAGCAACCAGAATATGTATCTGGTCCGCCACTCTTTCCACCATAACGATTCCTAACTCGCTATAGACATAAGAATTTGGAGCGTCCAATGATCATGACAATTTTCTGTGTGACGGTCTACTTTTTCTTCCTTGATTTTCCACGTTCCGTAGTTGACGATTTTTAAAAACTTATGGTGGGTGTTAAACTAATGATATAAAACTTGAAAAAGTTATCTTCATATTTTGTTTTAGCTCTTATTGGAAGTGGAGTCTCAATATTTTGTAGAAAGTTGTATGTTTCGAATGAAATATACTAAATGATATATAATTTTGATATTTTTAACGTTGTAACTTAATCATATTTAAGGAATAATTATATTTATTTGATATTTTTCTTTTTGTAATAAACAAACTTATTATGAGCTTTTCTTCTTATTATTAATGATAATGAATCTAAATAATATATATATATATATATATATATATATATATTATTATCTTTTTAATATAAAATTATTCAAATCAAAACATTAACATAAATAAAAATTATGACCTATCCGCTTAACCCAAGCTAATAGAATAATAAAAAATTAATTAGATGAAAAAGGTAAACGTTAACAAAAAAATATTACTGATTTAAAACACGCTCAACTATAAAATGATAAAACAATGTAATATCAGAATGCAGCACCATCAATATATGAAAAAAAAAAAAACAAGACATTACAATATATAATACAGACTGCAAAGGAATTATAGTAATAAACAAAAGAAATTCATATTAAGATTTGTGATAATGATTCTAAAGCTTATAGAGGTCTTTATCAATTTACATTAAAGTTTATGGAGGTAAATTTGAATTTGTGATGGGAAATATATATTTATAGACCTATGCTATTTATATATTATTTACATATTATTAATATGTTAATAAAAAATTATGTTGATTGGTTTTGTTTAAAAAATTAATTAGATATAAATGTTAGAAAATAATGTCTTTTACTTATATCAATCGCATTATTAATGTATTTTTTTTAATTATTTCATTATTTATGAACAAAATTTAGCCTAATCTTATCCTGCCTATTAACAAAACATAAATTATAAAATGATAGAAAAAAAAATAAAAAAAATTAAGACTAACTTATATGCTATTGCAAGTTTCGAGTTCCCATGTGGTAGGAAAATCTCCGTCAAATAACATGACCTGCCCTAAGAAATCTCTGTTCATATAATCCTCAAGCTGTAGCGTATCAGATAACTTTTCGTACAGTGCAAATTGTTGATAGTTTTCAAAGTCGTCCTCGAAGTGCCAGTTTCCACCAAGGGATTTAAGATTGCGGTTCTCCGACAAACCATCCGATGTTTCCTTTGGAGATATGCTGGGGGAATTCCAAGCTTGTCATCTGAAGCCTCCAGGAGATAACACAGATCATCATTGTCTCGGATTTTGTCTTCGTTGCCGCTAGAAATATCAGACGCCACCGAATTTTCCGCGGAGTTGAACACAGGATTAGAAGTGCAACGTGTCGCTGCAATCTCTTCCTCCAGGCTTCTGATCACTCCTTTTACGAGCTCCTCGCTGTGAGCGCATTCTACTTCATCGTCTGCTAAGGTCTGGTCTAATTGCAGTATTTGAAGAAACTGCTCTCTTTCTTCGCCGTGAAAATGTTTCGGCTCCTGCACGTCTATGTAATATATTATTATTAATTAATTTTAGCAATTGATTTATTTACCATTGATTATTTTTCAAATATTTAATTGGATCATAATTCGGAAAGTTCTTTGTCCCACTTGATAAGTGCTTCAACTTTTTTAAAAAATAAGACTTTTCAGGTTTGAAAATAAACGGTTTTATTTATTTTATATAATGTTTTTAAAAATATAAAAATAATAATCCTAATAATAATAATAATATCTATTTTTAAAGTCACAGTCAAGCTAGACACCAAATTGATGTATGAGACCTTCTTCTTTGTGGGACAAGGGACCCACTTTCTCGGAGCGATTTCACTGCTAAATCTACGAAAGCATACATACTCTATCCCCCTCTGGTTTTGAACCTGTGACCTCTTATATATATATGTGTGTGTGTGTGTCTAGTTGAGGCAGTTACTTCCAACAACTCTCTCTTTAAACTTTTAGAATATAAATGGTTGCCCTAACCTTTAGGATGCAAAATTTTCACTTCATATATCAATTTGCATTTTTTCTAAAAACATAACATCCACTTAACTGGTAGCAATTGGCTTGGCCTGTCGTACAAAACTTGTTATTTAAGGAAAGTGCTAACAACTGAGATGATAAGTGGGGTTTTAGTTTATTAATCAGTTTTGTTACATCTCAGGAAGACTGTATCTTTATAATATCTGTAAGAAGGTGAGTATCCATTATAATCATCACTAATACTCCATGTAATGATATTTTTTAGGAATAATCATGAGATAAACTAAACTAATTATTAAGAATAATAAGTAGTTAGACTCATTATTCTAAAATTAGTTAGACATCATTAATTTTAGGACTTGGTTGATGCTTGGATATTCTTATAAATTGTAACTCAATTTTGAGTAATATAATCTATGAATGTTTTTTATTTGTGAGATTAATTAGTCTCTATCTGTTTATTATTTATATTGCTACTAGAGATAGATAGAGAGAGGGTATAAGGTCATGCATGATTTGTTGAGGAATCAGAGATGATTTGTTGATGAATCACATATGTGTGAGAGAACATGGAGGGGTTGTGTGTGCTACAGTTGATCATTGCCACTATAAGCTGAGTGAGTGGAGCCACCAAGGAATTCATTTGCCATAAACAACTTTGTTATGCATTAAGTTGATTACATATCAGAGTAACCCGACATTGGAGGTGCATTAAGTCTATTGAGCATTATATAAGGTTCTATGAGATTGTCGTAGAGGGTGTTCATAGTGCATAGGTGTTGTGAAATCGTTTTGAAATGAGGGCTATGAGACCACTGTGAAGTAGAGTCATGTGAATGTTGTAAATTTTGAGTGGAGTTGTATGTATTTTGTCTGGTGTGTGGAATTGGGAATACACTATTATGTGGAGCTATGAGTGGAGCTATGAGGAGGTTCAAGATGGAGGAAACCATACACTTTAGATTGCTAGAGAATTGGATTCTAGAGGCTTGACATTATGAATGTGAGGGTGCATGTACATAGATAGAGCTTTGCGTAAACTAAGTCAATCACAATGTTGAATAAAGGAGTGTGGATTGTGCAGTGTAAGTCTAACAATGTGACCTTGCGTGAAGGAAAAGTGAATTTGTAACCTACTATAATTTGTGTAGTGCATCTAAGACCACTTCAAGGTAATTTGTCCATTGAAATTTATTTGGAAATATTTTTAGTTTGACTTGAAATGGTAAATCCACTGTTTGAATTCTATCTAAATGAGTAACAAAGTAAGATGGTAAAAAAAATGCAAAAAAAAGAAATTTAAGATGCAGGCATTAATGGAAGCCTATAATTTCTCGTCAATTGCATCTAGTAATAAAGTTAGGCTAAAAACCGACTACAACAATTTCAATTAACATTGGAGTGATGAGAAATGATGGAAAAAGTGCTACTAAGGATGTCCATAAATGACAACATCAAGCAATGTGTTGAAACACACTTTTATAATGTAGATTGATTTTTTTCGATGTGGGTCCTCTCAAAATCATGCGGAGTGGGTACTGAAACACACATTTTTAATTTATATTCATTTTTTTCGATGCGGGTCTTCTCAAAAGCATGCAGAGTGGATACTCATTGGATGTGGAATTTAATTATGCATCCAGTGGATGTATGTACTTGACATTTGAGTAAATCTACAAGGAGATAAATGAAAAGTGGAATAAAATAAGTAGTTTTCCTTCCTTTTTAAAAAAAATTCATAACTATTATTTTATTATTTTAACTATATTTTTATTATTTCTCTTAGGAGTCTCATATTAGGCATGAGGATTCCCCTAAAGTTTTGTAGAATTGAAAGACAACACAAATTTTGTGGAGAAAAAAAGGACCCAGGGGCATTTAGAAGAGGATAAACAAACCAAAAAAGTACCACTAACCCTACTAATCTTTCAGTATGCTTAAGGTGTAGGAACATGCTAGAAAATACTATCAACTTGCGGGTATCTAAAAGGGCTTTGGTATGAATTGAATCACAATCAATTGCACTGAAAATCATTCCATCATAGGGTTCACATCACTGGCTAGGATAATTAACCAACACTATAACTTGAAACCCAAATATTTGATTATCTAACTTGATCCATTTGAGACTACCTTGAGAACCATGTCTATGCAAGGATTGAGAAAAAAATATAATGAAATTATTGGCCAATGATTTCCCTAGTTCAAATGGGAAGGCATGTCGCTTATTCCAAAAATCTGTAACAGATTTTCAAAACCTCGTTTGGATTGCAATATCTCGCTTCAATTTATAATTAAGCAAGAAACATGATGATGGAAGCTTGTACTTCCACCATATATAAATCCCACATCCTCTCCAACAAATAAGGCTAAATCTATTCATCATTTCCATTTCTTGTATCCTTAGTACCACATATGGTGGTTGAAGGCACTGGATTGATTTTTTTATGCTTTCATTTACCACCCTCTTGAATGAGATGGAATTTTGAGTTAATGTAAATGTGTGTGACCACCTTGCAGGAGTAAGGTCATTGTGGATTCCCACTATGCTCCTAAGTCCCCCCATTTTCCAACCTTTTTTAATACTATAATCTATACATTTTTTGTATCTGCTAATGATCATTAGGGAAGAATCAATGGATTAAGTTGGCCATTAATATATAACTCTCCCACTTTTCAATTTAAAACCATCATTGGGAAGATTATTAGCTTGATCATTTTGGTCTTGTAGGACATGGTAGAAGTTTTTTATGGGATGGATTTTTTCATTTCCCAACCTCTTCTGAAAAGATTCACTAGATATTTTTCCTTAGATAGTGTACTGCTAACTAGATGAAAAGCAAGGAGTGAATCTCCGAAGATTGTGAGCTCTTACTCCTACTTTTCTTTTACTATCAAAATAGCTTGATAGAGGTCATGATTCTCTTCCTAGTTGTTTGTCATGTGACCATGTCCCCATGCACATTTGAATACCTTTTCATCCTTTGAGCTATAAAGAGACCCTCCTCCTTCTGCTACCCCTTTGTGATGAAAGTTAAGGAAATGTATTTCAACTAAAAATATAATTATAAAATAATTGTGATGGTCACCTATCATTATACATAGTGACCATTTTTACAATGAAAATACACACACGCATGTTCCCGCGATATAATTTCCTCTTTGAGGGTTTCTTCTCTAACTTCTTTATGTTCCTTGTTTTTTATTTGTCTGTTATAACCAACAATCTGGTATCCAAGCTTTTGTTAAATCCATTTACAACTTTTTTGGGATCCCTACCTATTCGAATCTTGACAAACTATGTATCCCTAGTCTTTTCACTTGAAAAATCCCTCTACTGTCATCTACAACTCTTTAAAAAATATACATCTTGAAAAAATTTGTATCCCTAGTCTTGTCACTTCACAAATCCCACTAATTTCATATAAAACTCTTGAAATAATCTATATCTTGACAAACTTTGAATCCCCAATACCATCACTTGACAATTCTCATAATTTTCATGTATGTTATTTGAGAGTTATATCATTTAGGGTTCTACTAACCAGGCCATATACCACCAAGAATCCTAAAGAACAAAGCAAAAATCTCAATATAAATCTAGTTAACTGATTCCCACTGATGGAAATTATGAGAGGGGAATAGTCAACTAACAATTCTGTTAACCAAGCCATTTTCCAGCTAAAGAACTTAGGAATTGAATCCTATTTCTCGAGGCCATTTCCATTAATTAAATATGCATATAATCCATGTTAGATATATCTCCCAATCACAACCACCAAATTAGCCCGTATGCCAAGGGGTCATGTTAAAAGCCCCAAGTCCTCAAATTTTAAAATTAATCTAAACTAAGAGAAGGCATTTCCCAAATTTAAGAACTTCTGCTAAGTTATATGACTGGACTCAAAGGGTTGAAACTCGATCTAACCGGGTAAAATACTCAACGAATACATCTAAGGCTTACTAACCTTCAATATACCATGAAGGAAATTCAAACAATTCCCACTCCTAGCAACTTCTTAAAAGAAACAGAAAGAGATGACCAAAGTCAAACTTCACCCAATCGAGTTAGCCTTTACTTACTTCATTAGGACTATATCGTCACACTACTACTTCAACTTTCACAATAGAGAGGCCAAAATTTAGGATTATATCTAGAGGAAAAAATTTCACCTCAATAAAGACGAACCTTTAAGTCTTCTCATTATCAAAGAAGGATACAACCTTATCAATTCTTCCATCCAACAGATGGAAAATAATTTGAAGAACCTTGGAGCTAAAATTGACTTATACCTTCTACTTCAAAACATTAGACCTCCCACATTCATCACAGGAAACAAATTTCAGAGAATACTTATGTATACAAAGTTCACGCATAAAGAAAATAATAGAAAATAGAAAATCATATTTAAACATTTTTTAACTCATCGTCAGTATATTTTTTAGTAAACTAGCATAGTAATTTCTAGGAAAAATCTAAATAATAGTCATTTAATTAAGCTTTGTTGGAAATTAAATAAGGAGATCCACTCTCCACCCAATGACATGCTTATTTGTACTATAACTTTTTTGGATTTGGCTACTCCTAAGATAGATTCAATGCCTTGAGAGGAAGACTCATTCAGGTAATAATACGGATTTAAAAAATGTAGAGAATATGAAAGATACTCTCCTTGATGCATAGCAATTCAGTATGCTTCTTTTAAGTAACTAAGCTAGGTCTTGTTATCTCTCATAGTATTTCCACACTAGGCCTACACAACATAAAGGGAGCGTCCTCTGATCCACCAATCCCTTGCTACTTCCGCTTTCTTATTTCTTTTCATGTGTAGTTTCAATAAAATTTCTCAAAAATTATTTCTGTCCCTCTAACTTATACTTAAGGCTTCAACAATAACTTCCCTAGTCAATTATGTAATCCAAAACTCCACATGGGTTGTTACATCTCAAAAGTATTTTTCTCTCACCTTTTATTTAGAGCCATTTTCGTAATACCCATTTTTGGTTCTGGTTCATTCCATGGGTTACTTAGGTTCACATGCACACCTCTCTTTGAGTAACATACCACACAATCTCTAATCATTTTCCATTTTATAACCCACCATCCTCTACCTAATACTACATGGTCTCCTCTTGGCTATGTGGTTGACTCTTGGGGCTCTATATGGGTACATAGCCATATCATTAGACGAGTCTCATACTTCTCCCAATTTTCCTTATAGTTGTTCATAGTTGGGTACTTCAAGTTTTGCCAAATCGAATATCTAGGCAATAAATTTAGGGTGAATAGGAAACCCCCCGTTCTCCCTCAAAAATTACCTTGTGAATTGAGATTCATGTTTCCTTCTCTATTCTTCAATTTTTTAGAATTTTACCCATAGGTGACAAGATACAAATAGTGTGTTGAGACTCAAATTTAGTGGGAATGAAAACCATTCCATTGATTATCATGTCATCAATCAATCGAAGGGAAATAAAACTTTTGGTTCAATAATCTCACATAATAGTTCCAAAGGATGCTTGTAGGTCATTGCTATTAGCTGAATCAACATTCATAGTTATAATAAAATTCTAAATTTCATAATTGGATTATTTTTCTGGGCTATTGCTAATGTTTAAACCATTATGACATAACAATAAACCTAGGAATTAGAAAATCAATGATGAGATACACTTAGTGATGCAACTAATTGAATTTTAGTGTTGTTTTTATGCCTAAAAGTGATTATTATTGACATTATATGTCACAATAATATCTTAAAACAACCATAATAAATATAGAGAAAATAAATGCACCACAAAAAATATACTTTTGCCTTAAAATTTAAACAGTAAAACCATAATTCAAAGTGATCATATTTATCCTAAGAAAATCAGTACAAATGGTGAACTATATAGTATTGAACAATTTTTTTGTGTATTATTATTCATCATTGTCATCTTTGTATATTTATTCTTCTTAGGTAGTTCATTCGTTTCTTGTCACCATTCTTCTTGCTAAGCTTTATTATTTACCATCTCTATTCATTATTATTTTTCATCAAGTAGAATTCCTCATTATGGAGCTACCGTTTAATGACAATCAACAATATGATTTATTTCATCTTCATCATGCTTTTTTTCTTTGGTGTTAAAGTTGACTGATAAATTCAAACTTTTCCTTGTGAGATTAATTTTTTATGAAGTTTCCAAAAGACTTTTATTTTGAATCATTCATCTACTCATCCATCCTTTCATTCCAACATTGTCCAAACATTGATATCAAGTTGAGGACCTTATTCACAAGCATCTTCTTCAAACTTAAGATCTCTATAAACATTAGAAGAAGAAATGTGGGTAAAAACATATTATATTCTCTTCAAATATTAAACTTGGAAACAAATTCTCCATCATCAAACACCCCCTCATCTAGTATATAACCACCATAGAACCACCAAAGTTCTATAGTTTGAAAACCCCCTTCTTAGCGCATGATTTTATGTGAAGTTTCAAAGTAATAAGGTCAACATAATTGTCATTACCACCTTCCAAACATGCCTTGAACCTATAGAAATGAGTTTCATTTGGATAAATTATTACTGCTATACCATAGCAAGGATAATTTCATTAACAAACTCCATGAAAATAGCCCCAAGTGCTAGTGTTATGTATAGGTTCATGAGAAATTTACCTTTGGGATGTGACATTTGTGCCAAGTTATAACTATAAAATATTGATTTTATTTGGGAGGTCCATTTGAAAGGAATATATATTTCCTCAAAGATGTATATGTTCATAGAAACAAAAATTCTCCAAGCTACTATGAGAAGAAGGTCCTTGGATTTTTTTAGTATTGGATTCATTTAGAATATTTCAAAGCAATTTTCTATTGACTCTCAATAGTTTTCTCTAGCACATTGAAACTATCCATTCATTCAAGTATTTTATAATATATCCATGATAGATTAGAAGATATTGTACTTTTTCCTTCCTCCCCTTAGATAAATCACATTTATTGGGCACTCTCTTATTTCTCTTGTATAGTACTTCCAAAGTAATGGCCTTGTTTAATATATGTAACCACATAAGAGTGTTTTGTTTAGGAGGGAATTTGATCCCTAATTATGGTTTCTACCACCCTTCGATATCCTATAGCATCTCAATGATGATGATAACTTCATATCCTAATATAGGAGTATAAATTCATATAGTTGGATTTTTATACTATACGAACTCATCCTCTACCTCCTTATTTCTCATATATTCAACTTAAGTTTCACTATACTCCTCACATACTTATCCTTCAATAACATCCAAACAAATTATTCTTTTTTTCCACTCATGACGCTTGGTAGTAAATAATTCTTGACATGTTTCCTAAACTATGGTATAGATACCCTTTCCTTAAATAGAAGCAACCAAGTTTTTAGGATGCTTATAACTTTACCATTTCCCACCAATGTATTGGATTCTCTTGTTGCCATTTCACTATTGATGATCTTCAATGTCAACCAATTCCCAACTAAAGGGGAAGCTCTAGTACAATATATGTCATAGCTACATATACGTTATGATTATCCCGACAAGGTCTTGTAAGCCAATATTATACTCTTCCAAGTGCACGACCCTCCATAAGGACATGCATCAAAAATGAATTGTAGGAAACTTTGCTCCAAGTTTTCATCCTCTCCACTTTAAATATGCTCTAAAAGCTCTACTTCAAGACACAAAAATCAATTCCTTTATCAATTGGTTTAGGAAAGAGCATGGGAAGACAATTTCTATGACAAGTGAAATAAAGAAATTGGTGCTAATACCCGCCTCTTAAGAATGCCAGAAAATTATTAATTCTTTCTAATTTAAAATATAACTATTATTTATTTCTTTTATTAGATGATTTATTAAATTTAAAGATTTTTTTTTGTTAATTATTTGTTTTTTTATTTTTTTTAAAATATGCATAGATTTAATTGTGGATGTCATTTTAGGAGCTAAGGGAAAAACCAAATAATTCTAATGCTTGTAAAACATTTTCAGTTGCCTCAAAAATGTGCATAACAATTTTTAGCTTAAAAGGAGATTTAGCATACCAAGAAAAAGTTGACTTACAGAAATGTACAATTTTTTTGTTTTTAGTGACACTATTGTAGGCACAAGGTGCAAAGAACAACTAGCTTGCAAATAATTTTTTTTATACAATGGTGTAAATTTATGAAATTAAAGCAAGCTATTTTTATTCTCTTTAGAAAAAGAGTTTTAATCCATCTCTCTACCTAGTTCTCATGTTTTTCTATTTATATCTTTGAATCTTGAATACTAGTGGGACAAGCATTTGATGATTTATCGTAAGAGAGCATCTCATGGTAAACTAGTTCAAATGACTCCAAAGATATAATAAGAGAACATATTTGGGATATAAAAAATATTGGAAATACACATTAGCAAATATGTCCAAGGATAGAGTCAAACATGAAAAATTAGATAGCAGTGAAATATATTACTATCTAAGAGGTAAGGCAATAATAGCATTATGGGACAATTCTTTTGTAATTTACAGTTAAGAGTATGAGAGAGAAATCAATAGTGGTGCACCATATTTTAAGCTACTTAATTATTTAAGTTCCTAAACACTTTAAACCTCCAAAAATCTATTACATATACATTGGTTTTTCCCCTAGCTCTCTAATTTTCCTTGAGGTGTGATGAATCTAAAATATTATCATATCAAATTGTTGTAGCGGCTACAACACCCTCAAAAATTTTGGCTTGCATCCTAATTTTAGAGCCTTCCTTGGTTTTTCCACTGATTCTTGCAAACAATTGAGCTCATTCCATGAACTCTTGTAGAGTCTTTTACACTCTTTCCTTGTCTGACCAACGGTCATCTTTTGGCATGTTGATTGCCTTGTCATGCTTGCGGTCTTGTTCTAGCAATTTTAAAGGTTGATCTTTGTGTGCATGAGTTGTCTTCACTCTTTGAACATCGGTCGTACTCACAAAAGGTTGTAAGCATTGTCATGCATGTGTCTTCATGGCCATTCAAAGTTCTATCTTAAGTGTCAGACTTGTCACTCTTAACCTTAAGACAGTCTCACTGATCATATGTTTGTCTTGTTAGTTTGTGGTGTCCCATTTCGAATCATGCTAAGTGTCTGATCACAATGTCACGACTATACAAGTTCACTTGCTCTCACACTTATCCATTTTTCCTAAAAATCAATCGGCCAAACAAACACCTTCAACCAAACCTCGACTGAGCTATATTACATAGTCTCATTTCTCAGTGACCTTGGTCTACTGCCCAGAATTACAGAGTGCTTGAGGTTGTCCTTTAGGGCAGCTACACTGCGCAATCCTAGAAGTGAACAGGACGTATGTCTCCCATAATGCACAGAAGTTGTCTCCAAGTCCAATCCAATCTATGCTTCTCACAATATCAATTATCAAGCGTCCTTTGGTTGACCATAAATCTACAATGCAGTGTGACCCAGGGTTTTACTACTCTCCAGAATGGCACAAACATGCCCAGTTGCCTGCCCTGCACTTCCCGTAGAAATTGCGTAGTCATGCTGAGTGAGGCCTCCTGCTGGATTACTCTACTCTGCTTCTAAAAATTGTGCAGATCTGACTAGTACATCTATTGTTGCCTTCCTCTACATTGTTTATAGAAACTGCATAGTGTTGCCTATCCCGCACTGTCTCTCAGAAATGGATAGCTATGATGAGTAGCTCCCTGCAACCCGAAATGCCCTACTCTGGAAAATTGGGAAGAATTTCCTATCAATGCCACTCTCCTACCTTCCTTTATCTCCCTCCAAGAAATTGCACAAATTCTCAGCTAGACCCTTAGTGACACGCTCAGTCCTCATCCTAAAAATTATGCAGAACTATCCAATAGTCCCCCTGGACACCCTGCCTTGTATTCCTCAGAGAAATTGTGCAGTTATGCTCAACTGGTTTCCACCTTGCATTTTTCACTGCTATCCCTGATTGCGGAATTTTTCCTCCCAGTGACCATTTCATAGTTTTTGCCGATAGTACTTCGGATCCCCTCATCCCAACCTGAGCTATCTCTATGCAATTTCAGTGTCTTGTCCTCCCTCCTAATGACCGGGACCCGAAAATGAAAACAACGCATCATGTTAGACTAGGATATTTTTGGATTTGATGTCGTCCCGTCATGAGTGAATTGTAGGAACAGGTCCATTGATGGAACATGGTGTGAAGATGAATAGGATGAAGAAGGAGCACATGCTAGAAGACTCGCTCGTTGTTGAATGAACATACAAAGCACATCAAGCAGTAAGCAAAAGAGATACATGCGTTGAACCATCAAGAAAATACCAAGACCATCGAAGACCCCACAACACTTTGCCATGCGGAGGTGAAGAGACACAACACTGAGAACACATGCATCACTCAACAACATAACAACTTGACATGGACACCACAGTCAGCCAGTACATGTCAGTAGTGTCATGTCAAGTTGTGTCAGCCACCTCACTACTATGGGCCATACTTGTTGTAATCAAATGTAATGTAATGTTAAAGTCCAAGGGATGCACATATGAAGTTTAAGAGTCACGTTAGTGGAAAATTCATAGGAATTTGAAGGGTCATAAGGGAAGTCGAAAAGTCACAAGGGTCAAGCATCATCCTTGGGTATATACACCCCCTCATTGTATAACCAAAGGATTTTCACCTTGGCTCCTCCGACATATCCTTGACAGTTTGTACTCTATTCTTTGAGGAGCGATGAGTGGCTTCAAAGTCCCACTACTAGGGCTAGTGATGTATGATGTACATATGTGTATTAGAAATTTTTCATAATTCAGAAGCTTATCTTAGGCCAACAAGTTTTCACGCATGTTTTGTATTCATTTTTAAGACTATTCTTTAAATGTTTGTAATGCATTTTTTCTTAACCTGTACTAAGATAATTGAACTAATTAGTTATTTTAGTACTTACATTATTGAAGATGTGTTGTATTGTTTATCATTGTTTTCTCGTCCGTGTGGACTACTACACCAGACATTAGAGAAAGCATTATTTTCCTTGGTTATAATGACTGTCACCCCCATGTGGACTACTCCGCTGGATGGTGTATGTGTCTTCCCTTGTACTTTAGTTTTAACAGCTGTCGTATCCACTGTGGACTATTCCACTTGATGTTGGACAAACCCTTTTTGTTTTTGCATGTGTCCCTCCATAGGTTGTACAACTACCTCTCATCTAGATGTCCACCTTTACCCTCTCCCTTACAGTAAGAGAACCTTGACAAAAAGTTGCATTACACACTCACCAGGCATACTAACCTTGCTTTTAACAACAGAACTCCTAGGATCTCCGTAGAAGCCAAAATCGACTTACTCCGGGTTGGAAACTAGTTTTGTGAGGATTTGTTTACCTACGTCTGATTCTTTGGTAGTGTTTATAACCCCCATGTCTTGCCATTGTATGTCCCTAAAAAACATCTGTCTCCAGAAATAGCATACCAAACTATAGGGAATGGTATTTGGAAAGTCTTAAAGGAGTCTAATAAGAAAGTGTGGCTTGTTTTTCCTCTTCATTTCAGTATTTATACTTTGGAGAATTTCAGGCATGCAACCCTTGAGATTAGTTATATCTTGGAATTAAATTTCACTACCATCGCTAACATATAGTATGATCCCCATCAAAATGTAAAAAAGGTTACTGCGCAATCAAGCATAAGGTAGTTTTTTCATGAACCAAATAAGTTTGATGACCTATTTGAAAAGTATTTTACCTATTCAATGGTTACAAGACAGGGAACAGAGTAGTTGAATCCAAAGGAAATGACTCAATTCACCTAATACAGAGCTACAAGGCTATCCCATTTACCTATGCATTCATTAAATCTTCCTTAAGAAAGCATGGTTTAGGATGATGTTATAATTACTGGTTCCACACAGGCTACTGATACACCTAAAAAAAAAGAGACATGAACTTCCTCCTCTTCTCGGGCTGAAAGTGTTTTACTTAGTTCCAATCTTGAGAAAATATGGGAATGATATAGCCAGGTTTTGAAGGAAATCGAACCGCAAGTTTTGAAGACTCCACTATAAGAGAAGGTCCCAAATACTTCTAAAAGTTTGGAACAGACTCTAATCACAGTAAAGGTCTCTCCTAAGCCTTTGGAAACTTAAGACATTGAGTTTATACCTGCATTCCCAACCTTTGAGGTTGTATTAAGGGTTGAAGAAATTCCTCCACCTGATGTATTTTATAGTCCCGAGCATAACGTTGTTAAAATACAGAGAGAAAAGAAAACTCGAGTAGTCCCAGGCTTTAGTTCCTATAAATTCTTCTTTCCAAGTAGTATGAAAGGGTTCATTGTCCACTCCTTCAGAGGAACTAGGAAGACTCACTTAGTTCATAAGAGCATATGCTTCCACAATAATGAAGAAA
Organism: Pinus tabuliformis; assembly: GCA_031772625.1. NCBI lineage: Eukaryota > Viridiplantae > Streptophyta > Pinopsida > Pinales > Pinaceae > Pinus > Pinus tabuliformis. Next base: position 633,701,567 of record CM062813.1, on the reverse strand, counting down.
GCCACTGAAGTACAAGAGTTATTGAAAGAAAAACAAGACAAAATTGTATAGTAAGAAGAGATTTTTGAGACCGAGAAGCAAAAGATTTCCAATCAATGGAAATGGAAACTTATTGAACTCCATAACACTTTTAATGCCCTTAAAGTTAAATATGAATCTAATTTGTAGGCTCGAGACAGTCAGATACAAGAATTACAAAACAATATAGAACAACTAAAGGCTAATCTTGAATTAGCAAAGTTAAAAAAGGAAGCAGGAGAGTTAAACAATCTCCTTGCTCAATAAAAAATTGTGTTTTTCCAGTGGTTGGACATTATTCATGATTTATGTCATACATCTAGTTCCTTGGTTGACCAATTATCATACCTCAGAACTTATTTTGATGATACTCAATAAAAAATTACAAGTTTCCTTACATGGCAGGATAGCACTAATGGGAGATTAGCTAATCTTCCCAAAATTGAAGAGTCACACAAGGAAATAGTCTTCAGATAATAGGAGATTCAGCTTAGACAGGCAGAGGCAACAGTATTCAATATCAGATATATCTCTAATGATCTCATGGATACAATCAGTGATAAATTCTTCCAGGAGAATCTCATATCAAGTTTCCCCAAGGGAGCGATTCCAGATATCAAACGCTCACTAAAACATGGTAGGAATCATCCAAAAAGTGGGCTGAAATAATTGAGCAGCTATCTAAAATTTACTTGGAAAGCCATTGGAAATTTCTAGTCAAACCACACAGCCAGTGCTTGATGCTTAGGTGCCTATCTAATACCACCAATCACATGTTTCTAGCATTAAGGGATGCCATATTTATTAGCCAGATGTGGATTCAACCGAAGAATCCACCTGAATTGAAGAATATGACAGATACCTATGAGCTACAACAACAAATTCTAAATATGTCTTTTTGACTTATTTTAAGCATTGTTTGTTAAAACTGCTTCAATTTTTTCTCTATTTGCTATATTTTTATTTCATTTTGAGACTATAAATCCCCTCCATTTGTAAGGAGAAGGGGTTCTAAATTTTGGAAAGAAGGCTTTTGTTTGCACTATTGTGACTCAAGTTTCTCTTAATAGAAATTTGAACCACCACCATTTTCTCATGAGTAGAGTTATGATTTATCACGTACTATATATGTTTGTTATTGCTTTGTTTAAGAGTTGAATGGTAATTTGATTATGTTTATCATATATGTATCCTAACAATCATATTTTTTTCACTACTGATATGTGTGATTGGAATTATATATTATGCATAAACAACGAAATATCATATATTCGACGAATTTATAAACTAATTTAATTAACTATTTAATTAAATTAGTTATCATTGTATTTTTTAACCTCATGATCACAAGATAATCTATATTGTCATGTTGCTTACGAGATATTTTTAAATCACATAGACAGATAGATTTCCTGGGATAGATATTAAGTTCAAGTATTATGCAATTTTAGTTTTAACTATATCAGAGCATTATACTTATTCTCCATCCATTTCTTATAATTTATTTTAAGGGAAACTGGTCCCATAATCTCAAGTCAGAGCCACCATTCCAAATGGAAAAAGATCTTCTCTAAGGTCCCGACCGGGTGGTTTTCCCCCAATGTTGAAGAGACATTTTCAGCCTTCAGCATGATGCTATATCAATGTTACTAATCCTTTTTGGATGCATGTGGATAGGTTTTTTGGGTGTAGGTGGAATATGAAATAGGAAATACATGTTTAGCATGTACGGAAACTTGCTAGAAAATGAGCACGAAATGAATATAATGGTATGTGTGCTTTCAAGTTGAGACATCACTCAGAATAAAGTGAAGTGGAAACACTTGGCACTGAAGAGACAAGTGTAGGAATGAAAACCAAGAGGAATTTTATTTCCATCTTAAGACAAGATGGAATTAAGGGAACACCAAGGACGATGTTTTATAAAAGGGGTGGAAGATGTAACACCCCTATGACTTTTCTTTTTAGAGAATAATTATTTTTAGATGTTGAACTCCTATGAAATTTAATGGCAAGGGATGCCATGATGAGACTTATGTCGTGATGAAATTGTTATGAAACCAACTCACAAAAAGATAAAAAATATAGATAAATGCCTTATAAATAAGCCTCTTTGAGGGGGAAACCTCCTTTGCATTACACAAATGAACAATTCTTGGATGATATAGATGACAAGATCTCCTTTCTATATGTAGGAGTGTAAACGGTCATAATATAATTAGAGTCGACATAATAATAATAATTTAAGGACACAAAAATAACAATAGTGGGCTTATATGGGGCACAGTAATAACAATATGGGGACTACATGGGCACAACAATATAATAATGGGGTTGCACTAATAAAAATAAGGGGTTACTTTAGTAGTATAGGGACCTAACATGCCACTCTCCTTAAAAAATTCTTCTCCTCAATGCTTGAGTAGTTTTGGATGCCTATGTATAAAATTCTCATCCTCCCATGTGGAATTTTCAATGGGTAAGTTCTTCCACTTGATAGATACTATGAAATTGAACGATTTCGTGGCTGTTGGGTTCTTGTTTCTGTGTCTTCTTGAGGTTCCAATATGATTTTTCCTTCCTCATAAAGGTCCGAAAATATTGTTTGAACTAGGATATTGTCACCTATAACCTTCCTTAAGCATTAAACATGGAAAATTGGGGGCACTCAGGAAGATGTAGGAAGCTCCAATTTGTATGCCATAATACCAATATTTTGCAGCACCTTGTAAGGACCATAGTACTTTGGTGATAATTTATTATCCTTCTTAACTTGTTTGAGGGACATTTGTTTGTATCTGTGTATTCATAAAAATACCGAGTCGCCTATATCAAAAAAAAATTCACTACGATGTTGATCTCCTTGTTGTTTCATTTGATTCTGTGTGAACGTGAGGTTATCCTTTTTCTTCTTGATACATCCTTCTATCTTAAGAGTTTTAGGAGTGGTAATTCCTACCAATGCATTACAAGATATGGTCGGATTCATTTCTTCTTTCTCTAGGATTGGTTCCTGGTGTATATCCTCTTCTTTTGACATTTCTTGATCATTTTCTTCCTCCCCTTCACAATCAATGTAAAATAATTTCTTCTTATCACACTTATGACCTTTAGTGTATTTTCTATCAGAACTATAACAAAGTTCGTTTTCTCCTTTTTCTTCCAATTGTTGTGGTTTTAACCTTGTAGGTTGTGGGAGGCTAGGAGCAACAACATTTCCATCTTTATAATTGTGTGTGGTAGGATTTCTTGTTGCCATGAATTTTCTTTCAATTTCTCTTTCTAGCCTGAATTCCTTCACTAATGAATCAGGTTCCTGAATACGAACCTCATATTAAATGTTATCCCTTAAATTCCCCATGAAGACATCAATCCTCTTCTTCTCTAGAATATCATTTACCCTTATATTAAATTTTAGGAAGTCCTCAATGTTCTCTTCCATTGAACCCTTTTGTTTGAGATTTATAAATTGCCTAAATAAGGTGTTTCTCTTTGTATCCTCATAATGTATTATCATTTCCTTCATGATAATTAACCAAGTGACAAGTGGTTTATGAGAAAAAATATCGTTATACCTTAAAAATTGATTTGGTTCTAAATATAAAGATGCAATACGTACCTTTTGTAATAGTTGAACATCATGTAGATCAAAATATTTCTCTATCTATAGTATCCATGTTATGGGATCCTTGCCATCTAACTTCCTCATATCGATCTTGGAAAAATGGTGGGTATACAATCCAATGTTAGATTCTATGAAATCATGATTAATATTTATTTTTTTCTCATCATGAGTTTCCTCTACTACCTTTTACGTCATTAGGAGGCCTTTCTTGTAGCATCTTTTTCCAACCTTCCTTCAAACCTTCCATGTCTTTCTTCAAATATTCCATGCCTTTCTTCAAATCTGCCTCCATACCATCGATATTAGCTTCCATGGCACATATGAAACTATTTATCTTGGCTTTGATCGCATTCTTAAAATCATTCATCCAATTTTTCTTACTAGGTGTTTCTATTTTCTTGATTCGAGTCATTATTTTTCTTGCTTTTAGGAGATCGATATTTAAACCACTCTAACTCTGTAATTTCAAATCTTTAAGTTCTGAAATTTTGGCTTGTGGTAGCCCTCTGAGTCTCGTTTCTAATCCCACTAGGCTGAGAAATATTGGATTCTTAAATAAAGAGTTATGCCAAATCTCTTATGATGTCTTGATTATAAACTAGTTCAGTAGAGCGAACTTGTACGACCTGCCACATGTTACTGTTTTGACCTTCGGACCTAAAAAAGATACAAAGAAACATATAGTTTGTCCTATTTCTGCAAATTCTTACAGAATTCCAATGTGATTCTCATAGAAAAGTTATGACGATTTTCCCAAGGCCACCTAGTTGGGAGCTAATTTAGTAGCTTGCAAACACCCTATATCTCTTGGACTGTATCTTTGAAATATAGGAAAACAAGATCTGAAATTTGGGCCCGACCTTCATAAATATTTCAGCTCAAATGGGTTTTAATTTGAGAGTTTTAACATTCATAGACAAAACATTATAGCTCAATTTCCACAATGACCTGTTTGGGATGGAATTCTGGAGCTTGCAAAAACCCTAACTGCCTCAGATCATATCTCCAAAAACGTAGCCATACAAGATCTGAAATTCGAACCCAAGGTTCAAAACTATTTCGGCTCAAATGGGTTTTTTTTTAGATTCTAAAACTTCGTAGAGCAAAAGATATAGATAAAATTCCACGATGACCTGTTTGGCACAGTGAAACCCTAGAATCCAAACCTGTAATACCAAATGTTATGAAACGAGCTCACAAAAAGATAGAAAAGATAGATCATCCCCTTAGAAATCAACCTCTTCAAGGTCGAAACCTCCTTTACATTACATAAATGAACAATTCTTGGATGATACAAATGACAAGAACTCCTTTCTATATATAGGAGTCGAAAGGGTCATAATATAATCAGAGCCGATATAACAATAATAATGTAAGGGCACAAAAATAACAATAGTGGGCTTATATGAGGCACAATAATAACAATATGGGGACTACATGGGCACAACAATATAATATTGGGGTTGCACTAATAAAAATAAGCGGTTACAGTAGCAGTATTAGGACCTAACAAAAATTTTATTATTATTATTATTTAGTTAATAATTAATTTATTGGGAATATTCAGGAAGAGAACTAGAGCGTAGAAGACTTCTTGTGATCTTAGAAAAATATGTGGTGATCTACGGGATGGACCTTCCCTAAAAATTCTCCTAAAAATCCCTTGGAGAAAAATAAAATAAAAATAACATAATGAAAGAGAAAAATTATGTTGATCACTTAGTTGGAGAGAAATACTAAGTGGGGTGGAACAAAGAACTGTGGGAGAGAAAAGACGGCTTTAAAGAAAAAGAAAAGTATCTTTTTTGGAAAAACTAAAACAAAAAGGCCTGGGTAAAAAATTTGGCAGACCTTAAAGCAGGACACTACCAAAATCCGTTGGGAAGAAAAATATGTAAAATAAACCACCCAAGAGTCAATGGGGGGGTTGATTCCTCATGACAAGAAGTTCTTAGCTCAGGGGGAACTGCTAGAGGTAGTTCATGGTTGGGTGGGACGTGCTATGTTCCTAAATATTCCCAAAGAAGTAGAATGTAGATGAAATTCTATTTAATTCATTTCTTAATTTTTAATTGTTTAATTATAGGTGTTGACATAAGAGCTGAAATGATGTATGCTTGTGTTTAGATTTCATATTATAAGATCAACATGCAAGATTATTTATTATTGTTCTCTGTTTACTAGTTTTATATGCATGCATGTACGAGGAATAACTTGAAAGGAATTGTTATAAATGAACTAAATCTGAGGTTAATATTTGATCTGAGTATAAAGGAAACATGAAACACTTAACAAAATATATAGAGTTATTGTAGAAACCTTGTTACTATTTTGATGATATATACATATGGAGAAGTAAGGACGATTAGTTAGATAAAAAAATGATTATGACAATAGGAAGTCTAAAAGTTTTTCATAGTCTATCTAAGGGAGTTTAATTAGATGTTATAAGTTTCACTGAACTTACATCTAATAAAATTATGGATGTGATATTTATAGTGAATGATATGTGGATCCAAAAAAAAAGAAAATAGATACTGTAAGAATGAGATTATTTTCATCTATTAGATTATGATAGGTTTATACATAAAATAAAGGAATATATTTTGAATACACATAATGGAATAATTACTAATTCTAAATGTATGTTATATTATCTAGTCGGAAATCTATTTTAAAAAAAGGGAAATGAGAGACAAAGTATTTCCCATGTACATGTACATATAATTATAGTCATATTTGTTTAAAATTTTACTGATTATCCACAGTAGATATTATAGCAATCCTATGGTTTATATAAAGTACTCGAGAAGAAATCTATAGGAAATTAACTTGAAGTGTTGCCACTAGTGCTTACGCTAAAAGGGAAATCATTCACATCATAAATGACTGATGGAATCTCTATTATCATGAAAAAATGACACTAGCATCAAAGAGAAAGTAGCTTTTGATCTTAGAATTGTAGGGAGATTTAACCAAATTAATGAGTCTGTTCAGATGAAATACAAATAGCTACAGCCAAAAGTGTCCACAATAGGATTAGTACTTGAAATTTTGTTAGCAGGCCAATTGCAGGTCTAGACATTTATGGTAAAAGGGAATTAAATGAGTAGGTGACCATACCTGCTTATGAATGTACTAATGTATTTCCTCTAAAGTTGCATGCACCAAGGGACATAAAATAAAAAATAATTTAGTATGGGAGAATACAAAGACAAAAAAAAAAAAAAAAATTCAACAAATAACTCGTCTATGCTATTAAACCATGAAACTGGTGTAACTAGATGTAGGGTTTTTGGGCAAGAACATAAGGAAAAAAACCCAAAGTGGAAGTAATCATATCAACAAAATTCTATAATCCTTACCATAGGTTTTGGAAACCCTTGTCTAAGAAGTAGTATGCGATATAGGGACGAGGTCTCAAAAAAAAAAAAAAACGAAGGAAAATAACCGTGTCAATTCTCTTATAACGATAACAAAGATTCACTAATTTTATCTCACAAAAAAGAGACTTGATTTGAAAACACAATGAATGTTTGGAAGAACTAGATAAAGGGTCTTTTCTAGGTAACCTCGACAAAAAAATAATATTATGCTGGCATTCTCTCCAACCACCATGAGGGCATAAATGGGCTCCTTCAGCATCTTCAATTTTATTTTAGATAAGAATGAGAGTGAGTGAGAATAAGATAATAAACAAATTGTAAATAAATAAATTAAAGAACACTTTCACTGAAGAATTGGTGTTACCCTCATGATGGTAGCCTTAGTACAAAAATCCGAGTCTATAGTTGAGATAGAGCATATACATCAACTCGAACAAGGATTTAAATGAAATACCTAGAGAAAATGAACAATATAAATTGGGTATGAAAAACAACAAAGGTAATGTCGAGATAAGAAACTCGAGAATTGACCATCAATGGTCCAAAAAAAACATATTGAGGGTATAAATACCTATCCTTAGCGAGTGAAGGACAAAGATTCTGGTTCATAAGCATATTCACGGCCAAAATCTTTGAGTGTAAGCTAGACACCTAGACTTGCAATGTGACACTCATGACGGATGAAACAAATGAAAATGTGAACTGGGTCTTCAAATCAGGGTTATGTCTCTTGAAGGAACCTAGTTAATTTCCACCATTAGATCTAGACTTCCAATGAGATTCGTTAATGATATAAATGTGTTGAGTCATGGGAAAGCCATGTGAAGAAGCTATCATGGAAAATAACTATATCACCAGCGTAATTTAAGCTTAAGGATTCATATGGCATATATTCAAAATGGTCTATGATAGAAATGACAACCCTATCCTAATGCTTCAATCTGGACCGATGAAAGCATAAATTAATAACTAAATACAATGAGAACAGAAATTAGTAACCAACTACTTTGCGTTACTAGGCTTGGTCTATGATAGAAAATGGAAACCCTACCCTAATGCTTCAATATGTACTCTTTAAGACATAAATTAATAACGGACTACAAAAATTAATAGCCAACTACTTTTCCTTAACTAAGGTAAATTTGACTCAACTTAAATATATTGACAAGATCCCATGTAGCTGCCAGATGTGAAAAAACAAAATATATAATGAAATGAATAAAAATGAAGGAATAAACTCACATTGGCAATTTGTAGGCCAATAGAATAAGTTTGTCGTGAGGAAAAGTCGTGAATGGGAGAACCGGAATAACATAGGTCCAGCCTTGTTGGTGTTGTTGATCTTGACCATGATCTTGTGCTGTAAAAGGAAAAACACCAGGAAATGAAGCTAGATACATCATTGACAATAATGGAGGCCCAAAGTTAGTTTCCTTCATTACCACCAAATTATGGTAGAATGGAAACCCAAAATTTATGAGACCCACGATAGATACAAGTCCCATTCAATATTCCCTTTAAAAATTTAATGACCATTTCCAATTAAGCCACAATAGATATGAGAAGGACATAACCTACCTCGGGATATTCCCTTCTATTGTGCCTTCTTTCGATGAGGGGACACATGATTACTGTCAGTCTAGTCATTTCTAGTGGAGGAAGAGGATGATGCAATGTTATTCTCAAGAAAACCATGTTTCTTTTGAGGGCCAAAAATGCCTGCCTCAACATTGGGGGATAACCACCCGGTCAGGGACTTGAATACCATCCCTTATTCGTTTGGATTAGTGGATCCGACTGGTTTAACTAGGTCCAGTTACCTTCTCTCAATCTCCAATGACTTAAAATATGACTTTCATTTATCAATGGAGAAGAGACATCAGATCAGCCCTCTTGCTGATTAGGAAAGAAAGTGATCCTTAAGCTGATTTGGGGCTCATCTAAGTCACGACTAAGTTATGACTTAAAATTAACCTAACTTATTCTAACCTAACTAACTCTATGGTATTAAGTAAATATTAATTATTAATCCTATATGATACTATGATAATGTTTTCCCTATGAAACTTGTTAATTTAATACTATTTATTCATCCTAAAATAACACAATGTTAATACTGCACTATCATTAACGTCTTGTTAGGTACTAAAGTACTCCTATTTATCTCATATGCCAAATCTAAACTAAGATATCATATGATATTATACTAATTAACTAACTATACTATATAAATAAATATATCTTATACTATAATAATACTACTTTAAAATAGAATCATTATACTATAATATATCCTAAATATTACTAATATAGTTCTAACAATAAAACTAAATATTTAATCTAGTTTATTACAAGATTATAATATATCTATGATAAAATATAAAATAAATGTTAATTAAACTAAATGATGTTATTATTATTCGAAGGAAACATTTAATAAGATCTAATTAAATACACTACCTAAGTAAAATTAAAATCATTCTAATTCTTTTAGGTTAATATTATTTATTCAAAGTTAATATTAGAAAACTAATTAATAATTAGTATGCTAAAGTTAACTCTAAAAAAGAAAAGAAAAGTAATTTCAAATTTTAAGTGTTATTGATTTAAAATAAATAAATTAATATACAATATATTACATTAATTCTCATGATTGATTTTTTTTATTGTTTTGAATAAAGATTAAAATCAGTCAAGAAGTTTGATTGATATAAGGGCTCAATCATGCCACTAAGGACTAGGATGTTTGCCTCTAAAGATAGAGGACTATATGTAGAATTAATTTACAAATGCAAAACTAATTTAAAACGAAAATCCTATCTCGGACTAGAATGGGATAGCCCTCTCCTAATTCAAGAGCAAATGAAATAAAACAGGGGCAAGGACTGGTTTATGAGCGAATTCACCATGTGATTTCCACTAACCAAAAGAAAAAGTTCATATTAATTAATGGAATAAAAAACAAAATACATTTGTGATTAAAAAGCAAAATACATTTGCGATCAAATGACAAGTAGTTATCATTTATCTCATATATACTTCAATGAATTCATTATAGATTCGATCTTGTTCTGCCTTTTGGAGATAGCTCCTGTAAAGCTTCAATAACATATCAAAATTGAACCAACAATAGTATTAGATATCAACAAGAAATACTATTTAAAATAAAGATCGAAATCAATTACAAAACTTGGACAAAAATAAAAATAAAAATTCAACATTCCGGTAATAGTACACATGAATGGAAATTCATTTAAACAATTCCAAAGCTTTTTACAAAATACGTAGTCCTTGAGAATTTGAGACCTATGCTCTTACTGCCTGCAATAGTGCTAAGCAATAAAACATGGCCAAAAACCCTCTTTCAATCTCTACAATCACTCTCTCTGTGCAAAACAAAAGTGCATGAGCACAAATTGAATCATAGTAGAAATTCCCCTCTCATGAATTCTGATCCTTCTTGTAGTGTAAAAATTCTTGTGTCTCTCTAGATCCCTTTGCTGTTGTACCCATGTTGCTTATATAACCATATAAGTTTGTTTCCTTCTCCTTGAGCACAGGCTTTGAATCCTCCATTCCACCTATAATTCAAACCAACAAATCTTTTATTTTCGATTTTTAATGAAAATAATTTAATTAAATAAAATAGAATCCAAATCTGATATATAAACTAAATTTAAATAACTAGAACTAATATAATAATAAGGAATATAAATTCTAATTTAAAATTAAGTTTAAAACAAAAACAAAACCAAAAGTCTATTGAAAAGGGCGTATTTGACATGTCGAGCCACTTTGTTTTCATCGTTAAATTTACAACTTTGTTTGAAAAGTATGAAGGCTGCTTCCAAAGCTTGATCTGTTATGCCAAGAATTTACTTTCCAGCGATATATTTGAGTTCTGTTGCGGTTAAATTATTTTCTTGTATCCCAAGATTGAAATTGTTCCTGCATTTTTTCCTTGCCAATTCTACATTGTTCGGACTGGTAAATGGGTTGTTTTGATGCGATGCATATGGAAAACCGATCAATTTTGTTTCCAACTGACAATAGTTGTTGCTTATTTCATGGGATCTGATTATTGGGGCAGATCAGAGATTATTTCATGCAAATCCTTGCCATCGGCGTTCTGTCAATTAGGCGTTCGCTATGAGACTCGCGTTCGAGAATGAAACTGGAGTGTGCCATTGATCCTCGTGTTTGCATGGGTATTGCGCGGTTGTAGGTGAAACATTTGGCACGAGTTGTTTTTTTAAAATCCAGAATTGTGTGCCAAATCCCGTTCCAAACGATGCAGCCTGCACCTTCCACTGCGCGTTTCTCGTCAGTTTTGAAACTAGAAGTTGCCAGAATCTTCGTTCCTGTATGAGGTAGTTTCAATGTATGTGGCGCAATAATTTGATTGGAAAAAATTGCTCTTATCCTCAGACCTGCAATATAACGAAACTAATCATCATTCAACAGCTCAGAAACTTCAGCATCACTCAAAAATCATGTGGCAATAAATGAATACAATCGGTATTTAAAATGCATCCCTGAGATCTCGTTTGACGGTAAATTGGCATTTGATGCTATTTGGAATGAATGCAAAATTGCCATGTGAGCTGCATAAGATGGACTGGGCGATGACCTGTCACGAGTTAGTTCAGATTGCGCTCCATGCAAATTAATGTGCATTTGTGTGAAGAGAAATGGGATGGATAAATGAACGTCGATATTGTTTTGCCAGAATTGCGGTAGTTTGTTTTAATGTATGCTTTTTTATTTTTATATTTCTACCCTGCTTAATTCAAAATTTGGCCCGAAACCAAATTTTCCAGGCACAAAATGTAAACTTTTGGCTTGAACGTCTGCCTTTTGCCTTGAACGCTGGTTCAGGCTGAATTGGGAGGAAATAGTCTATAACGCGACTTTTTGAAAGTTTTTCCGATGGGTTTTTCCGGTCGAAATCCGGCAAGAATTTATTAGAATCGCAAGTTTGATAGCTAGTTTCTGCACAATGAAAGCGTCGCAGGGGTTTTCGAGGGTGCTGAATCCAATTGGGAAAACCACGCCTCTAAATTTAGCGGTAAGATTCACAATAAAAGGTCCCCAGCCTTTCAGTAAATTTGGCGATGACCTGTCACAAGTTCAATGGAATATTTGGATGTGTTTTGCAGATCGATCGGAGCTCACCTCGCTTTGACACTACCAAATTTTGATACATATGGAAAAGTCAAACCAAACTCCAAAAGAACTATGTTTATCATAATGCGTTGCCTATTGCCTCCGTTTGGTTAAAATAAAATGTGTGTGAGAAGCTCATGTATATAAAGAAAATATATAATACGTTTAAGTTAAAGTATGTAAAAAGTATGAATTATTTATAAGGTGAATGTAATTGTTTTATTTTAAATATGTGTTTGAATATATATACATTTTAACAATAACTTTGTTATTTTTTTTTATATTAAATTTGATTTATTATATATATTATATTACAATAAATTCAATTTATATTATTTAAAAAAAACTCAAATTTATTATATATTATATTTACAGTATGATGTTTTATATGTTAATATTTACAATGCCATGTGGAGGAGAGAAGCAACCAACATGAAATGTAAGATGATGTGGCAACTAAAAGTGCCACATCGCCTTCTCGTGACCAATAATAGAATGTTGTCATGATCGTAAAATCTAATCACCAATCACACAAGGAGCCTATTGCAACAACCCATGCAAAAGCCACAAAGTCAAGCAGTTAGAACACATCCAATCTTCAAACAAGCAATATTCACAACCATCTAATTTAAATGAGCTCAAACATATTTCGCTAAACAGGTAAAGACACGTTGAACTCACTTAGGTCATCCACATTCTACAAATCCAATAATAATATTACCAAATGATCAGTTAAAAGGGTCCCTATGTGAGATTTGAAAGTGAAAAATGGGCGTTTGTGTTTTACCACAATAGTTTCCAGGAACAAAATTCACCATCCAAAATACATATCTTCACCCTTGGTTGAAACAAAATCCAATGGTTCAAAACCGATAAGATATATCTAAAACTCGAAATCAAATGTAAAGAATGGAATCAAGCAATTATAACCATATGAATTTGAAAAACCACTACCGTGGTAGGATCATCATTCTTGAAGGACTCAAGAAAAATGTTACAAGCATCATCATAAGGGTCTTGCACACCTCCTTCCACAAAAGTTGTTGCCAATGTCAAATGGGTACTTTTAACTCTTTCATTCTCCCCCATTCACAGTACCAAAACCCACATGAGAGAAAACCCAAAATACAGTCACAAGGGCCTTGCACACCTCCTTCCACAAAAGTTGTCCCCGATCTCAAATGGGTCTGTAATTTTTTTGTTCTCCTCCATTCCCAGTACCACACAAGAACAAACCCAAAATACACTCACAAGCGTCCTACACACGTCTTTCCACAAAATCTAACTTTGTCATTCTCGTCCATTCCCAATACCAAAACCCACAAAAGAACAAAACCAAAATATAGCCATGGTTTCCAGAATACAGCCAGGGCTTGCAGTGATGTGGAAGGAATTAATGAGACTGTTGTTTACCCAAAATATAGCCAAGCTTGGCAGGATGTCAAAGAAGTTGATGAGGTTGTTGGTTGTTCAATGTGCCCCTCGAGATTGGGTTGCAAAGTTTACATAACCCAAACGGATGGCCCGATTAGAAAATATTGCCCTAATTCTTCTTTTGTCTTATGACATTAAAATGGTTGACGGAGGTTCAAATCTCGTTCAGTATATGGCCTGTTGTGTCTTGGCTAGAAGAGTAGGCGACCCCAGAGTGGACGTCTCGGCTCTTGTTGAGGCATAAGTTAATTGCTATTGTGTGCGGCTTGCAAGTTGTTGCACCTAGCCTAGGTTTATAGTGGCAGCCAGTTGGATTTGATCCTGGGCCTGCTCAGGATAACTCTCACCAGTTATCGATTATCCTAGATCTAAAAAAAAAAAAAAAAAAATGGTTGATTTCCTTATCTTAAGACATAGAAATAGTTTTAATTTTTTATTTAACATAATTAAAATAATAACCTAATATTTAAGACGAAATATTACTTCCTTCTTTAAAAAAAATGTTTTAAACTACCCAATGTTGTAGTAGTGATTTTTTACATCATTAACATTCTAGTTACATGAAAAGCCTCGTCTATATTGGAATTAGACTTGAAGATTTCCAAATTTTTAAACTATGAATAAGCCATTTGATAATATGAGAATATTCTTAATTTAATGTATGATCCAACTAATATATAAAATATGTAAATATTTTTTCAGTTTCTTTATCGTATTCTTATTTGAATTTATTAAAAAATATTTCATGAAAAGTGATGTACAATTTAATAAAAAATAAAACTTTGAGTATGTTGTTTATTTCAACTTCATTTCAACTACTTCAGCAATGTCAATTTCTTAGGTGTGTGTTACTTTTTCAATGTGCTCATATAAATAGTGTGTGCGCTTTACATTTTGAATTGTTTGCGTATTTCACAATTTCTAATGGCCCATATATACGTCCAATTCATTATCGGTTCCATTCATTATCTTCAGTCCGTCCATTTGATCTTCCCTTCAATGTGGATTTAGGATTGATCCCACAGCTTTTCCGATCCTGAATTCTCCTCCTGATACCTAATGTATTTTTATGTTCGAGTCTGATTCACATATTCATAGTCGCTCCTACTGTTTCAATTCAACATGAAATGGAAGACTGGGAGGCTGGAAACCTGAAAGAAGGGTCCCTGTCCCTGTCATGTAAAATATTTAAACACTGCCCAAACGACTGCATTGATTTTGTTCCCTCCTTCGAAAGATATTTACGGTTCAATCTGTTTTTTTTTGGTTTCATGGTCTCCTTCTTCTTCATAGGTTCCCGAGTCAACGATTTTAAAAGACTTATAGTCGGTGTAAAACTAATGATATATAACTTAGAAAAACTATATACATGTTTTTCGCTTTCATTAGAAGAGTCTCAACATTTTGTAGAAGCTTGAATGGTTGGAATGAAACACATTCAATGATATATATTTGATATTTTTAACGTTATAACTTGAAACCAAACTAATTGATTATCCAACATGAACCATTTGAGGCTAACTCGAGAACCACGTACATGCAAAGATTGAGAAGAAAAAATAATTAAATTATTGTCCAATCGCTGCTCTAGGTCGAATGGGAAGGCCTACCACTTATTCAAAAAACCTATAGTAAGTTTCCCAAACCTCATTCCAATTGTAATATCTCCCTTTAATTTAAAATTAAGCAAGAAACATGAGGATGGAAGCTTCTAATTCCACCAAAAATAAATCCCACATCGTCTTTGATGAAGAACGCTAACTCTATTCATCATTTACATTGCTTGTATCCGTAGTACCTCATATGGTGGCTAAAGGAACTGGATTGATTGTTCTATACTTGCATTTACCACCCTTTTGAATGAGATGGAATGTTGAGTTAATGTATATGTGCATCAACACTTTGCATGACCAAAGTCACTATTGATTTCCACTATGCTCCTAAATCACCCCATTTTACAACCTTTTTAATACTATAATTTATAACCCCATTTTACAACCTTTTTAATACTATAATTTATAATCTTTTGGTATCTATTAACCATCATTCGAGAAGAATTATAACCCCATTTTACAACCTTTTTAATACTATAATTTATAATCTTTTGGTATCTATTAACCGTCATTCGAGAAGAATCAATGGCTTAAGTTATCCATTAATATATAAATCTCCTACCTTCAATTTACAACCC